>JAQFVV010006489.1:0-600000 GCA_028023455.1 Epiperipatus broadwayi
CGAACCCGTTTGTTACACCATATTTAAAAATAAGGTCCCTACAACAAATCACTAATATTTCATGAAAAGAAAACCCTCAATTTTTAATTTTACCCCTTTATCTTTATTATTTGTTGTTTTATGAATTTTATAAGCAAAAAGAGGGTTTAAGTATGGGTAATAGTCTGAGTGTTTTTTTGGCAGGAATATATATGTATAAGTTTGAAGAACAATTTTTTAATTATATTAGAAATAAACCAATTTTTATGTTAGATATGTTGATGACTATTTTATGGTTTTCAATGGTAATAAAAGAAATGCAGATAATTTTTTGAGTTATATTAATGGTAGAGTTGAAAAAATAAAATTTACTATGGAAAAAGAATATATTAATGTTATAGAATATATGGATGTTAGAATTTTTAAAAAAATTGATAGGAATGGTAGTGTTAGTATAGAAACATCTGTGTTTAGAAAAAAAAACATTTTTTGGATTATCAAATAATTGGTTTTCAGATATTGATAATCATAGTAAAATTAATATTGTTAATAATAAAATTATTAGGGCAATTAAGTTATGTTCAAATAGTAATTTGTTTGGGAATGAGATTGATATTATTAGGAATGAATGTTTTATGAATGATTATCCTAGGGGTGTAGTTAAACATTTGTTTTCTAATAAAAATATAAATAAAATAAGAAATAGAATGGGATTAGATAGGAGTAGGAATAGAGAAAAGATTATTTATGTTGGTTTTAATATATCTAAAGATTTATTTATTAAAGTTAAGAAATTAGTTAAAATGATTAATAGGAAATATAATGTTTCAATTTGTCCAGTTTATAAAAAGAAAGCTAGTTTAAATCTTTTAATTAGTAATAATGGGGACTATAATAGGTTAGATATTATGAATTCAGTTTATTTGATAAAATGTTTGAATTGTTTTAGAAAGAATGTAGAAATGACATATGTTGGGACTAGTAAGAATAAATTAAAAACTAGATTAAAACAGCATTTAGGTGATAAAAATTCTGCTGTTTACATTCACATGAATAAATTTAAGCATGGGGATTTTGATATAAAGCCTTTGGAATGTATTAAGTCATATAATGAAAGGATGATAAAAGAAAGTGTATACATTAATGAAATAAAACCAGAATTAAATAGGATGTTAATAGATAAACAGAAAAGAAAATAATAGGTTTTTAATTAAATGTTTTAAAAGATATATATAGATTTTTTTTTTTTAATAAAAGGAAATTGTTTCTCTTTGAGTTGTGTTTGTTGGTAATAGGAAAGGGGAGTGAGATAAGGTATATTTTTGGTTATGAATATATTTTGTAATTTTTTGTTTATTTATTTATTTATTTATTTTTATGGAATATGTGTTATTTGTTATATATTTATTTTATTTTAGTGTGCCTTGAAAAAGACTATATAAAATAGTCGAAATATTGGATATTTTTTTCAATATAATAGTCATATAAAAAACAAGTTTTAAACAGAAGGAGTTAGTTTGTTTTATCTCTATTTTGGATTTTATGAACTATTTTGAAAAGAAGAACTATGTGCTTGATATATTAAATTATTTTATTTTATTCTGATCCTGGTAAAAAAAATAAAATGTAAATTGATTAAGATTATGGAAAATAAAATAATTTTTGATAGAGCTACTTGTTTAACTTTATATCCTAGTGATTATAGGGGTTCCAAAAGTGTTCTTTAATTGATTTTTGAATTTACAGGAGGAATTGTTGATAAAATATCAAAACTTTTAATAGGATTTTTTTAAGACTACGTTAAATTATTTCAGTTTTCTGTTTCTTCTTCTTTTGATGCTTTTACTAAAATAAGTGGGTTTGTTTTAGATAATAATTGTGTTTTTGATAGTTTAGACAGTGAAAATATGTATCAATCAGTTGATAGATTAAAAAATATTGGTGTTTTTCTTTTAATTTTAAAAAAATGTGAATGTTTTTCTGCAGATAAGATTAAGGTTTTTCATGCTTTGCTTTTGCTGTTAGAGGATTCAATGTATTTTATGTGTAATGATGTGTTTTATAACATTTAAGAGGTTGGATTATTACTATGTTATTTTTCTTTTAATGTGTTCTGTCGATATTGATTTTTTGGAATGTAGTGTTATTAATCAATTTTCTCTTTCTTTTAAATTATTTTTAGGTATGTTGATGATTGTTTTTTTGTTATTCAGAAAGAAAAATTAGAGTTTTAAATGGATTGAATGCTTTTAATACTAGTATTAATTTTACTATTGAGGGTGGTAATTTTGATTTTGTAAAATTAAAATTTTTGGATTTAAGTATTGAGAAGGTTGATAATGTTTTATTTTGTAGTCATTTTATAAAACCTAATTGAGAAAAATGATTAGGCCTGATAATTGTCAGCCTTTTACGCATAAAAAATATATTTGTTGAATTTTTGTTGTAGGAATAGAAGGCTTAATAACTTTAGTAATAATGCTGATATTCAAAAAGGTCAATTTGCTGCTGATTATGTAAAATTTTAGTACTAATTACATAGCCAGGCTTGGCCACTTGACAGCATTGTTGCCAGTCAAAAACAGCTACAAATGCCATTTCCTGGGCCTGACTTACAGCTAAGAAAACAATTCTGTTTATCTTAGCCATTTCAGGCCACTTGATAGTATTGCATAGAAATATTATGGCTTAGTTTTGTGCTTCACGACACTTTATGCGAATTTGCACATTTCACAGTTTGCTACCATATCATCTGATGGTGTGTGGATTCAAGTCAACACAATTTTTATAATATTCATAGAATAGTAATATAATTTCTACTTAAATCACACAGTTTTGCTTACTAAGAATTGTCACACCATCCCCACCCTTCCCTACAGAAGTTGGAATGTGCAAAGCATTTTCAAAGGGTAGGGTTGAACACAATTCGGCTGAGCTCATGCGAAAAGTCACACCTTCCCAAAAAAATATATGAGACCAATAAAATGGTGCACTGTGGCAAGTAGATTTTGAAATTGTGCCAGTTGCCAATGTCAGTGAGGCTCCCGCAACTGAAGATATTCGATTTTCACATTTCCAAAACAAAAGGTTGTGATTCTATTACATAAATCAGTCCAAAAAAGAAAACGAAAGTTGAAAAAGTAAAAAGTTTGGATTTTTTTTTATTTTTTGGGGAAGGGGGTGGGTTTAAAAGTACTTTGTTGTCACTGAGACAAAAGTTTTTTTTTTGGTTTTTATTTTTTAAAAAAAGATAATCAAAATTGTTTTTAAAAATAAAAGTTTTACTATATCAGCGTGAGAGAGGGTGACAGGGGTGGGTTGAGAAATACTTTGTTCTCACTGAGCCAAAAGTTATTTTTGGTTTTTATTTTTTAAAAAAAGGTAATCAAAATCGTTTTTAAAAATAAAAGTTTTACTATATCAGCATGGGGGTGGTTTGAGAAATGCTTTGTCCTCACTGAGCCAAAAGTTATTTTTGTTTTGTTTGTTGTTTGTTTTAAAAAAAAAGATAATAGAAATTGGTTTTAAAAATAAAAGTTTTACTATATCAGCGGTAAAGATGTGTTTATGTATTATTTTTATTATTGTAATTTGTTAGTAGGAAGATTTTTAAAAACCCTAAAAATAAAAAAATTAAAGACATAGGATAAAATAATGTAATTAATAGTAAAAGTTATTTTTAAAAATCGCTAAATATAAATAGCGTAATACAAATAAAGGCCAAATAAATAAAAATTGCCATTTAGGCAAAAATCACTGTACAACCAAAAAAAAAAGTCGCAATTAAGCTAAAAAAAAAATAGCTGTATAGCCAAAAATAAAGTCACAAAATCGCCGTATAGATAAAAAAAAAAGTTGCTGTATTTTTCAAAATCAAAGCCTGGGAACATTACATTGTATTGTTTTCGACTGGCAACAATGCCATCAAGCAGCCAAGCCCGGCTATGTAATTAGTACTGAATTAGGTTATAATTATGAATTTATTAGAAATGTTGTATTTAATAATATTTATAGTCGTGACACTAATAGGAAAAATTTTATTATTAGTAAGGATAAAGAGTTTATGACTTTACCATTTAAGTCATCAATTTATAATTTGGTTTATAAGAATTGTCATTTATTGGAGAAATGAAGGTTGCATGGAAGAAAAGGACTCATTTGAATTTTTTACTGAATGGATCAAAACAGTCAATTGATTGTAAATCTATTCCTGGTATTATTTATAAGAATCACTTGTAGTTGTGGTAAGATTTATATAGATCAGAGTAAATTTAGCCTTAATGAAAGGATTAGAGTTCATATAAGTAGAGTTAAACATAGGCATCAAAACTCAGCTTTATGTACTCATAAATTAAATACAGGTTATAAAATATTGTTTGACAATGCAAAGGTTATTTTGTATGAAAAGAATGAATTAAAGAGAAGAGTAAAGGAACTTTAATGAGAAAACTTCTTGAATCTGAGGCTATTAATCTTATGAAGACATCTTTTGATATAAAGGGAAGTTGGTTTTTGAAATGAATTATGGGAAGATTTATTTGTTTTGTACATATATGTTATTTATTTATTTTGATTTTCACTTGAGAAGATCTATTTGTTTAGTAGATGAAACCATTGTCGTGTAAGTATTTTGATAAAATTTGGATTTTTATCTAATGTTGTATTGTTTTATGGTTTTGTATTTTATTTATTACTAGTATAGTGTTAGGCAGTTTTGAATGTTATGTATATATATTGTAACGTTTATTTATATGCGTTACAAATATATTGGCATTTGGTAAAAGCTAAAAAAGTAAATTTAGATTTTTTTTTGATTAGTATAATTTTTGTTAAAACGTGCAATGAAGGTTAAAATTGTCATTCTTATTTTTTTTTATCTAATTGGAAAGAATAAATGACATACAGATTACTAATCCAGATAAATTAAAAGAATTCCAAAAGTATAAGCTAAAAGAAAAATATTTTAGCTAATTAAAGATGGAAGAATAATGCTAAAAAAAAAGAGAACTTTGTAACTTAAATTTAAGAGAGAGTGTATAAGATTATTATCTTATACGCTGATAAAAAGACAAAAGAGTGCGCAGAAGTTCCAAAAATGGAGCGCGAAAAAAGGAGATGACAACTTCAATCTGGGTCTTCTCTTTAACTTCTAGTTACGTCTCTGAAAGTTGGAGGTTTCCACGAGCATAACCTGTGGCCAGAAATATACTTCTACACAGGTATGCCCCTTGCTGTACCAAGCTGTCACGCAAGCATGGAAATGGGACTTGTGAAGACCGCTTTTTGCAATAAAAGGGTCACTACAACCGTGCCTTTTCTCCAGCTATAGAACGGAACAATAATGGAAGATGCCGGCAGGAGAGACCAATGGAAATTCTCATGATCTGGGATCCCATAAACCTACATGAACTTACCGGTAAGTTAAGAATAAATTTTCCTGATAGTGACTTAAAAGTTTGCAAACAATTATTTATCTAAGCTTAGACTACCATCCTGATATAGACTTTTCGTATTCAAGGGACTTTCTAATAAAGAATTTTATACAAGATCTTGGGACATTATTAAATTGCTTTAATTGCTTAATCTGTTTTTGTTAATCGATTCATTATCTGGATTGGTGTGTGTGTACTTTCCTGTTTAGTTAATTCGTAATTTAACTTATAAATATGTTTAGTTTGTTAGAATAAAAGAGATTTTACTTTTATCAACCTTTTCATTGTGCGTTATTAATAATAGTTGTTTTTTTTTAGTATTAAATTTATTATTAGTTTAGTGGGATTTAAAACGGAATCTTGCCAATGTATTTAAACAAGCCCAGAAATAATAATCAAAAAGGAGAAAATAGTTCTCGTTACGGTATGATGCAATACCGATTAGTTTAAAAGCACTTTTTTTTTCTGTTTAGTTTACGAGTTACAATATGTTTGACGCCGACTCAGTGGGTCTAACGACTCTGGCGCCCTCATGTAGAAATTAAAAACTGAGTCAGCTCACGATTGTACTTAGCAATAATTCTAGGCCAAGTTGATCAGGAAATATAGCTATGTTTTTAGAATAGAAATATAACTTTCTTCTTTTTTGACATAGCTTGATCAACTCACGCGCAGTTTATATTAGCGTGTAAGAGGCCTAGCAAAACGAAAAACGTTATAATATATACCAACAATGAATTAATTATTAATGTATTGTACATCACGAATAAAACCTTAGACTTAGTAAACATAGTGATGACCTAATGTCAAGCCCATCTCTAGGCAACCAAGGTGGAAAATAAAATTAGAATTCTGTTACATAATTTTATTTTTAACTACAACCAATATAATACATGCAATAATAGACAGCCATGACAATGAAAAAGGAAATGGAAAAGCTAGTATACCAAATACTGGAAACTAAGCATGGTATAAAAGCAAACCCAGTTCATTTCTGTCATCTTTTGTTATTTTTCAACATCTTAAGATTGAATGTTTGAATACAAGAGAAGATGGATGACTTGGTTCGAATATTCCATATTATCGATATAATTTTTGCAGCGCAACTATAAAAATTTACTACCAATGTTTAAATAAAGAAAAGTTTAATAAATTTGTGTAGTTTAACAAAAGAACTGAACTGATTTTAGTCAAGCATTGGTGGTCAAGAGGTCAGCAACAGCTGCTTTACAAGCTGCTGTCTTGGGATTGTGGGTTCACTTTCCAGCTGATGCTATGATATATGAGAGAATTGATTTTAAAATTGATATTTAAAAATAAAACTGCTATTATTTGAATATGGAGAAAAAAGAAATAGTACATCACCAGCATTTACATAAATGATGAAGTAATTTTTTCTTATATAAACCATTAAATGCCAAATAACAGACTGTGCAATGTATTCTGGATAAATTAACATTGCCATAGGACTGGAGTGCTACTGTCCTGACCATGGAAGTGTGATGACTTAATCTACTTAACCTGTATGATGCCTAAAGAAACACCAAATGTCCTACACTAGATGTCTAAATGGATTAAGAAAAAAAGCAACTGCAGAAAATGGAAACATCCGAGGAATTCTAGCGAATAATAAATCACTTACTGAAGAAGAATGATCTAAAGAGAGATAGACTATATCCATAAAAAAAACATATTGCCAAACTCATGGACATTAATCAAGATGATTTTAAAAAAGTTTTGATTTATTATGTATTATTTTTTTATATATGTTTGTAAAATTTTAGTTTTATTTTATCTTCATACTTGGAAGGTTAAACATGTCTATAACTTGGAAGAGTTCATTATAGGTGAAAGCAACAAAATGAAGTGGATAGGAATTAAGTTAGATAAAAAAAATTATGTTAAATAAAGTTTAGGTCAGCTTTTCCTCCATAATGACTTCCTATTTGATCATCACCACTATGATATGGAATAAGGTAAGAGTTTTAATATTATTCCATATTAAGCACATACACTTACTACAGGACAGAGTTTGTGTTATTTGTTTTTTTTTTTATTAACGATCGTTTATATTTATTTTTTCGGTATAAATGAGTTAACCATGTATGAATGTTCTTTCCTATCAACCATAGGGAATCATACATATGTAGGGGAGTCCCCAAAGAAGATGGAACATCAATAACTAAAATTAGACAATGAGGTTATTACACATACACTTATAAAATATTGTAAATTAGCTAGTTAACTTCATGGTTGATTTAATATTTTTTTTATATTTGCTTTGTAAATAATTAGTGCCTTGTTATGTATCTCTACTATGGGTGAGAGTTGGAATAAGAAACATTTAATCATTGATGTGGTAGAAACACATTCTTGACACATACAATTATATTGTTTTATTATGTTAAAAAGTTTTGAATGTTTGTTTTGATATTTAATAAATATTGTCAATTTGATTTAAATTAAACTGGTCTCTAGTTTATAAAAATAATTTATACATTCATTCATTAATTGATAACTGGAATTCACTCCTGAACAGTGCTGAAGGCAGAATTCTCCCTGAATTTGAATACTGAGGCATAACAGAACTCAAAAGAGGGCTGAGGTATGAATAAACTGGACCAAATTGTATCTGAATTTAATGTGTAAACTTAGAACTAACCCATTGCAGCTAGATACGATCATAGGTTAGGTACCTACCAGAAGACCCTAGTTCTGACAAGTGAGATGTGGTCCTCCTCTTCTGGTGGGAAACCCAGACCATTACATTCTGGTGCAGTCAATCATGAGGCATTAAGCAAAAGAACAACCTGTTACAATCTGGTGCCAAACTTTAGGGACATGGAACAGAAGTTTCTAAGGAGATTCAGCCATTGGATTGGTAAATTAAAATATATATATATTTTAACTTATTTATTTGCCAAATTTTCTATGGTATACAACCCTGATGAATTTACCCAAGTTGCAACCAATTGATACACTCAACCATAAAAGGATGAGACTCGCAAATTTAAACCATTTCCAAGCAACCATTCAAAAAAAAGGAAAACCTCATGTGAAGCATTGAATATAATAACCGATGAGAATGAAATGATAAACTGACACCATCAATAAATGATTTACTAATAAACCAAATAAAAATAGGTGATTTAGATGAATAAAAGGACAGGCTAAAAAAGTAGGCATTAAAAACAACATATACACAAACAAATATAAGTTCTGAATGGCAAGGAGTAGGAGAAAGTCCTATGACATATCTATAAAAGAAGAAATAATTTTATATTTAACTATTAAAGAAGAATTTGATGATAACCAGAAGCGGGAAACATTTATTAAGCATTAATATGAAATGTTCTGAGGAACCACAAAATAGTAGTAATAGTGAAGTAGAAGATGATACTATTAATAAATGGGGAAGGGTTTTTATGGATCCAAATACCTGGGGAGTCTAGGATCAAGGTTGATCACCCTTCTCAGGTACATGTTGCAGACCAAGTGATAACTTAAACACAAGAAACACTCTATGATGAGATGGATGAAGTATCTTAAGTCTAAGTAGTGCAGGCTACAGGAAATAAGATGGCCCTAGAACTAATGTTCCAAGTGATCAAAGAAATGTTCTAGAGTATGAGAGAACAAATGAGCAACATGAAGCAAAATCAAACAATAATATGAGTAATATGAAGAAAAAAATGAATAATAGGATGAACAATATGGAGGAGAATTTAAAGACAAACATGAATAATGTTAGGGCTAACATAAAAATAGAAATAAGATATAGAAACTAGGCTGTTCACTGACATGGAGCAGTTGTCAATAAACCTAAGTGATGTTCAAAAGGACAACTCTGAAATTAAACAAGCACTAGGAGAGATGAGAAATGAGATTGATGAGAAAGATGTGAAATGCCAACAATGATTTGAGAAGTTCAGGTCTAACAAATATTAAATGCAATGAGGTGCATGCAAACTAGGAGAAGTTCCAAGTTGAGGTCCAAAGGGAGTCCAGGACATATATTTTGAAGGTGGACCAACTATGCACATGACAGAACATCAAGACAGAGGTGCATGACAAAATGCTAGAGGTCATGGATCATCTCAAATGACTCAAGGACATAATAGCTGCAGTGAAAACTGACATGATCTTGACAAAACACCCCTGGAGAAACTGGTGGAAATGCGACTGAGGGGTAATCAGGTCAGCTGGATGGATGAAGCCATCAACCAGAGGTTTAAAGTGAGTGAATCCCAGCTCCACCAAAAGACATCACCCATTGGTGTTTAGCAGACCAAGATCAACCCAAGAATGCAAAATAACAAGGAGGAGTGGAATGGTATAGGAAACCATCTGGAGATTGCCCTCAAAGAAACTCATACAAGTCTTACCCATCTCATCTACTTTTTATTATTTTGGAAGTTTCTAAATAAATAATCATTTGCAATCTTCTTTACTATACCTACCCACTATTCATAACTTTAAAATCATTAGCAGGGCTACCACATAGGTAAAACACATCTTTGTGCAAACTAAATTTCAGTACCCCTAGTCCCATGAACAGAGCCATCCTGAGAGCAGTGCAATGGCACAAGCCTTTATATTTATTAAGGCCCTAGGTCTGCATGATCCTCTTCTATGAAAATTAAAAAATAGAACATTTTATTGTATACTAAATGAAACCATGTTTCCTTTTTTCTTTTGACAAAATTATGTAATTTATTGCTGTAATGAATATCATATGTGAAGTAATACAATTGTAGAAGCATTGATTATTGCATTAATGCAGATTTTTCAGTTACATTGGTTATTTAAATATTTCACAATGTTTTGGTCACATTGATGTGAAATCAACATCGGTCAAGAATGATTCACTTCATTAGCATTTTTAGTATTAAATCAGAATTTGCAAAAAAAATTAAAATTAAGACAATGTTATTAATGAATTTGCAATGAAACATTGAAGAAAATAGAATAAATTTGTTTGCATTATATGTATTATAGCAGCATGGGAATTTCGGGAGTCATCCCTGGGGTGATGGATTTCAATCATCTCCAATAAAAAAAAATTTAAAATTAAATGTTAAAGTAATTTTTACTATTTAACTATAATTTATAAAGTAATGTTTAAGCATGAAAAATATGTAAGTAATGTTATATATTATAAGAACATGAGAGAGCTTGATATCTCTCTGAGAGATCAGCCCAGTTAAGTCACTAGAATAACAAAGTATAATTAACCATACATCACCAGCATTATCAATAAGTAAAAGTAAATAGAAGTAATACTCATCATTATGAGTGATTAACAATAAAATAAATCAACAGTTATTCTCATGACTGGATTTGAAATGGATCTACTGTAAATGAGGCCAACTATTTAGCCTTTGACAGCTTGGATCAATTATTTAACTGTTAATTTGGATGTACCAACTTAAGTTTGAATCCATAAAATATACAACCATAAAAATCGAAACAATAATTCTAGGATATTGAAACATACTGACCATTATAAATGCTCTGGCCATGTACTCCATTAATGTACTGGCCAACTATAAATTTAAATTCTGATAGAGACTAAACTAAAATAAAATGTGCTTTAAATAATCTCTTTGCACCAACTAGGATGATGATGATCATAGTCATCATTGATGATAATATCATCATCAGCACTGGATACACAAACACTAATATACATCCCTATTTAAATAGACCATTATACATGCATCTAGCTCAGAGAACATAAGCTCTATAATTGTTGTGATCAAACAATGATGCAAAAATGATATTAAAGTCTTTAGAAGTCAGCTATACACATAGAAATCTGATTCTGATTACAAAATTCAAGTTATTAAAATGTGATTTACATATATGTACCAATATACAACACCTATATATATATATATCCACACACAGATATGTGGTATAATTTTACAAATGAACATATTTACATTGACATTTAACCCTTTTCCCACCTCTTACGAGGCCTCTTGTCAACATCTGACATCACTCTAATTCTGCTAGTTTTAATGCTAGAATATTCGTTTGACAGTTATTGATTAGGTTTTTAAAAGTTCTGTAAGATGGTGCCCTCCTCCGAATTATTTTACAAGGAAAAAATCAAAAAAACCGCATTTAAAACTAAACAAAGAAAGAAGTTTGTCGGTGATTGGCTGTCAGCTGGCTCTCAACCGAAAAAGACATTCTGATTGGCTGGAAAGAACAAAGAAACTGCCTGATCAAAGAAAATAAAGAAAAACGCTGAGATTTTCATTTCGAATGTAATTTAAGTATTAAAAAAATATAATTTGAGAAATTAAAATAGTTTTTTAATAAAAAACAAAATTATTTTCGAAAATTATTGAAGATTTTAGTAAAAATATTTAAGATTTAGCAAAAAGAAATCTTTACTTTTCCATAACGTAAAATTGAAAAAAAGCGTTTGCGTCAGCACTTTTTTGTTTAGACATTCGCTTTAAATTTGCCAAAATTGAATATATTTTATAATAAATAAATAGCAATTTATTTTTGAAAGAACTTTTGTTCTCTTTCATAACCTGAAAAATTAGTAATATACTTTTTATAAATGTATCTGAGTTGAATTTAATATTATAGGCGAATATGTTTTAACAATAGGCTTTGTCTTCAGTTTGTGAGTTGGCCAATTAAAAGATTTGATTTTTACCTCATACAACCAATAATATAATTAGCGGTTTAAGGGTTAATAAAGAAATGATTAAATCTTACATAACGTGCATTGATATGTTCACACAAACACATGGCATAATATTGATGAATATATTTCAATTGTCATATAAAATGCAATAACTGATTAAAATTTACCTATATGTGTCTATCTGACATGCATTGATATATATATATGCACATAGACATGTAGCATAATAATTTTTGATCATATTTGAATTGACATCTAATAATAAAATTATTAACATTTTTCACAATTCCATTTTTAAAATATACATAAAATTCACACCTGTGTAATAAAAAAAACAATATGAATAAATTATCAAATTCTATCTCAACTGTTTGCTCTTTTTTTCTTAACATCAATTTCTTGACCGTTTATAATTTTCTTTTTTGATGTAACTCTCAGTTAATTAATTACATCTTTAAATTAATCTAAAGAGATTTTTTTCTTTTTTTCCTTTTAAAATAGGATTGTCAATGAATTAATTATTGACACTTAGCTTTTTGTTTAATTCAAGCAAACTTATTTACTTGTTTCATATTTAAAATGTTTCAATAAATGATTTAAAATAATAGTTTTATATATATCTATAACTTTTAAAATGTCATTTTTACTAAAGGAATTATTTAAAATTTTATTCTTATATATAATACTACTCACCATATACATTTATTTGTTCTTCTCTGTATACAGATTAATCAGCATATGTATAAACTAATTCTTCAGCAAGCAAAGGAATTCTCTTGGTGAGCTGATCTTGGTGATACTGGTTTATAGTCATCATCAGGAAAGGTATAATCAGGTAACTTGATAATCTGCATTCTGTCCAGAATTTGATATACTTCAAGCAAACTGCCATCTAGAACATTTGTTCAGGCTAATTGATCCATTGGAAGTTGCCCTGACTTTATGTGAATCAAAACTCCGCAGTGAATTATAGCTTCTGGACTTGTTCCTTTGCCTTCCTTTAGATCTTCATGGGAGCTCTCTCTAACTCTGGAAAACCAACTCTGCTAACCAACCCACCATTACAAACTACCAACCCTTACAAAAAACTAGCCAACTATTTAATCTTTTTATCAACCTTTTTATAGTAAGTGGAGTGACAAAAATATATTAACTAAAAACTTATCTAATTCTTTTGAAAGCAAATTTGAAGTTTTATCAAAAGTATGATCTACAAGTTTTATTTTAAAAAAAATTTCTAAATAGATAAGCTTAATCAAAAGATTTCAAAAATTAGGAGAATTTTTACAATAATCAGTTTAACGTGCTTGTTTTTAATTTCAAAATCAGAACTCAATAAATATATTTATTAGACTTTTTTAACTATTTATTTCATAAAGAAATTTTATTTTAAATCCAAAATTATTTAACTGGCTATGATTATGAGAAATACATTTTCTCGAAAGCGCTCAGCCATTTTAATTGACTAATTGATATTAATTATACAGCTTTATGTTATAAGTGTGATAACACTATTTAATATTATCATAATTTGGACAAGCGTAAAGCATAAATCTACAATTTATTAATTAACATTTTACTGTGATTTTATTACAGGAAAATGTAGAAAATATCTACAAAATTTTTGTCTGTCTTTATTTCTACTTTTTCTTTCAACTTTATATATATTTGTGGACACATACTGTTATTGTATGCCATGTAACACAACTGTTATTGTATGCCATGTAACACAACTGTTACAATATTTTATTCAGTTTTCTCAAATATAAAAGTAATTATTTATATATTACAAATACCAAGTTGTGCAATTTCAGTTTACTTTTTCTCATGAAATAAAATTAGTTAATTAAAACAAAATGAATTCTATATAATTTTGTTTAACAAAAGACACAATAGAATATTAAAAAATTATAATTATTTACATACCTTTTTATATATATATTAATTCTCCTGATTGTGGTAGCTGCAATGTAATAAATAATGATTAACTTTAACAACTCTAACCAACATATTTAGTTAAAGTAACTTTTGGTTTTTTTATTTTTTTTATTGAAAATCTCTCATACATATCTTGTTATATTTTAAATTAACAAAGTTAGCTTCTCAAATATTCATTCAATAATAGAATATTTATACTATTTCATGATTTATCTTTTTGTATCCTTGCTATTTTAGTTTTAAAATGTAATCATGTTATATAGTCAGGCATCTAGGGATTTTTAAGGATTTACATTACATTTACTTAAGGGAAGAAATTTTTACACTTATATCAAGCCATTATACCATGCCTTACCCTTTCTTTTGTTTAATGAAATTATAATAACTGAATAAAACCCCAAACGATTGATTTCTTCCACTAGAATAGATAAAGAATTTTGTAGGCAGTTTTTCACTAAAGCTGTTACAAGTTATGTATAGTTGTTACAATCAAAAGAGGGGCATTAAACAATAATACTATTTTAATGAAATGTGCACAATAAGCTAAACAACAAATTCCACGACAATCCAAATCTAATGAAAAGCAGATTAATAAAACATGTAAAAAATTATATCAGCATTAAAAAGAAGATAATATTAGTAATAAAAAGAAAAAAAAGGTTAATATCAATGTTAAAATGAATAAACACACAACAGAAGAGTTTATAAAATATGATCAATAAACAAATTACCTACTATGCATAATGTAACAGTCCAAGTCTTCCACCAGCAGAGGGGAAACACATTTCACTATGGTCAGACCTAAGGTCTTCTGGTAGGATACTGTGAATAACACAAAGTACCTAACTTATGATCATACCTATATCCAATGGGCTAGCTCTAAGTTTACACACAAAATTCAGATACAATTTGGGCTAGTTCATCCATATCTCACCCCTTTTTCAGATTCCATTATGCCTTAGTATTCGAACTTGGGGAGAATTCTGCCTTCATCTCTCTTCAGGGTGAATTTACACTAAATAGCAACTACCGCACCTCTATTCAGGTTCCAATTGATTTAAAGATCTTTTCAAGTGTTATTGTATCATTATATGAGAATGAGATATATGTGTTATAAGTT
This sequence comes from Epiperipatus broadwayi, assembly GCA_028023455.1. Lineage (NCBI taxonomy): Eukaryota > Metazoa > Onychophora > Udeonychophora > Euonychophora > Peripatidae > Epiperipatus > Epiperipatus broadwayi. Next base: position 15,140 of record JAQFVV010006489.1, read on the forward strand.
GGTGAATGAATGTATAAATCATTTTGATAAAACTAAGAGTCCAGTTTAATTTAAGTCAAATTGACAACATTTATTGAATAACAAAACAAAAATTCAAAACTTTTCAACATGATAAAACAATATAATTGTATGTCAAGAATGTATTTCTACCATATCAACGATTAAATATGTTTCCTATTCCAACCCTTCCCTATGGTAGAGATACGTAACAAGACACTAATTATTTGCAAAGCAAATAAAAATAATAATAAAATCATTAAATCAACCTCAAAGCTAACTAGCTAATTTACAATCTTTTATAAGTGTATGTGTAATAACCTCATCATCCAACTCCAGTTATTGATGTTCCATCTTCTTTGGGGACCCCCTATCTATGTATGGTTCCTACTGTTGGTAGAAAAGAACATCCCAAACTAAAAAAGGTTAGTCATTTATATTAAAAAATTTATAAACGATCATTAGCTAACAATAAAAAAGCAACATAAGTGTATGTGCTTAATATGAAATAATATCAAAACTAAATTTTTATCTAACTTAATAATTCCTCCCCTTCATTTTGTTGCTTTCACCTATAATGGACTCTTCCAAGTTATAGAGATGTTTAAGCTTCCAAGTGTGGAGATAAATAATACTAGAATTTTACAAATATATATATAAATAAATCAAAACTTTCTTTAAATCATCTTGATTAATGTCCATGAGTTTAACAATAATGTCTTTTATGGATACAATCTATCCCTCTTTGGATCATTCTTTGTAAGTCATTCATCATTCGCTAGAATTCCTCAGCAATGCACTTGAAATGATGTTTCCATTTTCTGCAGTTGCTTTTCTTCTCGATCCATTTAGACATCTAGTGTAGGATATTTGGTTGTTTCTCTAGGCATCATACAAGTTAAATAGATTAAGTCATCACATTTGCATGGCCAGGACAGTAGCATTTCAATCCTATGGCAATGTTAATTTAGCCAGAATACATTGCACAGCTGTTCATAACATTTAATTTTTCTTGATTTGCTATTTGGCATTTAGTGGTTTATATAAGAAAAAATTACTTCATTATTTATATAAATGCTGGCGATGTTCTATTTCTTTTTATTCTGTGTTCGAATAATAGTTGTTTTTATTTTTAAATATAAAATTTTTAAATCAGTTGTTCTTTTGTTAAACTGCACGAATTTATCAAACTTCCCTATTTAAATGTCAGTCATAATTTTTTATAGTTTGTGCTGTGAAAATTATACGGATAATATGAAATATTCAAACAACTCATCCATCTCTTGTATTTGAACATTTGATCTTAAGATGTTAGATTTATACATTATTGCATCATTTGAAAAATAACAAAAGATGACAGAAATGAACTGGGTTTGCTTTTATACCAGGCTTAATTTCCGGTGTTTGGGATACTAGCTTTTCCATTTCCTTTTCAATTGCCATGACTGTCTATTGTTGCACATATTATATTGGTTGTAGAGAAAAATAAAATTATGTAACAAAATTCTAATTTTATTTTCCACACTTGATTGCATAGAGATGGGCTTGACATTAGGTCATCATTATGTTTACTAAATCTAAGTCTTTATTCGTGACACTCAGCGCATTGATAATTAACTCATTGTTGGTATATATATATATGAAGGATTTCTTTAACTGGTTTTTTTACTTTTCATTAAATAAAAGAAATTAATTCTTTGTAACATTTGTTTAATTTGGTTTTTAATAAAGCAAACATTTGTCGCACATATTGTGCCAGTCAAAACATGCTTATCCATCTAACACGAGCTGGAACTCACAAAATGTACTTCAAACCCAGTCAAGCCCGAGATTTAGGTCAGGGACCAGGCTGGGTTCGAACCCACTCTCCAAGCACCAGATCTAACACCCAATGGATAACATAACAATGGTAGCACACGAGATTTAATTCTTCATCCGGCCCACTAGCAAATCGGAGAAAACAATAAGACTCATGGACTTAAACATATATATAAACAACTTAAATACTAGACATTCCACAGATAAAATCTAACATATTTAAATAATAGGGGCTTTACTAATGAATACTTATGGGCAATTAGTGAATTGGATTGATTTAATAATGAGACAGAAACTGATATATGATGAATTAAAATATATTTATTGACAATTGTTGTTGGCAAATGCACGCAGGCATTTTATTTATAAAGTAACATTACTCTAGGCCAATAATTGATACGTTGGCTATTATTTAATTGCTCCAATATTATTTAATGGAAACAAATACCCTACCATATAACTCATCACTACATTAACTTTTACCAGTTATGCTCTTTCATCATCAGTTCGTGTGGCTATTGTACGTGAAATCAAACCAAGTCTGGAGTGAAGCTTAATAATACGTCTTAATTATAATAAATTTATATTAACTATGGGCTTTTAAAGTGTCCCAGATAGCTTTAGATCGAACGGGTTTTCAAGATTGCTTCGGATCAACGCCGAAGACTGCATATTAGGGAGGAAAGAGTTGGCTATAACGATTTTACTAATACGCTAGGCACAAGTAAAATATAATAATAAAGTGGCTCTGCGGATGGAAGAATAGTTTTAGGGTTTTTGTGACAAACAACGGTTTACCCAATAACCGGTCGTCATGCTGCTAATGGGGAACCTTTATTTGGTTCAGAGGCGGGGGACTTACGTGCTAATCTGGCCCATAGCTCAGACTTCGCTACTGCACTACCCATAAGAGAAGATGGGCTGGACTTACCGTGGCTCCATCTTATATATGTATAAAAAAAACAGCATAACGAGAAGATATAAATAAATAAATTCCACATCCGCCAAGCCGAAGGATATTATAAATGAAATATCACATATTAAATGAACACAAGTTTATCAGCTTGATCAAAAGAGCCAACTCTTCTGTAGCATGAGAAATATGTATATGCTACTGACGGGAAGATATACAAACTGTACTTTATCCCGTTCAATCTCTTTAGTTATCTATAACTACTAAACTTTTAAAAAGGAGGAAAAGTATATTTAATAAGGGACTTACGAATACTTTACTAAAAAAATATACTTATGCTTGCACTCCAGGCTAGTAATATAATAATTAATAATATAATAATTAGTAATATAATAATTAAAGGTTGAAAAGCCACATTTTATATTTATATTAATTAATTTATTAAGTGAAAAAATATGAATTTGGGTTTCGAAACAGCGCACGAAATGACGCTATATAAATAATTTAAATTTATATGTTTAAAAACACATTCTATAATTAAATGCATGCCGTTTCGAAACATAGGCATAACTAATAATAAATAAAATAAGCAAAAGAAAAGCAAAATATAATTGCAGTGATTAAATTATATAGCAAAATATTAATTAATAAAGAAAAATTTGCAAAAGTATTACATTTTCTAGAATTAAAATATTATTTTAGGAAACAATTTAGACAGTTTACACTATTGAATTAAGGAAAAATTAGCAAAAAGTATTTCATTTAAATATTATTTCAGAAACAATTTAGCGAGAAAGTTCAATGATATGGTTAGCTAACCTGTTTTGAAGAAACAATGACTGTTTTTGAAATTTACAGAGAGCTCTGCGATTTTAAATAATACTAAAATAGTTCTGTAGCTAAGGAGAGATTCGAGCTGGAAAGGAAGGTGACTTCTTTGGCGGCTTATGGCATCTTCAATTTAGTTGTAGGACGATTTTTAAAATAGTGTTTCTTTAGCTGGATTGAAATCGGAACGAGGGCAAATTATTTTTACGGCTTATGTCATCTTCAAATTTAGTTGGTGTAAGCTTGGTTGTTCCTTTGGCATTTGATGGATTGAACTAGGCGTTCCATCACGAGAAAGCAGCAAAATTATGCCTGACTTTAGCCAGACATGTTAAGGTTGAACAATAATAAAACTTCTCCTGTTGACTCTCTTCAAAAGTAAGATGGATTCTCCCTTCCCGCTTAAAATAAGGCCTATTTATATCCTTCTACTAAACTTTAACACCTTTCTGGAATTTCGTAAGCCTCGGGACCAATTGACTTTTAATTAAAGCAAAATAATATAATTCAATTTCTACAACAACTGATAAAATCTCCGAGGTGTTATATTTAATTTCCTTAAAAAAATGTATCAAAATATATAAACTATATAATTTGATTCATTTTCATTAATTAAATTCCTTTTCAGGTGTTATTACTTAGCAGAAGGAACGGTATTCTGATTTAATGAAAAAGTCTTTTGTTGCAAACAAAAATCAATCAGAAAACAGATTTTACTTTTTTACCCGGGTGTGTCACTAATCGATATCTTGTTTACAAAAATTCTCATTTTTAATTGCGAACAGATAATTTTTATTTTATAAAACTAAATAACTTTTAACATATTTGTTTATTAAAAAAAAAAGCAAATTTAAAGAAAATACTTGTTTCAACTATATATGTAAAACATTAAATCAGAAAACCGTTAAATAAATTAAAAAAAACATTTACATTACTTTTATTTAAACTTAAATACATATGAATCATTTTGCCGTTATTCCAAGGTATAAATTATCCATCCACATATGAATATTATAGCGAATATAATTAAGAATTGACTGAAAATTAATAAAACATTTTATAATAAATTATGAGCATTTCTCCGCTATAATTTTATCAAACCTGTCTAATTATAGCGTGTTTTCATATGTAAATGGATGATGCCATTCAAGCGGCCATTGTAGCAAAGTTTTCCCGCTCAACTTATATATTACATTTTTACATTTAAAATAGGTTCGAAACTAGTTCAGACGAGTAGGTCATTAGGTTGATGGTGAAACGGAAAGGAATTGGAGATTTCCGTTTCAATATATATATGCTTACAAAAAATGATATATATTCAACCACCTGTTATCTAAGCTTATATTTTAAATGGATTTCATTTGGTGGTATGGATAAATAAAGGCTGGTCTCAATAGAATTGTAAGTTACCCTAACAACTCCTTTATCCTTACAGGGTTAAGGGTTAAAATTTTATGATATAATCCAAATTTATCACGTTATTGATACATAACTAGTACATGATCAACCATTTCAATCCAAAACATACCCTATTCCACATCAATATCAAGAAGAGATATCCAAACAGATTAACAAAATGCTGGATTGGGGGATCATTTTCAAACACTCTTCACCTTACGGTAACCCAGTTATAACTGTGAAAAAGAAGATGGATCGATGAAGTTTTGTTTAGATGCTAGGCAACTAAACAAGATTACCATCACTGCCAAAATGCTATTATCATAATTCTTCAGAGAAATTTATTTTCATGTATTTATATAAGAAGTGAAAAATATATGTGGAAGATGTATTACAGATATATAATTATGAGAGATGGGGAAAAGAAATATATAAGACAATTAGGAAAAAAGCAGAGTTGTGAAAAGTAAATGTGAATAAAAATGATTTGGAGTTATATAAGAATAAAAATTATACAAAATGTGAAAGGATGCACAAATGAAATAAGGATTTGGATTGTAGATGCAATTTATGTAACGATCAAAGAGAATATTTAATATTTATATTTGATGTATAAAATGATGAAAGAAGATTGAGATAAATTTATAGAGAAAGAAAGAAATTTAAAAAAAAGGGGGTGGGGATAAAAATGATAAATTTTATTTTATTTTTTTAAGTTCTTTATAACAAAATTACTCAATGAATGGATAGTGAAATCAATGAAAGAGTTTTAATTAAAATAGGAGGCAAAAACAAACCAAGATTGGAAAAATAATTGGACAATAAAAAATATTTTTGATGAGAAAATGTTTAACTTGTCTAATGGAGTTTCTGGATATAGTTTGTGTGCAGTGACTTCAGACCTCATTTAAAAAGAAATCATTTTACATTATACTGTGTGCAATATTGTCTAAAAACAATCTAAATTTTACAATTTGCTGGTGATGTAATAAATGTTTTTGTTAAAAACTAAAGAAAACAGTCCAACTATAATTTTGTATGTTTTTATATTTTAAATAAATATTCCAATATGTCACCATGATTCTGGTATACTGTAATGAACACACTTGGCAAATTTTTAGTTGTAATTATTTTTTTTCCAATTTTTGGCTGCTCTGTTTACCATGATTTATATGTGGAGAATAATTTAGATAAATAAGTAATTTGTAATAATGAAAATATATTTGTGTGTTGTACAAAATATTGTTGTTGTTTTTTTCTATTTTAACAGGGACACAGCCAGAAATGTAGAAAGGGAAATGCAATTTTAAAAAACTTTAACAAATATCAAAAGATTTTAGAATAAAACTAAAGAATATTATAATAATTTCTTACTCATATTCACCAGACATGGCTCAAGTCTGTAACTTCATATAATATGAAAAGCGGGTAGGAGATATTTTAAGCTATAAAAAATTGAAAATTAAATTTGTGCAGTTTAAATTTCATTCTGGCTGGCTTCAATTGTACTCTTACATATCATTACTAGCAGTAGTCATTGATAAATGAATATTGTGATTCCAAAAACATAGAAAGGAAGCAAAAAATTCTAGAGATGAGTTTTGCAATTACTATGTAAATCATTTTTGAATTACAGATATATCCACATATTGATAAGCCATATATTTGTCATTTTGTGATGCTGTCTTTTAACTTCTGCACTAAACTTTTCTTTCTTAAAGACTTCAACACCTCATGTAATTGTAGGTCTCCACTATATTCTATCATCAGCCATATCTTCCTAATAAAACTAAAACAGTTGATGCACTTCTTATAACATTTTTAAGATCATCTTTATAATATAAACAGTGTCTGCCTCTCCCACAAAAATAATCTCAAATCCACTGTAAAATGTTTTTTTTTTTAGAAAGTATGCTATTGTTCATTTGTTCTATATGTCCAATCCAATGAAAATGTATATTTTGCAATAAAAGAATATATTGTCATAGCAAATTGAAAAACTACATCTTTAAATGAAATGTTTCCAATGGGTTCATGTGGTATATCGTCATGATGAAATACCATATAGAAGCCAGTATTTACCTCAATGCTTAAGTTTGCTTTTCTACTCTAAAAGCTATCAAAATATTTGAATTGCCTCACATTTTCAAGATAGTAACCATCGGAACTAAAAGTGAAGAGTTTCATCCATCAGTATCTGATAAAAATTATAGTTTTTTGAACATTAGTTACTACACTTTATTGTGTTTAGAATGAGAGTATTTCTCAGCTTTATAAATTCATATAGCGCATGTGTCAAAATGATTCTCTTATGACTATTACAAATAAAACATGGTGCTAGATAAATAAATAATTAGTTAAACTTACAGTTTTAAATGTTGCATTCAAAAAAATTACATACATTCTGTATATTGTTTTTTTTTTAATTGGCAAGGATAATTTAGCTTATTGCAAATCCAAAAGTTAAGAGGGTAAAAATTTTAAAACAGGCAAAACTCTCCATATAGTAGTGACGTTTAGTGATAAAATTTTTGTTACACGTCTTGATTTTTTGTGAAACCACTTATAAACAATTCCAAAAACCACCGATATAAAAATTGAAACAAATGTATAACTAGTAGCAGTTTCCATTGTAATGATCTTATATTTTTTATCTGTAGAAATAACACTCTCTCATTCCATCATGTAAAAGCTTTATAATCTAAGTAAATTTTGGTGAACAATTAAATAATTTTAAACAATGCTACAAATCTGCTTGATTATTTGAGTCCAATGCCTTGAGCAAAGCAGTGTATAAATTACCTGTTTGTTCCCGATGTTTCTTTTGCAAATGCTTAATAACATAAACCAAGTTTAGAGTCATAGAGTGTTGCTTAATTTTCTAAAACCATCCTAGTCGCTCATTTATGACTGGAAGCTATTGACTTAATAAAAATTGATATTAGTAGCAGGAAAGATGATACAATTGCTCTTTTACATCCACCTTCTTCCTTTCTGCATAACTGACCTAACTTGCAGATATTTGATAGAGAGAAGAAACACAATAAAACTGCATAAGTAGCAAATGTAAATAAATTATATATCGGTCATAGCTCAGAAACATGCTTTCTAAAAATCGAAATAATTATACTTGACAAAAAAATCGTTTCAGTAATTTAGATAATCTATTAATTAGACTAAAGATTTTAAAATAAAAACTGGAAAATGTTAAATTAATTAATATATATAAATTTGTAAACGATTCAGATTAATCTTGTTAAGAATTTGAAAACATATGCAAATTAATCTGATAACTAAAAAATTCTCCAGAGAACCGGAAACGAACAGGGAAGTTCTATATGAGAAACATTAACCTCGCGATAGGGAAAAGTAGAAGAGAACTAATAAAGAGATCCAAGCTAACCACTCAACGCTACAAAACTTTGTAAGTATTTGATTTAGCAAACCCGATTAGTAAGTAAACTGATAATAAATTGAGATAGCGATTTGAGGTAGTCAACCCGATCTTATTTCCATTTGAGTAAATAGGTTGTTTAACTAGATCTGTGTATATATATATTGAATATTACATTTTATTTATGTTTAAGATAACATGTCTAGTTAATTATGTTTAAGTCTATAATTAGTACATATTAAATAATTCTTGAATTTACAGTCATGTTTTTTTTTTTTGTATGTGTGTTTTTATTTTAAAAAAATATTAAATCCTCTTCTATATGGTATACATTTCTTTAGATTGGATTCAATCAAAAACATCTGCTTCTGCGCGCAAAATAGTTCCCGACTGATTTTCAATAGCCAAATATTAATAAGAAAAGTTATCACATTGTGTCTTCCCATATAGTGAAAAAGAAAAATATTTATGTAAATAGATTCATATTTGTAAAATACTTATAAAACAATTTCTTATATATGTAAATAGATGGATTTGAACTCGGGATTTTTCAGTCTATTTATCCTCCACTCTATCTCAAGCAACCAATACACAACTCTATCTCAAGCAACCAATACACATTATGACACACATGTGAAAAAGATACATGAGCCTTAATATTCCTATTTCATGCACTACCAGCGTTCATCAGTTGGGCCAGATCGTAATCTCACACACATATATACAATCAGTGCTCGGTTTATATTAAGATAACAATTCCTCGAACTGATGAGTGCTGATTCTGCATGATATATATATATATTGGGGATCGTATCTTTTTTGCATGTGTGGTCATTTGTATCAGTTGATTAGAGTGGAGAATAAATAGACTGAAAATTCCTGAGTTCAAATCCCTATATTTATAAGAAACATTCAGTATAAGCAATTACATACTGCCTTAGAATTATAAAGAATTATATCTTACTATTAAAAAAATTATCTGAACAACCATTAATCCTATTTAATACTGCCTTTTTCTATTAACAATAAAGAAAAAATTTAAAATATAGGTAAAGATATAATAGAGAATAAAAAGATTTTAACTAGAACATAGTAGTAAAAAAAACTACAAATAAAAACATGTTAGAAAAGGCTAGTGTAAAAGGATTTTAAAGAGAAATAATAACATAGTAAAAGCATAGGGCAATGTGGTGAAAATTTTAATTACTATATAGTAATACATTAGATTGAAAAATTAAGGCATAACATTTCATACAATTTAGTATTCTTATATTTGTATAGATGCAGATGCTATATGTAATTACATTGAATATATGTGTTATAAAACTATGCGTTCACTTCACCACTCCTCTCCCTCCAAATAAAGCAGATGAAATAAATGAGTACAATGTGAAAAATCCTACATTGATATAGATTGGGAATAAACAAGATTTTAAAAGAATATGGTGTATATTGTGATAGTTTATTGGAATATTGTATATACGTATTATTTTTCATTGCCATTAGCAATTACTCATAATACATTTTACCTGTTCCAATTCCTGATTAAAAAAAGTTAAGTGTTGTGCTACCTATATATGATGGACTTACTCAATAATCTTTCTCCAAAAATAAGAATTCATTGTAATTAATAAAACAACTATAAAAGCAGATTTATAAAGCAAATAATAAATAAACAAGTAATCATATGAGTTTCCATATGTGTGTTTTCCAAATATAAAAGAAATTTACTACCATTTGGAATTTTTCCAAAACTGTACTCAACTATAATAAAGGATATGAAGATTAACCCACTATTCCTGCTGGAAAGAGTCGAACAGATCTCGGGGAACTTTATAACAAATTATACAACAAATGTGACATTTTGGCAGCTGATAAAAGAGAACAATAAGGTGAAAGGTCCTACTGAATTTTATTTTTTATTAAATAGACACACTAGAATAAAGTATATAAAATTAATTATACAATTATTAATGTGATATGTAATCTAATGATTGCATATGTAAGATTGTGCAAAGTAAATTTTAGTGCCCTGCCGAATCTATGGAATAAAATTTGTAAATTAAAAGACATTTTTTCCTAGAGCTTTCGCAATAAAAATTTTAAAAATAATTACAGCCATTTAATGTGTTTTTTTTTTTTTTTAATGTTTCAAAGCGTTGGCCGGGAAACGAACCCCGGAACAATTGCTTGTAAGGCAGCTGTGCTAACCACTCGCCAACAACGCTTGACATTTATTTTTATAAAATAAACTTGGAGATTAAAACACATGTGAAAATAAAACAAATTAATATTTAAAAAATAATTTTTGAAACAATAATTAAATAATACCTTAAAACAAAAATATTTATTTAGTAAATTCAAAATTTTTAATTTTTCTTTCAAAAATGTTCATATTATTTATTGGACAATCTTGTGAAATTACTAGTAGAGAAAAAATATCTGCAAATAAGATAATTTTTTAAAAATATTTTAAGTGTTTTTATTATATTTAAAAGATACACCATCACACACACATACCCATGAAAACATTGCAATATCTCCCCTTCTTGGGCCAACTCTGATATTATATAAATAATTCTACTTCTATTATCTACAGAATAGGATTCTATGAAATGCTTGCTTCCAAGCTCCATCTCACATAACAAAAAGAAAAAATAGTCCAGCTTGTCTCCATTATCCTTTCTAAAGTGCAATAGTTGTAAAAGCTGACAACTCTTGGACTTCTTTATTGATATTTAGATTAACTTTAACTTACATATCAATAATTAGTTAAAAATAGTTTGATTGTTTGAAAAGCAATTCAAAATCTCATGCATAAACTTATTCATATTTTCTATTAAGAAAGTTATACTCTTTCAATAATAAAATATTTTACACTATTATTTAATTTTTATATACATATTATTCCATTATTAATACATATAATTTATTATATGCATTTTTGCAATTTATTATATATATATATGGCCATATTTTAAATTTTCATACATTGTTTATTGATTTAACTTTTATAATTCATTAGGATCATCAAACTAGGTCACTTTTAACTAACAGTTGATATAAATCATTCATTGTATTAGTACCAACTTGTTAAAATTCTTATTTTAGAAATCCATTAGATACTTTAATTCAGAATTTCTTACACTAAATAGTGTATGTTTTCTATAAATAAAAATAGAAAAATATTTATTCTACTTTATTTTTTTTTTTTTAAGACTTACTAATAATTACATCATATTATATATATTATACTTTATTATATAATTCAACAATTAGGAATTCAGCCAGAATTTATCTAAAGGGAGAAATTTTTATACATAGATTGTTTATTCAATAAATTTTTAGAAATGTCTTGCCATTTACTTTGTTTATTTATAGATTATGTTGGAAAACTATTTTAAAAAATCAACAAAAATTAACTTTGTTCCACTAGATATATTTTTTAGACTTTAATATAGTGCAATCATGTTGGGTTTTATTACAATAAAAAGAATTGCATTAAATAATATTATCATGAAATTTGTTAAGAATTAACTATTTTGATGTACAATAATATTTTTAAAAATAGTGCTTTTTAGTCATTCTGTTTTCCTTAGATTTGGACCGTAGTGCCAATAACCGGAGTCTATATCCAAAAAAAAGTTGTTTAGTAAAACATATAAAAAGATAATATTGTTATTAAAAATAGGAGCTATTTATTAAAAGATGTAAAAAGATAATATATCATAAATAATAAAAAAGGATAATATGGTTATTAAAAATATATTGCACAAAACAACTGCAGAATTTATCCTAGGATTCCACATTCCAAATACTCTAAACTGAATAATACATGTGAGATTTGTAAAATATTATTGATAAAGGCAATTTTCTCTCATGCGGAATTGCTGTAATTATGAGGCAATATTTTTAAAACAGGTTTTATTTCTAAATAAATTATTAATAATAATATATAATATTTGATTGAATACAAATATAATTTATATACTTGGAGTTTTTGGTGTAATTATATAAGGGATTTGAGCACAGACTTTCAAGCTCTCATCAGACATCTGCTCTATCTCATACATCCAATACACATGACCACACATGTGGAAAAGATAAATGATCTACAACATACATATTTTGTACTGAACCAGCACTCATTACTTGCTTCACATCATTGCCTCCCACATATATAATGAGTGCTCAGTTTATATTAAGATAGAAAGATTCCAAACTTTAATGGACAGGTTTCAATCTACTCCAACTCTACAGCTATCCATACTATTGAAAACTGGTGATGGAAACTGAGCACAGATCATATATATATATATGTGTGTGTGGGAGATAATGATCTGGACCAACTGATGAGTTCTGGTGCAGCACAAAATACATATGTTGTAGATCATTTATCTTTTTCACATGTGTATCCTCATGTGTGTTGGTTGTGTGAGATAGAGCAGATAGCTGAAGGGAGCTTGAAAGTTTGTGTTCAAATCTCTTATTTAATGATAGTATATTACTTTTTATATAAATTTAAATGATTGAGAAATCTAAACATTTTCGTTTACATATAAATTTTATTAATTATAGCAACAAAAGGGTGTCAATCTGTTCAGTTTTGGGCCATGGTAGAGTAATTATGAAATAAATTTACAAGCTCCAGCAATTGTCACAACAAGTCTAAGTAAAGAAGTATTCTTTTTATATTTAAATAAAAAATATTTACAATCAGAACATGTTTTTAACAATAAAGTGATTCAGAAATCTAAACGTTTATGTATAAATTTTATTAATTATCACGACAGTTTAGCCCAATTATAAGAGTGTATAAGTAATATATTTGGAGTTCCAGTTTTGAAATTCAAGGCTTGGTCAATTGCCATAAAAAGTCTAAGTAAAGAAGTATTCTCACCTTTAAATAAAAAGTATTTATTCTCAGAATGTATTTTTAACAATGAAGTGATTCAAACATGTAAACATTTTCATTTATATATAAATTTTATTAATTATCTTCATATTTTGGTATCTCCGTGATAAAACACATATGTGCCCCACACAACTTGCATTCCCACATGTGGTGGTCCAGCTATGTAAATCTATGTGTACATGTATTGGTGATATATATTGTGTAATTACTGTCAGAGGCAACTTCATTAAACTTTAATAGTTATGTCAAGTAAAGTAATATATTGTCTATCCATTAACAGAATCCAATAGGAATTGGCTCAGATACAGCAGAATTGATATAGCTGACATGATTTCAGATGGTCTGATAAATCTCTGACTATATTACAGAGAGATTATTTTAACATTCATAGCTGGGGAGTGTGGAATACATCAGAATATTTGAAGCCAAATTCTGAAAATTTGCTCTAGTTTTGATTTCAAACTGTTTCTAAGAGAAACCTTAAAGAGTCAATTCATTTGCAAATTTAGAACAACTTAAAAATGAAGTTTTTAATGGATTCAAGTATAATCTTTAAGTCTGCAATCATACATTGATTGGTAACAATCTTTAAACTAATGCAAGTTATAATTTGGGCTCACCAATAAACAGAAATACATATCAAATACACTCAAAACTAGTACATAAGAGCTATAATAAGAATCATGCACAATCAGAATGCCCACATAGAAATATTGTTTGCTAATTTTGCCATTTGGTAGTGCATAGTGAGGTTAATTGCATGATAAAAAAAGCAATATAGCCAACAAAAGGAGCAAAGAACATGCTTCAAAACTGTTAAAAAACAGTTTGAAATTAAATTGAATTAAGTTGAGTCAATCTTCAAAACCAATAATAGTAATCAGTACTACAATATTAATGGAACTAGATTCTGGGTAGGTTTAATCATTGATTAACAAAATATTAAATTTTAGCCTAGCAAACCAAGTAATTAAAAGTAATTAAGACAACAGTTTTTCTGCTATTTGGTGAGACACAAACTCATTTGCCTTTTGTAGTAACAACCAAGGACTAGCAAAACATTTGAAAATGACTGATGAAAGTGAGGTTCCAAAAGTAATAAATATAAAAAGATGATCATAGTAAGATCTACAATACCACGGATGCTGTGATCAATTCTTGCCTCATTTAGCAATGATGATGCTTTCAGCACAAAAATCAGCCCAGCAAATGCTGTCAGCAAGATCAAGCTAATGCTTCTGGCAAAAATACTAACACAGCAAGAAGATCATATTAACAGATTCTATTAGAAAGAAGACCTGCCCAACAAATAATACCAACAAGAAAAGCAAACAGAACTTAAGACCAATTCAGTAATTGTTATTGGCAAGGAGACGAGCCTTAAAAATGTTATTAGAAAAAAAACCAAGGAAACAGATAGAAAATCAAATCAGCAAACGCTGCCAGAGTAAGATACAGCACCAATGACCAGAAATGTCCAAGAAGAAACATATTGGCATACAATAACAGTCTAAGCAACTTAATGGCCTGGATGCAATAGTGTCTAGCACTATTAGTAATAGACATAACTAAGAAATAAATCACTGTACGTAATATGATTAGATAGTCATATAATCTGATTTATATTGCAGTATGTACAGCTTGAAAGAATCTATATTCAGATGTAATAAGTACTACAATGATTAGTTTATTGTGAATGAGACACTATATGAAAAATGTAAATTATACAAGTCGATTCCACTAACTAAAGTAAAACAATCTATGTTAGATGAGCAAACTCTATGGTAATCATAAAGCAGAGGTTGCATTCTGTCAGCTGATGAAACAGAACAAATTTATGTTATCATATTGATCCTTATTTTGGGATGTATAACAGGCATATATGGAAGACTGAGTAACAGGTGTGTGTTTAAATTAGCCCAACAGATATATGTACAAGGTTAAGCAAATGCTAATTAATGAAAGGGCTCACCTACAAATTTAAATCACTATATATATAATCAGAATATATTAAATATCAGGTATATACAAATCCATTTATATGTATATATTATAACCTTTTGATTGGTTAACTGTATTTAAAGTAGGATATAAAACATATTATAACAAATTTTAAATTTAAAGAATATATAATCATAGTAATATTAATTTTTGATATAATACAGATAAATAGTTTAATGTATAGAGTTTAAAGATGGAATTATGTGGAGGTAGTTAAGGCACACCTTTTATTTATAGTTATTTACATTATAAGCAGTCAGATATAATTTCATTATTGAAAGTTATAACAGTAATAATTTAAATGACAGTGATTTTGGTTTAAAATATTATAGAAATAAATTTTAAATAAATATCTTATTACAAATAGATTAATATTACAATTTATTAAAATTATATTTTAAGTTTAAAAGTTATTTAATTTAGTAAGTTTTTAAATATTTATTAATCTTATTTTTAAATAGTATAAACAAAAAGATAATTATGTGAAAAATTTCTGGTTGATTTTGAGACATTGATCAATAATTAGTGGTCTGACATCATACTGTCTATAGTATATAAGGTAATAGCAGATGAATTTGTGAGAAAAACACCTTCATGCTCTTATTTCCACACACTTAAGATTTGCCCATACATAAACGTTTGAGTCGAAAAAATGGGTGATTCATTCCATTCTTTCTAAAATACTATATCCCGTGTCTGGAAAAAAGAAAAAAATTTGAGAGTATTCATTTATAATTTATCTTTAAAGCACATGTGCATTGGCTTAATCGCTAATATTACTATTACATATAAAACATAGCACTATATAAAATAATATCTCATTGTAAAAGTGAACACCTGTTTCACTAAAATCTTAAAAAAAGAAAAATTTTACTATATTTTATTTTTTAAGTAAGTGAAAGTGATTAAATAATAAGCTGAATAGTGGTACAATATATTTTACATAAAAACAATGGAATAAAGAAAACTAAATTTCTTCAAAATAACCTAATTACAGACTTGAATGTCAAATCGTAATTATAATGACAACTAGTGGAATTTTAAAAGAACAGTTAGGTTTATTATCATTTGGGAAAACAATGGAATAGAAGGATAAACTACAATTATCTAGAAATGCAGCTATTGTCATATAAGAAAACATTTGGTTATCTCTACAAGAGTAATTAAATCCATTATTAAGTTATCTATTCAGAGAAACTTTTATATAATATAAATCTGTAAATGTTATCAGTTTATAAAATTAATTTATAAATTTTAATAACTTAGTGACAAATTATAAATCTAGTTGAAAAAATTCTTTCTTAAGTTAAAATAACTTACATATTATAGTTAACTTTGCAAATTTGAAAGTATATTGCAAATTTGAATCTGACAGGAAAGATAACATCTCTCTCTCTCTACATCAATGATTTATTAAAAGAAGGTTTCAAATATAAGACAATTATTAACAAAATTAAACAATTCTACAAGAAAATCACACACAATGTTAGAGATATAAACCTTTCACACATCACCCTCCCTTATATTCCTAAAATCTCTAATTGATTAATTAAATTCTTATCTAACAAATTTAAAATCAGCTTTCACACATTTCCCAGCACTAATCATCTCAAAAACAATTCTAAAGATAAAGTGGACCTCTCTCAGACTCCCAGATCATTTACAGCATCTCATACCCTCAGCCTAAATATCATGCCATTTACTTCGATGAAACCAAAGTCACTATTAACAATAGAGCCATCCAACATATGTACACATATAAAAGAGGACAAAAGAATAATTCTTCAATTTTCTTAGATCACTCAAAAAATACCAGTCACACATTTGAACCCTTCAACTCTAGAATAGTTTGCATTGAAAAAAATGACTAAATGGAAAATCAAGGAAGCATATTTTATCACTAGCAACAATAACTCCATTAACAGATGTGACACTTGCTTTGATATTTCTAAACATCGGACATATTAAACAATTTGCATATTACCATCTACATACTACTCCACATTATTTATTGTTGTAGCTATGAATATGAGGCAACATGCCTCAAAAGCACTCAGCTTTTACTTATTTATTTATTGATTTATAAGAGTACTTGATATAGCTTCTCCTGCCAGCACCTCAAAACACTTGTAATTTTGTTGTATAATTAATTAGTTATAAAAAATTTATTAAGAGAATAGCTATTTATTATGTTTTATATAAGATGAAATACCTATAAAGATGAAGTATTTTTTATCTTAGCAAATAAGATTAACTTTTAATAAGAAAAATGCTAAAAAGGATAAAGAACTATCAAGAAAATTTTTTGATCTTTTATAATGACTAATTATTATAAAAATGACTTGAATGAATTTCTTTATGTGTATTTAAAAGATATGAAACTGATAAGTATAAATAAATAAAGATAAGTTAAAGTGAAGATTACTTATAAACTGACTTTATATATGTCAAAGTTTAATATTGGAGAATATTAATAAAATAATATTTAATATTCTATAAACTATTTAAATATTATTATAGTGTTCCAGAATATTAAAGTGCATTTCATTTTATACATGTCAAGATTTAAGGATTAGACATTATTACGAGCTCAAAAACTTTTATCAAGTTATTGTTTTGGACCATTTATGAGATAGGGAATAGCAGGCCTCTCTTCTGTTGATTGTCAATGGGTCACCCGCAATGAAGTAAGCTTCCCTAACTTTACATTTGGTGTCATTTGTTTCAGAGCAAATGACACTGGCTGTGGTAGATAGAAAATTTGCTCTGAAATGGACACCAAATGTAAAGTTAGGGAAGCTTACTTCATTGCGGGTGACTCATCGGCAATCAACAGAAGATAGGCCTGCTATTCCCTATCTTGTAAATGGTCCATGTCACATCTGCACATAAATTTGCATAATTTTACAGTTATTAATAGAATAAGTCACCATGAATATGGGACTGTAAACTGTCCTGAAAGTGCTTGGTGGTAAATTTTAATAATTCACTGACAATTAATAGCTTCATTATCTGTGTGCAGAGCACATATATATATATTAACTTCTTGGAGTAACTTTAAGTATCATTAACATACATTAACCAGCATTATCGATTAATATAAGTAAATAATATTCAAAATAATCATTCATCATCATGAAAGATCAACAATCAAAATAAATCAACAGTCAATCTTGTGACTGGATTTGAAATGGGTCTACTGTAGACCAAGCTAACTATTTAACCCTTGCCAGCTTGTGGCAGATTATTGAAACCATTAATTTGGATACAACAACTGAGTGCTAATCCATAGAATATATAACCAGAAAAATTAAACAATAATAATGGGATAGTAAAACATGCTGGTTATCATCAATACTCTGGCCAATTAATACCATTAATATACTGTTCCACTATAAACTTAATTTTGGATAAGTCTAAACTAAAATAAAAGGTAGTGCATGGCCTTCAAAGAATAGAATCCTCATACCAAAACCAGAACAAGGTCATACTGGAATGCTCTTGTACTAAAAATACATTCCCATTCATATATTCAGCCTGTGCTCGAATCTAGCTCAGAGAACATAAACTATATCTTATTGTGTTCAAGAGATGAAGAAATACATATCTAAAAATATTTGGAATTAAAGTCTTTAGAATATGGCTTTGATTAACATATAATAATAATAAAAAATTATCACATTGTGATTTACATATATGTGATTTACAATATTCAAGTTATTAGATTGTGATTTACATATATGTTCCATTAGGTTTACCTAAAGACCATTCAGCAAATAAGCAAAATAAACATGTTTGAATTGACATTTAATAAAATAAATGATTCAAATTTTACATATAAGTGTCTATCTGACACATTGATATTTGCAATACAATTGACATAGGTGTACACACACATGTGTATGCATATTAAATTGCAGGCACACACCGATGTCTATATATATATATTTCATTTTTGTCAAAATAAAATTATTAATTGTACAATCGATAATTCTTGATTTAACATATATGTTGTACACGGGAATGTATATGCACATTGACATTTATATTATATTTGAATTTGTCATAATAATATTATATTTTTCCTAATTAATTCCATTTGGAAAACATACATAAATTTCACACATATATGTGTGCATAAACAAAATTTAGACATAATTTAAAACTAGTTATCAGGGGTTTTTTTGCTTGTAAAAAAATATCAGTTTATAAGTTCCTTTTTTCCTTAAAAAAGTATTATCAACTTTTTTTTCCTTTTAAAAATATAACAGTCAATCTTGATTGATTATTGTTGATTAAATAATTTAAATATAATAATATATATTTTAAATATTTTTACTTATTCACTTGAAAAAATAAATATAACCATGTCTATCAATTAAATCTTCATTTTTAGATGTCTAACTTAAGAAAATTATATACTTGTTCTTTAAAAGGTCATTTTTAATATATAATGTTACTCGCCATCAGTTGTATATATGCTTATCTGTGCTTCTCTGCCTTTAGATACATCAACATACATATTACTTCTTCAGCAACTGATGGTTTCTCTTGATGGAGACCAGTCCAGGTAATTGTCAGCATCAGGAAAGTATAATCAGGTATGTTGGCATTTTATGAGTTCCCTACTGTCAGGGATTTGATGAGCTTCATACCAGAAAACTGTTTTGTCCACATTTAAGAGTATTAATGTCAACACAAAGAAGTGGGTCATTTTCTCAATCTTGATTCAAACCTGTACAGCACTGCTTTCTTGTATTCTTATATCCTCACAGTAGCTCTGTATAACTCTGGAAACTAGCTCTGCAGCTAGCCTATTCTGCTACAGCTACCAACTACTTTAGCTAACTACTTCATAAAAATATTTATTAGCCAATCTTTCTGGCCAGATCTTACAAAAAATATTTAGCCAAGACTTAATACCAGACTTCTGTCCAGAAAAACTACAAGCCAAACTGAACTAATCTTTTTACCAGCATTTTTTATAAGTCATCTGAGGTGATGAAAACACCTTAATTGAAAACAGTTTTTTCTGTCTAATCCTTATCTTGATTAAAAACAATTTTAATCAAAAGCTACTTTTAGATTTCTATTAAAGTGTCATCTACATGTTTTTACTCAGAGAATTGTACACAAGCATTAATAAAAAGGTTTTCAAAAATAAATCATGCTTGTTGTTTTTTAAATTCAAAAGTATAATACAATATTAATTTATTTAGACCTTTTTAAATGTTTTAATTTATAATAAAATTATATTTTAAATTCAGAGTTATTTAACCCTTTATTTATTATTTTTATTCCAGGAAATGTAGAAAAATATCTCCAAAAATTTATATCTGTGTTTAGTTCTACTTTTCCTTTACTTTCTATTTATACGTGTGCAAACACAACTATGTTTCTGTATGCCATATAACCCAACTGGTTACAAAATATATTGTAATGGAAAATTTGCAATGATATACATGTTTGAAAAGATAGACAGTCACATATATGCCAAACCTTCTAAAAAGAAAGTTTACTTTTGGAAAACTTTTTCATCAGTTACAAATTAACACACCATCCCTGCATGTTCATCAATGGATTGCATGATTTCTCAGGGCAATGAATATTAACTAGCATGTTAAAAACATAATGTTTGGATTGAGTTACAAATACAAACTAAATGGATTAATAAAAAATAATTTAATAATTTATTAACAATGAATAAATAAAACTGTTGTGTACTATACAAAAATATTAAATATCATAGTAATAAAACATATATTTAATTTAATTTAAGTTTAAGGCTTTATGGTATTTATAATGATAAGATCTTAAGCCCATAAACATCACATGATCACTATTTTTTATGCTTGCTCTTAACTGTTATTCAAACAAGCAAAACTCTCTATACATATTGCCACTGACAAAGACCACAAGCCAGAAACTAGTCTGGGGATATTGGATGAGTAGGCACTAAATGGGGATTTTATGCACAAGCCTTTTGGTATCCATTGATTACTCTGGCTTGCACTGAGTAGCAATACTTATAGAGAGTTTTGCCTGTTTGAATGATAAGATCTTACTATGTTAAATATTGAAGCAGTCACAAACCATGATTTTCTGCAGATATTGCTTTTTTAATATATTTCCAGTTGTCTTCATTAATTGCTCCAAAGATGATATTGGAGAGTAAATATAGAAGCAGTGGTCAAGTTATATAAAATATAATAACAGCAGATCTTGGGTAGTTCTTACTGCACTATCCATTTTTTCCTTCATAGCATTATAGAATTGGGCACTGGCTGGTTTTACAAATTTCAGCATTAATTTCTGGATCCAATTTCATTTTACAGATAATCTGTCTGGTGTGGTTTTTATTTTTGCCTAGCCACATTGTAGAAAGTTTTCTTCTAGATAAAATCATCATACTGGCTGTTATGACTGGAATATTGAATAATACTTTTAGAGAAAGAGCCGTAAAATATGGCTATCCAAGTTACAATAGTAGACACTTTTAGACAGTGGCTGTTTCTCTCCTCAGTATGGTGTCAAAAGTAGAGGGGGCAGAAATGCAAATTACTAGGAAATTTTAATGGAATGCTGGACTTGACTGGAATGTCTAGTTGCTTATCATACATTTATTTATACCTATTTGATGTTTATATGTTTTCCAAACTATGAATTCATCACCAGCTAATTACAATGATTTGACCTGTTTCCATACATCAATATATTTTAGAAAAACTTGCTGTGGAAACAAATGTACAAATATTATATGATTTAATACATAAATGATCAAAAGAAAAAAATAGTTTTTTTTTTTCCTCTTTCTTTATTTACGTTAGTCAATAATTTCTAAAATATCATTAATTCCAAAATTTTAATATTGTACTTAGCTTTGCCATCCAATTTTACTATAAAAATGTGAGAACTTTTATTTAAAGCTAAATTCAAACTAGACAAATTAAAAGGATTCAAAAATGCTTTAGATTTATAAAAACTATACAATTCAAATCTTTTGCATATCTAGACTACTTTTCTTTCTCCCTTTACATTGCAATTTATCATTATTATTTCACCATTATTATAAAACTGTTTTGTGAAACATTTAATCATATGCCTAAATTAATTTTTCTCTTAACCTTTAGGCAGTTTACTCAAGTGACAGGTATATATGCACACATACACACACAGCAGTTTAAATATTTATTAGCCGATTTATATGTAAATTTATAACTTTTGTATTGACATAATATTGCACAAA
Organism: Epiperipatus broadwayi; assembly: GCA_028023455.1. Lineage (NCBI taxonomy): Eukaryota > Metazoa > Onychophora > Udeonychophora > Euonychophora > Peripatidae > Epiperipatus > Epiperipatus broadwayi. Next base: position 37,650 of record JAQFVV010006489.1, read on the forward strand.
CTTTTGACTACTGTTTATATTGTTTTGTTAATGTAAATAAAACAATTTATATATACTTATATCATCTTCATTAATCATGAAGGAAACAGAATTAATTAGAATATTGTGCAAAACATTCTGTGAAATAGAAATATTTCTACTGACATTACATGCTACTTATTCGGCATCTTTGAACTTTTTCTTCTGCAAACTTTTTTTGTTAAAAGACTATATAGCACTTTGTTTTATTGTAGCTTTTTATTATGATTAAAATGGGGAACTAAAGGAGTGAAAGTAAATGGAGATTATTTAAGCCATTTAGATTTTGTACATGATGTAATTGTTTTTGCAAATAATGTTTCAGAGCTGCGGGAAATGTTGCAATAGTTATCAGATGAAAGTAGGGTTAAAGATAAATGTTAAAAAGACGTAATGTTTAATCGATTTGCTCAAAATATGAAAATAAAGATTGATTATGATGAATTAGAAGAATTTAACAGTTACAAGTACAGTGGTCAGATTATTAACAGATGGAAATATAATGGATGAAATTAATCATAGAATTAAACTTGGTTGGAGTGCTTTTGGTAGAAACAAATTGATACTAAAAGGAAATATGCCTATGTGTTTGAAAAGGAAGGCTTTTAACAAATGTATTTTACCAGTTTTTACTTATGGATCTGAGACTTGGACACTTAATAGAAAAGCAATACAGAGACTTCAGACCACTCAAAAAAGTATGGGGAGATGCATGTTGGAAGTAATGAAGAGATCGAAAACAATGTATGGGTAAGAGAACAAACAGGTGTTACTGATCTCATTGAAAAAGTTAAAAGATTGAAGTGGAGTTGGACTGGACATATTGCTAGAAGAGATGATAATAGATGGACAATTGAAATCTTAAACTGGATTCCAAGAGATTGTAAAAGACCCAGAAAGAGACCACATGTGAGATGAATGGATTAAATAAAGTGTGCAGGGGTGATGTGGAGTAGAGGAGCTAAAGATCAAAGAAGATTGATTGAACTTGGAGAGACCTTCATCCTGCAGTGGATTGATAAAGGTTGATGATGATAATGATGATCTTCAGTCATGGACTCTCACTGAATGCACCTTATTGTAGAGTTTATAAATAATTTAAGAGACTATCACTTTATATGAGCCATCTAATCAAGACGGTCTTTCAGTAATACATTTAATATTGTCATATTCTCTAAACTGAAGAAAATATTTTATTAGAATTTTAATCTTGCCAGAATCATGCAGAGCATGATTAAGTGAAGTGCTTTATATTCCATTAGTAGAAATAGTCCCATATTTCATTTTTGTGCAATAAACCTTGATATCTTTCTAAACCCATTTGCTTTTTAATAATCAATAAACATCATTACAACACTGTATACAATACAGCCATCCCCAGATCAGCTTTGGTTTTTATTTTCATCAGGAATTTAAAGCTGGAACTACTTTTTAAAATACATAGGCTAAAATTAGAAAAAAAAACCCTAAAGATTTGAACCAAAAACAACTTGTTTGGCAGTTCCATAGATCCGATACCAAGTCAGTTTTTCAATATTTTAGAGATCTCAAATTTATACTAATGATGGATAGACAAAGTAATACTAACAACAATATCATATGACTTTTTCATATGTGAAAGACAGGATTATTATTGATAATAGCTATATCATTTCTGGTAAAAGTAGATTTATTAACTGGTTAATATCAGCAGATGCACATTAGAATATGTATTGAATATCAACATATAATTAATTCGGTGTCTCTATTTAAAAACCTGCCAAGATATTTAAATTGATTCATGATCTCAATTGCAAAAGTTTCTGAAAACAATTTTCACATCATTAGCTGATGGATGAGTTTCATCCAATACTGGTCACCTAAATGGATATCTAGCTATACTCGTTAACCAATAATTAGCAAGAATAGTAAGTAATGTTTTCTCTTTTGTTGTTCCTCTGTTAGAGTTTTCTGGAAAAACTTTGCCCGTCAGTAAATTATTTAGTTTTAAAACAAACGTTCACTGATTATACTGTATTATATCTTTCGCAGAATAATTACGTTTTACAATATCAAAATATATAGCATAGCACACAATGTTAATAATCGCAGTAATATATAAACTATGTAATGCTTATTTACATAACAGAAAAAAAGCAAAAGAAATTATATTTTTGAAATATACAGACGGATTGAAAACCTGAATGGGATTCAGTATACAATAATTAATTTGTCAATCCATAGCCAATAGGATTGTGCTGGAAATGACTGCTGCAGTTGTGACTTGTATGATTTAACTAGTCTTTTTCTTCATCACTTGTGGTCACAAACAGATAATTTATATTAGATTAATGAGCTTATTAATAATCAGTGCACTCTTTCTCATCAACCCCCCCTTACATATAATATAAATTACGGTATTAATATTATTTAACCATCATAAAAGCAATCTTTAGAATATATATATTGCGTGTATGTGTGTAGTTTATAATTGCATATAGCTAACTCAGAATTATAATTAGTTTCATATTGAAATACAAGTATAAGGGATATACTTAACCTAGATATAATTAACAGGGATTTGAACCCAGACTTTCAAGCTTCCTACAGTCATCCACTCTATCCAATCAATACACATGACCACATACATGTGAAAAAATAAATGATCTCCAATATACATATTTCATGAAGAACCAGCACTCATCATTTGGTCCGGATCAATCCCCATTAATTAGTTTAATAAACATTCATTCATTTGTTAACCTGATGCATTTTCAATTCATAATAAGGCATAATATTTTGATGTCAAATTTAGAAAAAATAATAAAAGTACAATGTATTCATAAAGTGTGCTTAGATTACATGTATTATTTTTATAAATTTTTAAAATGTTAAAAAATCGGGGCATTATAGGAATTTGCATGTCAAATTCAAGTAATTAGTCCTCACATCCAGTTAAACTAAAATTTTACTTTAATGCAAACAACATTAACATAATTAAAACTAGCTACACTAGTTAACATGTATGTCCAACTGCATACCAAATATTGTGTGCACAGGTTGCACCATGGCTATTTTTGTCTAAAACCATTGAAAATAATGTAATGTTATATTTTAAACTTAATAAATAAGATGGAGTCTGAAAGTGCTTTGAATTTTTTTATAAAATTGCATAAATTTGTAAACATTTCTGAACATGGAATATTCTTATGGATGATATTTTGAGAAATAGATTTATGTGACAAGACAAAATATAAACTAAGACCAAACTCTTAATGCACACATAAATATCATTTGAATCTGGTCTGAGAAGTGGTACTAAAAAAACCAATGCTATGTATTCCAATCAATTAATAAGCATATATATATTTCTTATAATACACAAATTTTTTAAAAAAACTTCTTTTTCTTACAGTTTTGACTGTCCAGCAGTCTTCATCAGAGGAAGTTTAATAAAGCTCTGATGAAGACTGATGGACAGTCAAAACTGGAAGAAAAATGAAGTTTTTTAAGAAAATTTGTTTGCATTGAAGTGTATATGAAAGAAATATTATAAGAAATATATATATGAATATATGCAATTAATAAGCAGTAGTAAAGAAATCCATATAACTAATTTGGATTCAGTGGTGTAATAAAGTATGAAGGAAAACCCTAGCAAATGTAGCAAAAAAAATATTGTTGTAATGGAGATCATAACACAATATCTTGCAAATTATAAAGAAGCCATATTTTGCTTAAGAATAAAAAAATAAAACACCTATAAAAATATGAAATATAAAGCTAACAAAATAAAAACATTAAAAAGGAGTATTAAAAAAAATCAGTGAAATCCAGGTTTTTATCAATGACTGCAAATTTAATATGGATCTATATTCAGAATCAGCAATGCCTGTAATGTCAAAGAAAACATGGTCTGAAATAAACAAGGGCATCAAGAATAAATTGAATCAAAAACAATATACTGTTGGAGAAGTCACTGTAAAGTTGGAATTTTAGGGAAAATTATTTTTATGATATCTTTCTGGGCAAAGATTAGATTAAAAATGAGACTACATGATAGTATTATTAATCAAATAGAACAGATGTCAATGTGTATAAAAGAGATCAGATGCCTAATAAAACGGGATGTTATAATAGGATTACTGCCTATTTGATAGTGAGTATGAATTTCCAGCCAATTAATTTTTGCAGTAGATTTTTTCCATTTGTGTTAAAATTAAGATTAGCAAAGGAGCTTGATTAGAAGTAGAAAATATCATTAACTACTCATTGGACCATGTCTCTACTTTTTATTGGAAAATTTAGTATTTGTGGTGAAAAATGCCTAAATAAAATATTATCAATAAATATTACTTAAGCTGAATGTGTCACATTTAACTTTTCTAAAATTGACCTAATTGATCTTTAAGGTACATGCTTGTGAATATCAGTGGTCAATGAGTCAGACAAAATGCTGAATCTCTTTATAGGCTGCTAAAAAGGAAACAGGAAGAACATAGTGAAGTGAACAGAATGAAGCTTTTGAAGAACTATTTTGTCAGTGATTTTGAGAAAGAATTAATTCTTACTAGGTGACCTATTTCCAATAGAGATAGGAACAGTGCAATCAAATCATAATCAGGCATTCAAAAATTTATAGCTTTCATGTCAAATGAGTAAGTTTGAGTATACTTATACACAACTTGATGTAGAGACTTTAATGTTAACAACAGGTATCAAAAATTCTATAATTATGTTTTGGCAGGAAATTTATGGTCACCATTGACTATAAACTCACTATTAGATATATTAGCAACCAAAAACGGTTTACCAGATATTAACAAGAATGATATATTGGCATAATCTATTTTGAGCATTCTTAGGGTGTCCCAGTAAGAATTCGGATAATAGCTGATCTCTCTCCAAATTACCTCATAGTGACATAGTTTATCTATTCATTACAAAATCTTTAAAATAGTAGCATATTTGGATTATATGTTATGATATAAAATATGGCAATGAATTTCATACTTTAACACACAAATACACAATGTGTTAACATTCAATTTTTGTTTTAAAATGAGCAAAACTATTACTCAAACATTTGAAATATGACCCAAACTGTGTATGATAATGAAGTCACAAATCTCAAAAATATGGTTTTCAAGATTCCATTGTTATGGTGAACATTGAAGATGATATATGAAAATACAAAATAGAGTGTCATATTTCATGTCATAACTCATGATTTAGATGTGCTAACATTTTAAAATTTTTATGGGGAATACTTTATGTATGTCTCTACATAAACATGTATTGATTTAGGGATGACACTGCATACAATTTGGAAGAAAGAAACAGTCACCTTTCCATTGAACATTGTGTATATCATCAATACTATTCTGTCCCATGGACAAGTCCAGAGAGTAGTCACATCATCCATTTTTTTCATTCCATTCTTTTCATTGTCCAGCTCTTCAATTCAACATAACTCTTCCCATTCCTTATATCATCCAACAATGTCAATCTTTTCCGTCCTTTCTTCTTACTTTCACTCATCATTTCTTTTGAAATATCTTTAAGTAAATTAATATGTATCCAATGCAGTTTCTTTTTCGATTTCCTTAATCAATCTTCTTTTTTCATTTATGCTTTTTAAAATTTCTTCATTTGTTATTTTATTCATCCAACTGATTTTTTTATTTTTCTCCATGTCCACATCTCAAAGGTTTCTAATCTGTTCCTAATTTTATTACTCATTGTCCACAGTTCACAACCATACAATAGTACACTCCACACTTAGAATTCAATTAATGTTTTTTCTTAATTTTCTTTTCAAATTTTCACAAAATATTTTCTTTCTCTTAATAAATGTCTCATTTGTCAATGCTATTCTTTTAACTTCATCATCACTTCTTCCCTCCTCACTCAACCAACTACCCAAATATTTAAATCCCTTTACTTGTTGACTTAAAATATGCACATGGATAAAACATCTATTATGCAGCATAGTAAATCATCTTTTGCTAAAAATAAATAAAACTCATTAGAGAAAAAAAAAAAATCATTGACATCATCAATAACAAATAATGAATAGTGTCAAAGTAAAAAAACAATTGATAAATATGAACTAGGGATATTAACAGTCACTGAACTGAAGATCGGTGATATAGGCAACCATAATAATTTTATAAATCTTTTTAGTTTTGTCGTTGTGAATTATCTATTTTAAATAATTGTGTAATATAGAGGTCAGTAGTGATTACTTCTATGGAAATCATAAGCAAATTCTGAACCTTTTTTACTGAGACATTCAGGAATAATGGGGAATAAAAATAGTTTGAGTAAACCTATGAAATTCAAGGATAGACAAAAAGACTAAGGATCATAATTTATGGAAATATTTCAGAAAAATGTGCTTGCTAGAACCATGTTTGGATAGTAGCTTAAAACCAAGAGCCATGCAATTTATGACAAGACTACAACTATTTTTTTCTTTTGTTGTAAATCACCCCCCCCATGCTCACACATATACAAAACAACAAATAATTCATTTAAAAATAGGAAATGTTTTTAACTAATAATGACTATGACGCTAATAATGAGCTAAGCTCTATGAAACTGAGTTAGTATCAGGAGGTACAGAAGCTTGGTCTCTATTTTAGTTTTGGAGATATTAAATTAAAATCAAAACAAATCTCAAAAACTAAGAAATATAAATGAATGTCTAATTTTAACCATTAGAAAAGATGTTCAAAAACGGTTTTCTTCAAAGTAACCAACCATTGGTTACTCAAGCTTACAATTGATGGATATAAAATAGGGTAATGAGAACTGACCTTGAATCTGTTAGAACTACCAAAAATGTTAATTTGGAATGACTTAAATAGCAAGGTAGAGAATAATGTATGTGTATGTGATTAATGGAATGAACCAAACTCTTCTTCAGGACTATGAATAAATAACTGTCGACAAAGGATCAAAAAATAACATGATTCCATTTATCATTTAAGCTTTTGTGTTTATAAGTGCATCCTTGTCAACACTGGTGGGATTAATAATTATAAAGTTAGTCAATTACACAAGGATGGAAATTACATCTAACTTTTAATAATCTTGTTTTAATAATTAAACAGGAATTAATAATTGTGAGCCTTAAATTAGCCTCTTCTCTATTGCATAAGAAGAAAAATAGTAGTAGATGGAACTGATAGATGTATTATTTTGATTCTAATTACTAACCTTTACATTTTTGTATATTTGTTGCTGATCGAATTGAGTGTATCTGTAGATTCTGTAATATTAACAAAATTCTCAATAATTACGATTTTTTTAAAACAAAAGAGCTAGAATTTGTTGCTAAATCGATATATTAAAGATATAATTGATTATGTTTCTAAATGTAAACATTTTTTTTTATTAGTAGTTTGTGTCAATAAGAAATTTAACATTTTAGCTCCCCCTTCCATTTTTAAGATGGCTGCAATAATTTGTTTTCATTTTGAAGTAGCCTTTAAAGCCATATGAATTTTTTGTTTGTTTGTATGTAAATAAATGTTTTATGTAAACATATTTCATTTTTTATTTTATTTTTACTTACAATTGTTCTCAAACAACATGATTATGATGCATAAAATATCTTTTGCCTGAAAAAATTCAAAATATTATATATATAAAATAAGACAGTTTTATTCTTGCCATATATTTCTTTTACCATAGTTAACTTGAGTTAATTGAATCATCATTTCCATTAATTAGAGGAATTATGTTAGAGTAATAACAGAGGTACACATATATATACATTTATGCCAATGTCCATTTTGTTAGGTCATTCCTTTAAGATCTTGTTAAAGCAATTGATGTTTTGCAATTGGTCATTTCTCCAACAGTATATTGGTGACTCAATCTTGCTCTTAATGATCTATTTTAATCCACTTTTCAGAGATTTCATGTTTTTCCCATGTTATTTTCAGTTTTACTTTTTTTAAAGTATCCACAAAAATTTTCGAATGCCTTGATGTATATTTTGTAGAGACAACCTTAAGAATATAAAAATACAATATGTTTTCTTGAGGTATTTGGGCAAAATTCAAATTGCAGGCTGATATAACTAACTGTGCATTGGCACTAATTACCATAGATGAATCTGCTGCTGAAGTTTTGTTTTCAAGCTGGAATATAATGCAAATATGGAGCAACTATTCTGTGAGTTATGGATCCAGTGTTGAAATTCCTTTGTAAAATATTATCAAATCCCTTTCCTAAATAAATATCTTCATCAATTGAATCAATCAACACTGTCTTAAGATGTATAGTTTATACCAAAGTTCTATGTCCACTCTTACATCAGCTTCAATTCAATCTATATGATCATGGTTCATATCTAATTTATTAACTTTGTCCTTTGTTGTCCCAGATTTTGTTCTATCATTTGCACAGATTGTTCTATCTTCACTTCTTCATTTTTTTTTATCTTTTTATTTCTAACAACATTTCTCCATTGTTGTCTTGTTTGTACTCCTCAATAGAATTAGTATTATTTACAAATTTTTGAAAATGATTTTGGTTATATTACATTTATCCTCCATCATGTTTGTATTATCTTGTTCTGGCTCTTTAGTGGAAACAATATAAATTTTATGATCATCTTCCTTAATTCAATTCTGTTTTTCTGTCACTTGTGATTCTATGGATGTTTTAGTTATTATTTCTCATGGTCAATCTATTATCTACTTTCAACACTGCCTCATACTCTCCATAAATTTGACAAACATTTGATCTTGTCATTCCTCTGCCTTCCTCAATTTTTTCTGCTATAGTGACAAATTCTGAAATTTTTTTTATTATTTGCTCTTGTCTTAATTTTTTTGCTCCATTTCTTTCCTCGTTTTTGATCAACATATTGATTATTGTTTTTCTGCTCTGTTTGCTTTTGCTCTTTTATAAAATCATAGCAGTATATTTTCACTTATATGGTTTCTTAAAAAAAATGTTTGGAGTTTGACCCCAGATAGCTTCATTTCTCAATCCATATTTATACTGTTGTGGCAACTTAAATTCTACATCATCAATTATATCCTTATCCATCTTTTTCTTTTTTTTTAAATCTCATTTGATTTTTTTTTATAATTTATTTAACCTAATTGATCTGTCTTCAATCAGCTATCTTCCAAATGAATAGTCACTGGTTTTATTTTAAAGTTATATATTCTTCTTTACTACTTTTGTCATCTATTTTCATCTGCCTTGTGCACTAAATTTATATAGACATAAGAAACAAACAAACTTCATATAGACAAGATATGTGTTTGAGATGAACAGCAATTAACATATGCTCCAGGATTGGCATTAGTGTTTGAGAGCTAAACAATAACAAAAAAACTTTGAATAATGTAATTAGTATTACTAATTAATAAAAACTATCTTGTAAATAAAGCAATATTTCAGGATCAGGTCATTAATGTTTGAATCACCAGCTTACTAAAACATAAAAAAAATTATTAAATGGTAGGTAAAATTACCTATTTTATTAGATAGGGTAGTATATGGATTGATGTATAGTCATTATCTCATAATCAGGTGATTAATCTGAGCATCTATGTTGGAAATACTAAATTATAAAAAAAAATTTACTTAGTGTATAAAATATGAACATTAGTACTACACACAAAAAAAAATTTAATTAGCAGTTAGAATAATATTAGTGTCAAGATTAGTATCAAATTACAAAAAAAAAATTACAATATGGTGGGTATGTTGGACATTTCAGTGTCAATTGGTTAATCTTTAAGCCGTTATGTTGGTAGTGCCACTTTATAAACTATATATATATAATAGTCAAAATACACAGCCCAGAAAAATCAATACTAAGAATTAGAAACTGACTATCTTACTTATAAGTGTGTATGCAACTTATATAGAACATTAAATTACAAAAAACTACATCACATTGTAGAAAATAATACGAAGTGCAAAGATATTGAATATATTATCATTTTATTCATATTATAACAAGCCGCAACAACAACAAAAATAAAATTATAAACACATTTCACATTTATATGAGTAATGGACCTGATCTGCAAGTATAAAAAGATTATGATATATCACTTGGGTTGAACACAAGATAATTATGTAAATATTATTAGGTTAATGAATTGAATCCATGTTTAATTGAAACTTTAACACTCTAAGGTATTGACATTAATTAGATCAGAGTTTAAATATGAATTACTGCTGACTCACTTAGACAAATTTAAAGTTAAGTAATTTAATAAAATTATCATGATTGGAGATTGAGAAATATCATTATAATCATTATCTCAGTCTCCATAGCATTAATTATAAATGTGCTTTATAAAATCATTAACTTAACATCATGTAGTGCAATACATGTGTGGGACATGGACATTACTTATGTTATCTCATGCATTCCAATGTTTCCTGGATGAATAACATGGCTCTATGTAGGAATATTCTAATATATGAATAATTTAAATGCACAGTAGTCCCATCAGGATTTTATATAAAGTAATTACATTTACAAGTGAATTCGATCATGAAATGATTTATGTATTCTGGAATTTTCATAGTAAAAACATACATGATATAATATACTAGGGAACAGAAGAGGACTTTAAATAAAATATATAAATAATTAATTGATACACTATTCTGTAAGAAAGAATATCTGCTTACTAAATATTAAATATAGATGGTATGACAGCCTTTTCATGAACATACACGAGGGCGGAAACCCATCAGATATACAGCTATAAACATAATACAGGAAATATTTATCTGCTTAAATAACTAATACTGGAAGAAAAGTACAACCTAGCAAGAAAATGTTAATGGAAAGCCCTTATTAAATCTTAAGTGAATGACCTAGAAGTTAAAAATATCCATATCTCAAACATGAAACTTGATTTCACATATCACATGGGCGACTGCATGCCATGTGTAAATGGGAGTTTATCACATTTTTTGAAGAAACTCTCATTCGACTGTAATTTAGATTTAACAATAGATAGACTCTGGGTTCATCCAAAAATTATTATTATTAATTCTTGCACTCTTTCTAATGTTGTAGATTTGTAATTTGATATAAGAAGCCAGAAAATAATTTACATAATTTTAACTCATTAACATTTGCTGTGGTTGATTAAATAGACATTTAAAAAACTTTTAAAAAAAACTATCATATTATCGTGCAAAACTTTTATTTAAATAAATTGATCATGTGATTTTTTCATTTTTTTTCTATTCATTTTGTTTATATATTTTAAACTGAATCTGTAATTTTACCGCTAACTACTTAACCTTGTAAAAGAATTCATAATAATAAACAAAACTACTCAAACAAAACTAAAAAGTGAGGGGAGTGTTACATTTAACAATTTACACTACCATCTTTATTAAACATATAGTCTCACAAATGTCGACCCACTACTCCATAATATATATAAAGTGTATATTTACCTATGTAGGAGACTAACTAGGGATATATTCTATCACTAATGATAACAATAGAAAATTGAAAATATAATATAAAATAAAATTAAAGTAAATATTTGAAAACCAGGCACTCTTCACAAACCTGGAGCTTAATTGTAAATATAGGGAATTTAAACTCAGACTTTCAAGCATCCTTCAACCATCCACACTATCTCATACAACTGATACAGATGCCCACATACATGTAGAAAAGATAAATAATCACCAATATGCATATTTTGTAATCACCAATATGCATATTTTGTGCTAAACTAGCACTCATCAGTTGGTCCAGACTATCATATCCCACACATATATAATCAGTGGTCAGTTTATATTAAGACAGCAAATTTTCACACTTTAATGGACAGGCTTCAATCAACTCCAACTTCCAAATTTCAGCCATCCAGTGCATGATGGCTGAAAAGTTGGAGTAGATTATATATAAATAACTTTATTGAACTACATATATAAGAATGATACAATTGTAAATAAAATAAAATTAATCCATGTTGCTCAGGCAACCAGATGGTCTGATGTGCTACTGGTGTTGTTTAATCTAGCTTAATCAGGCTTTATGTATTGTCAAATAAAAATCTGGACGAGATGATACTGTCCTTATGGAAAAATTCCTTCAACTTAGAAATGAATATGTCTTCAGGCTTGGGATGAGGAATGGTGAACTTGTTTTGACATCTGGCCATTCAGCTGGGATAAGTGATGAAGGTCAAAAGTCTTGAGATGATATAATCCCTAAACAGGAAGCAATTCTTGATATCTAATATTTTGTTCAGGGAAATGTGGCAGTTGTGAGAAATGAATGTTCTGATTTTGTCATATGCCAGACAATCATTTATCATGTGGTCAAAGGTTTCAGAGGTTCTGTGGCAGTTGTGACATGTAGAATCTATGTTCTTGAAGAATCTCCTGTAGTGCAGGAACCAGTTCATCTGGAGTGAATCCAGGTTGATTTTCACTAGAAAGTTCAGGAACCTTAGCTCTAGCTTGAGATGTTTGAAAAACCTGGTAATCACCTGATTATTGCCACCAAGGTAAGGAAGGGTAGAGTTTTGAATGGGAAAATTACTGGTTGAGATTTTCTGTCTGAATACTAGGGCTGAATGGACATTGTGAGCGAAAAGGTAGCCTAGTATCTGATTTAGCCAGTTTATCTTCGAGGGTGGAGGTCTGTCCGACAAAATGACTGATTGTTCAGTTACAATCTAGGATAATTTCCTTTGGAGAATGTGGATCAGAGAGTGGCACTTTTTGTAATATATTGAGAAAGTTGCATGCAATGACATACCATTATTTTTCCTATGCCGCTGCATGTGTTCAATTCCTATGGCCGCTGTTTTACCATTCCATAAAAGCCGGACACAGAATCAGTTGATTTTAGTGTTGAATGTCTTTGTCATGTTTATGATGGGTAGATAGTAGCTAATCTTTGCCATTATCTTGATGTTGAAGAGCAAGATTTTCTCTTGCAGAGAAATCCTGTCCATTAAAGTGTGAAAATTTGCTATCTTAATATAAATGGAGCACTGATTATATGTATGTGTGGGAGATGATAGTCTGGACCAACTGATGAGGGCTGGTTTAGCACGAAATATGTATACTGGTAATTATTTATCTTTTCTACATGTGTGTGGGCATGTATATCAGTTGTATGAGATAGTGTGGATGGTTGAAGCATGCATAAAAAGTCGGAGTTCAAATCCCCTATATATGTAAATAAATGAAAATTATGTGCTACATACAAAATATATATATAACTGTTACACACACTTTTCCCATGGCAAGACTCTATCGTGATAGTCCAAAAATGATTGATCACTTACATGCAGAAATTCAAAGTTTAAACATAGCTATGCTAATAAGCAGATCGCATAGCTTCTCTAGGGATTATATTTTTATTTCGGAATTCCTTTTAGTATATTTTTATCTAGACAGAGCTTTAATCATCTTAATTTTCAGAGCATTTCTTTTCAATTCACTTCTCATGATACTTATTTTGTGGACAGACCATCTTGGTTTATCGAGCATTTTATGTCTATTTCAATCATGCTAATAATCAGTAAACTTTTCTAGGGATGGCAGAAATATTTATTACAGTATTTTCTGAATTCTCTAATAAAGATTACGGAATGGATTACATGTATTGTTTTTTCTACACTGCTAAAGCAGGTATTTTTTAAAAATATGTTAGTGACTGGTTTTCTAATAAAAACGAGCTGGTCCACTCATCTGAGAACAACAGACTGGGGTGATCAGTTGTTTACAACACTATTTTATACTTTGTCTTGCTTTCTGGACATGGCTTCCAGTAGTGGCTGATTTGAAGACCCTTATAGCATAATTTTTTTCAAAGTTTTTATATTAAATCTAAATAAAAGGTTTCTAGAAGATTCTTTAAGTAAAAGTTTTCTAGGAATTTCTAATTAAAAGTATTAATAATTAATAGAAATTTGTTTTTGCTAATAATGATATTTAACCAGGTTAAACAGATTTGTACAATTGAATATTTGATTATAATATCAGGCACACAACAGACTCAAGCCCTGTTTTAAGCATGGTCTGTAAGAGTTGGTGTATATAGAATGTATGCTTCACTTAAGTTTTTTAAACTCTTACGGGCGGGCGAGGGCGTGGAAATTTATAATATTTAAGAAGTAGCATTATCGGAGATAGACTTCCGTTTGAATAATTTTTAACCAGGTTATCTAATCTTTACTAAATTTATTTTTAATAAAATTTCTTATTTATCCAACTAATTCATTTTTCTGGATACCTATTGTTTACTTATCGCTTCAAGTATAACAAAATTAACACAAAAAATATTTAAAGAAAGTAAAAGATTTTAGATTTTTAACATGAAACCGAAGAGAATATTTTTCTTTTAGTGAGATAGATATAAATCAATTTTCATTCTTTTGATTTAAATTTTGATAAACTGGCAAAAAAAAAAAAAAGCTAATTAGTTATGTACATACAATAAAATATAACTACTTTTTAAAAAAAAATATTTTAAACAAATACAAATTTAATTATTACCTATTGTTTGTTAAATATAAACATTCAAACTTAAACAATGTAGATTAAAATGATTCAATGAAAACTAAAATAAATCAAATTTGTTATATATTTAAATGCAATTTATGTGTCTCCATTCACATCCACATAAGTTTTAGTTAAATGAAACAAATATATATATAGCTTCATTCACTTAAATTACACAAATTAATTTCATTTGTACACTAAAACTAATTTTTCTTTTTTGCCTTTTATTCCATTAATTATCATTTAGTTTTAACCAATATTTAATAGTATTATAAAATCCATAGATTATGATTAACATTATAGATCTTTTTCTTTAATTTCTTAAACCATGTACTTAAATTATGCATATATATATTAAATATGCACATATGCACACACATGATAATATATATATTTGTTAATTGAACTATTAGAGTTTTCTATATAATTTTTTTTGACCATGCAGCTTGGCAACATAACTAATTTAAGCTGTTATCTAATTTGTTCTGTTGCAATATATATAAATATTTATATATATGTTATAAAAACAAAAAATACTTAATTGTAATTATTAATTAGAGAAAATATAACTTACTATTAAAAATTTTCGGCTGAACGTTTTCGAGGAACCATGCCTCATACTCATAGCCTTATGAAAAGTGTAATAAATATATGCTTCGAGATCTCGAAAAAATGGGCTAAGTAACAGTAGCTTATTTGAATATTTACATTTGCATATATTTATTACACTTTTCATAAGGCTATGAGTATGAGGCATGGTTCCTCGAAAACGTTCAGCCGAAAATTTTTAATAGTAAGTTATATTTTCTCTAATTAATAATTACAATTAAGTATTTTTTGTTTTTACATATAAGGAGAAATTAAAACCATATTTATTATATATGTTATAAATATTTAAAAGGACTTTTTAAAAAAAAAAATGTTGCATTTGTGCTCAAAAATTGTAGCTGCACTAGTACTACTAATCTGTTGTAAAGTCAAACCTACTTTTTTGTAGTTCCTCTATTTTATTCCATTTTGAGCTATTCTCATCTAACTTTATCTCTGTGTCATATCTTAATATTCATTATTAAACCTTTTATACATAGTTCTGCTTTTTACAGAATTCATGTTTTCCCCTTTTATTTTTAGCATTTTATTTGTTATATCATTAATAATCCAAATGTTTTTTTGTTCTTTTATGATTTAATGTTAATATTCTTTCTTCATCCTAATTTTCTATGCATTGATTTTATGATAAATTCTTTTCATTTACAGTTTATCTAATGCAACATGTTTTAACATTTAATTTTATTTTTTCCTTACAGTTTTGACTATTCAGCAGTTTTTTTTTTTTTTTTGTTAGAGCTAATCTGTGAATCACAAATACAAAATCATATAGAATATGCTAACTTACTTTTTCATTTATGTGATTTTGCCTTACTTTATTTTTATTTTTTTAAAAAGTTTACTTTCTGTTATAAATCAACATCATATCAAATTGTAGCTCTCCACTGTAGTCTATCTTCCCGATAAAACAATCATCATTGCATTTATGTAGAAAACATAACCCTTACAAAGTGAATGGGATCTACCTCTTTTATAAAAACCATGCTTAGGTTCACCATAAAACAACATTTTAGAAAGTCTTATTGTTCATTCATTTTACATGTTCAACACAATGACGGTGTAATTTTTTAATAGAAGATTCTATAGTATTATATCTAGAAAGTTAAAGAACATAATGATTGATTTTATGATTTTATCATTGTATATTTTAAATTTTGTGAAGCATCCTTAATAGAAATTTTTCTGTCTTTATATTGCATAAATAGAATGTCCAAGTTTCACTTCCATACAAAACATTTAGGTAAAATAACAGCTTTATTTATAGATAATTTAGTTACAGTAGTTATTTTTTAAACCACCAAACATCATGAGAGTTTTGCCTGTTTTAGTAGTTATTTGTGTAATAAAATACTGTTTTTTTGTCAAGTGTTGGTGGCCTAGTGGTTAGCATAGCTGCCTTCCAAGCAGCTGGCCTGGGTTCACTTCCCAGCCAACACTTTAACCTATGAAAAAACTGTTTTTTAATTTATTAAAAGCAATTACACCATATTGTATGTTTATGCAATATCTTTCCACCTCTCTATTATGAAACTACCAAAATATTTAAATTGGTTTAATTCCCAAGTTGGTAACCATTCAAGCTAAAAGTTCCTTATTATTTATTTTCCATTATTGACTGATAAAAAAAAAAAGCTGTTTTTTTTTTTAAACATTAAATTAAAATCATTACATTTTGCAGTATAAATATATTCTACAAATTGTCTTCTAAACTAGTAAAAGTAGAACAATTATCAGATTACTATAAATCTTGAATCCAAAAAAATGTTGGCTTTTTATCAATTTTAATTAAAAATTAATTGATACCTCAATGTTATGAATTTTAATATTAGAGCTTCACCTAATAATTACGATTTTTTTTTTCTATCTATAAAAATAATTAATAATTGATATTATTAATGTGTACTGTTCATATTTAATACTTATATATATACACATGCACTAAGAAAATATATAATTTCAATAAATTTTTTTAAAAAAATGTGTATGAGAAAGCAAAATTTGTTAAATTCTAGAAAGAAAAAAAAAGCTTTATGTATATAAATCTATTAAAGATTTAAAATCAAAATATTATATTGATATTTTAAAAAATTCCTAAACAATCACCTTCTAATAGTCAAATGTATGAGTGTAAAATAATGTTATTTGATTAGTAACTTTTAAGAATAGTTTTTTGTTCAATTTATTTTAGAACCATTACTAATCATGTGATATCATTATTTCTATAAGAGCTTTTACGGCCAACAACCAAAAAATCTTAACATGAATTATCATATGCATATTTAAACAATAATATGATAATAAAACGGAAACTGTTTAGGATTATAATTCCAAGGAAATCAAAATTTCATTCTATAAATTATAACGTCATTTTTTTTTATTAAAAAAACGAAAGCCCACATAAATATAAAATTTCAAGAAATCTTTTTTTATAAATTATAATTTTGATTTATGATTGCTTTATGCTGTTTATTAGATAATCAAGATTTTTTATTTTTCATGCAATTTATAATAATTAACTTTTATAATTTCATTTTAAATAGATGTTAATAAGTCATTTATAAGCCTGAAACATGAATGATATAAAGACTATAACTAATCAAAACTTAGTTTTTATGATGTCAAAATTTTGTTTTTTAATTCTTGGTACTTATTATCTTTTTTTTTTTCATGTGTCAAAGCATCGGCCGGGAAGCGAACCTGCAAACCTGGGACAACTGCTTGTAAGGCAGCTGTGCTAACCACTCGGCCACCAATGCTTGACGGTACTTATTATCTTTATATCAAGGAAATCTTCAGAATTCATAAATCCTTTAGTAAATCTAATTGTGAAGGTTATCTAATTCTTTAAAAAATATTAACTATTCTGTTACTTATCTTTTCTATTTATTTTTTTTATTAATAATTTTTGTTACAAACAAAAAAATATATAATTCCATTTAAACTACAATCCATAACTTACTATCATTAATTTTCAGATATATCTTTAGAACTACTCAGTCTATTCTCTTTATGCAAGCATTTTCAAATAATTTTCACTCATCAGCTGAACTAGAAGTATCAAACACGTGGCTATCTAAGCCCATGTTATCAGCTTGAAATTTTTCCAGCACATTAATCTCAAAAGGTAATCATTGAATGTATGTGTAAGATTTAATTTTCTAGCGTGTATATGTGCATGTGTTAACATCCAATTATCATGAATAAAACTAATTCCGCATTCCATAAAGTCAGATTGTTTAACTTTCTATCTGAACCACAGAGAAAGTTCTCATAAACTGAATGTAATCCCTGAAACAAGAAGTGGACACATGATTTTACATCTTGCTATTTAAAACTGATTATTTACTTCATTAATATATTGTATACTAAAATATTTGAAATGCCCATAGTTCTATTCTTTTAGCCACACTTCTCTTTTAAATAAAGAAAAGCAAAATTCAAGTTTTTATTTAAAGGGGTGTGTGGCTGGCATTTCAAATATTCTATATAGATTTCAGCTGGTACTATGTGTTGCTTCTATCATGCATTAAATATATTTTTTAAGAGCCACATTCTGAATGCATTACTTGGAAGTATGATACAAATATATTTAAAAGCAGTTTTCACATCCTACTATTACATACAATTGTCTTTGCCTGGATGGAAGTATTTGCACTAAATTTCTATATATGCAATTAAAAGTTCCCATGATATATATCACTGTGACACAATCATTCTCTTGAAGTGTTTTCTAATCTTCACCACCAGATATGTGAAGACACATTGTCTTACAAAAATGCATAAAAACTATTATGTAATTCATACTCATTCTCTTTCCATTAACTTTCTGTATTGGTTATATTAATACTAATTTAAGCATATAAAACCAGCATTCTTCTATGAATGTCACACACTACAATATTATATTATATTCAAACCTCAAAAATAACTGACAATTTCAACTACCCAACAGTTTTCCACAAAGCTCTTTTTACTTCTTTAAAAAAAGGAATTTAAAAAAATTTTTAAGTAGTGATAAGAGATCAACAAAGATTGGACAGTTTAAACTACTATCCATCTATTTTCAAAGTTTAAATATAATAAAATACAATATTGAATTGCATTGCATTTTGTGCATAGAAGAATATGTTGGTATTATTTGTTTATGTTAGTAAATCAAATTTAATACTAGCTCTAGTTTTACTATCAAATGCATACTTTAAATCAAGATCTGTTTTCTAAATGTTCAACCAAAAACTCTTCAAACAATCAAAGAATTGTGGCATAAGAAATGGATTTTTTATAAGGCCCCAAACAATTTTTTCCTGATTAAAAGCCAGATGGTTTTCATCTAATGGAATATCACCAATATATTCAAGACTATTTAATAAAATTTAATAGCCTCTAATCTGTATAAATTGTAATCTTACCAAATGGAGAGGTGCAAGGAACAACAGGTCACCCACACAGACAGCCACCACACTACTTATATGGATTTTCTTCACCATGAAGAATGAGTATTCTAATATAGACAAAATATCATATATCAGGTTCTTCTTATATTTAAAATCTTATTTCAGGTTCTTCTTTAATCTCAGGTTGTTAAAATTCAAACTCACTCTTATCTATATCTTAGGATTTACTTTTGTATTTGATACAAAATAATTATTATAATAATTACTTTAACACTTTCAAATGCAATAACTATTTAAATTATACATTAAATATTCTGTCGATCTTCTTTTTTCCTATGTCATAGCACCGGCCAGGAGGTGAACCCGCAACAACTGTCTGCAACCAACTGCTTGCTTGCAAGGTGGCTGCTCTGACCTCTTGGCTAACAATACTTGACTTCTGACAGTCTTCTTATGACTTTTGACTTTATAATCCATGACTATCAGATATAACACTCTTTGAATATGTTAAAATTTTTATATGAGTATTATTTTATACCACCTATAAACAACTAATGTTAATATCTTCAGGCACAAACTTGTATCAAGTACTAAAAGAAAAATAATGCAGCAGGGAGAAAGGGTATTTTTTATCCTACCCACTACATTAAGAAATACACTTGAAATGAAGGCAAATCAACTTAATATGTATCATATTACAAAAACTTAATATGTATCATATTACAATGCAGGTGTAAAATAAATAATAAAGTAGATAAATAAATTTTATGTGGCTATTGAAATGTACTCTTACAAAATAATGATGTCCTGTACATGAGAAGTCAGAGTAACTTATGGTCAACATAGATAGGATGAGAAGATTGGCACTAAGGTGGTCTTTCAGGATTCCATCATCAGATTTTCAATGAAATGGATGGCTGAAGAGTTGTGGGGTGGAGTGGTTTGAAGCCTGTCCACTAAAGTATGAAGTTGGTTTATCTTAATTTAAGCTGAGCTTTGATTGTGTATATGTGTGGAGATGATAAGCTGAACCAACTGACGAATGTTGGTTTAGCACGAAATACGTATTTATCTTTTCAATATGTATGTGATCAAATGTATCAGCGATATGAGATAGCAAGGATGGTTGAGGGTCATGTAAAAGTCTGAGTTCAAACCCCCTATATATTACATATAGAAATGCAGGTATGAAAAAGCCTATACTGTAGAAAAAAATTCATATTTAAAATAATGAATAATAAAACTTTATTAAATTAGGTTTTCTGGATGATGAATATAACAATGACAATGGAAACAGGAACTGGATGATGAATATAACAATGACAATGGAAACAGGAACGTATTTAATAAATAGCAAAAATATTTATTTACAAGATTATAATATTATTTAATAAAATAAATATTTACAATAAACATTAATTTTAATCCAACCAGAATGTGCCAACAGAAATATTGGTATACTTTGAAATAAAGCATTCCCTCCTGAAACATTCCTAAAAAATTATAATAATAGCATTTATATTATTCAAGAAGTTCTTTTATTTTGTTTGATACTATCTCTCTTACTATTATGTACACAGGATAAAATAACACATATATGCTTATACACAGACCACTAGTATGATATTAAATATATTACAGCTACAACAATGTTTAAAAAATCAGTGTGGAAATATACTTCTCATGGAATTGTAAAATAGCTTAATATTATGCAAAAATAGTCAGAACATAATTTGATTAATATCTATGAGGGGCAAGGAAATAGATAAGCTCAATACTTACAATTATTATTAATATAATTCAAATTAAACTGTAGTTCAGCTAATAAAATAATCTCACAGATGGACATGCCTTAAAATATTCTTACATATTAAAATACAAACTAATGCTAACTTATAGGAAAAGCAGATTACAAAAAATATAGGGCACTTGGTAACTTGACCTGACAGTGCTAAAACAAGTAAGCCATGCAAAAAGTAATAAAATATCTGTATAAAAATGCCTAAATTGATACCTGTCTCCAAGTAGCATATCAATTATAAAATGCCTAAATTGATATCTGTCTCCAAGTTGCATACCAATTAATAACTACCTAAGACATGAATTTGATAATAATAAATAAATAAATAATTTTCACACACATTCATAAGCAAAATAACACATCTATTCAGTCTATTACTATATGTAAATTGACTCTTAATAATTGCAGGACAATAATATCAAAGACTAAAATTTTATAAACTAACATTACACACTGATTTCCATATATTTCATTCATAATTATATGCCATATATAGAAAGCTGTTTTTACCCCAGGCCCAATAATGAATTCTGTTATACTGGCATAATAATTCAGAGAAGGCTTAATAATTTATGCCCTCAAAATAAAACTTATTACCTACACATTTTCTTACCAAATCTGATAATGCATATAAACCATTATAAATATACTTTATCATATCATAAATAATATAATAATAAAATATGCATCAGTTATAAAACTATAATTAAAGTTCATATATCAAATTTGTAACATAATTAACTTTTATTACAAAGTAAAGATAATGAAAACTTAACCTGATAGATATAGAACTAAAATCAGAGTCTATGGTTTTCATAGTTTCTAAATAAAAAAGGTGAGCACCATATTAAAGGTTCTGAAAAAATTTTTTTTATCGGTTTTTAAGGTAATAAAAAGTCTCTGTTAGTTGAGCAGTAATAAATATCAAATAGGAAAAATAATAAATAAATACCAAGTAAGAAAAACACTTAAAAAACTTTATTTTGGCCTATAATCGCAGTAATTTATTAAACAGAAACTGATATGAAAAAGTGAGCCATGCTATTATCACAGTAGAACAGACAAAACATTTAAATACATGTAAGATAGTGAAATATTTCAAAAGATTTTCTTACTTAATACACGAAATCATCTGCAAGAATAGCCACTCTCATTCATGCTGAGTTACAGGATTAAGTGATAAATGATTTATTTTTAAAATCAAAGAATCACTGAATCAATAGAATAGATAAATTTCCATTGTGCCTATAATAAAGAAAAATGGTTAAATTCATGTATGTGGAGATTATACGTACATAATTCACAAGGCTTTATCAACTGTCATCAATCAAATAACTATTAGAGAGGGAGAGGGATAGTTAAAAATATTCAATATACGGAATGCTTGCTTGCAAATTCCAATGAACAAGAATTAATATTTAGACAGCCACAATGTCTTACAAAGGACTTGAAGATTTAAAAAAAAAACCCTGGTATTTGAGATATCAATGCTATCATCATCCTGTAGATCAATTGATAGTGAATATACTGGATTGACAGTGAATATCTAGTAACTCTATCATATTTTGATGACTTCCTGGTAGTCACAAACTCATTGAAAGGACTACATGAAAACAAAAAATGTCAACAAGACTAGAAAAAAGTCAGCTGGAAGAATAGAATTCCTTAGATTTAAAATTAATGCACTAGAGATTCACCCATAAATATAAGATAATGCTGTGATGGAAGCCAAAAAATTACCAAATATCAAAAAACTTCAAACATTTCTAAGATTAATAAATTATTATGAATTTTATTTATAATAAAGCTGAATTAATATCTCTTCAAACATTTCTAAGATTAATAAATTATTATGAATTTTATTTATAATAAAGCTGAATTAATATCTCTTTTAAATAAATTATTGTTAAAGGAGCAATCCATAAATGGAAACAAGAAATTGGCATTCAAAGGAATTTTAAAAAGAGCCATATCTCATTCACTGGAGTTAAAAATATATATAAAATCTTATGATCTGTAATATATCAGTCACTGATATTGTGACTGTGATAACACATGGCAAGGAAGACAGGTGAGAAAAATCTATACTTTTTGTATCAACTTCATTGAACAAGACTAAGTATATTATATTCAAATTGACAGAGAGATTCTGGTAATAGTTGCAGATAATAAGAAAATTCACAAGATTCTTGTAGTCATAATTCACAATAACCATGGATTACAAATCTTTATTAGGATCTTGGAGTATATTTTAGAATGATTCAATGGTTCAACATATTAGTTGCCTGTAACTTTGAGCTAAAATACAGTGTCAATATATGCAAGGTCAATATATCCTCATGTTCATTAGTAAGCCAAAATGCCTATCTCCTAGCAAAAGGGAGAGAAAAAATAAATCAGAATGATTGATATAATAGATTGCAAAGGACTAAATAATGAAAAAGTTAATGTTTGAATTGACAGCAATCTGTGGTGGATTAATTTGGGATAAACAAGAAACAAAACACAAATACTTAATAACTTCTGGGATCAGAAGTTCATGAGTTATCTACAGTAAAAAAAATTGCATTATTTGGTGATCAAGAATAATAATGCCCATAAAAAGATGAAAGCAGGTATAGTTTATGGTAACTTGATATGACTAAAATAACCAATCAAGAATACCTAATAATTAAAAAAAAACCTAATAAAAAGCCACCAGCATATCCATAAAAGTATTTGTAATTATAGTAGAAGATGCATACTCAAAATGGATCGGAACAATGGACAGTCCAAAAACAAAGTGCTGAATCCCATGAGCAGCAAGTAAATAATTGATAAAGACAGAATGAGATAGTAAGCTAATAGTTTAATTTAAATAACATATAAGAATATTTACAAGTATATATAGCCTATTTAAGGCTCATAAAAATAATGAAAGATCATGGTGACCTACACATAATAAACCCTAGTCCCACTTTCTGACTTACAGAGTCAGGAGTCTCTGAATTGCAAAAATACCAGAACACATATACCAGGTTCTGAGAGTTTATAAACTCCTTACGACTTCTGGAGTCATTTACAAATTTGACCAAATATGGCATTTTTTACATACCTTATCGTATATGGCATTTTTACATAAACATGACATTTTTTTTACATGTCTCACCATATATGATGTTTTTTCAATTCTCTGTGTAACAAATATATCATAAATTTCTTGATAGATGCAGATGAACTAATATTTTTTATTACTCTATATTCAGTCCAACAACTGTATGAATCTATGACTGAATCCATGACTACTACTAAGTAATAATGTCCTTTCCATGTATCAGCATTGTCAATGTGGATTCTTTTCCAAGCTTTCTCCAGAGTAGGCCATGAAATATATTTCTTTGGCAGTTAATCAGTTGTGATTTGACACTCTTGGCATTTATTAATTTACTGCTTGAGATCTCTATTTATTCCTGGCACCATACATAGCTGCATGCCAGGATTTTACTCTAACTAGTCCTGAATGACCTTGATATAATAATCTAAGTACTCTTTCATGAACATAGCTAAGTGCAAGCCTCTAATATAATTTCCACAGCACTTTATTTAAGTAGGACATCTAGCAGGTCATTTTCTCCCTATCCAATTTTTTAAGAAGTTTATAGCCAGAGTTTACATTAGCTTGACTATTCATAGTTTTTGATACTATCTGATCAACGTATTTGCATAAGCTTCTGTCCTAGGCAATTTGGCTTTATCTAGGCATCTAGATAATGCATCCACATATATTTTTACTTTTCATGTGATCTCATAGTAACCAATGAATCATTTGAAGGCTTAAGTGGTCAAGGGTTTTCCAATCCATTGCCAATATTCCCAGTAGGGTTTTGTGATTGGTGATGGTCTTAAATTTTCATCCATAGAGGTATTGATGGAACTTTTTTATCACAAATATTATAGCCAGTGCTTCTTTACCCAGCCGATGGTCGTTTTTCTCAGCTAACGTTAGTATTCAGAAAGTGTATGATATAGGACAATGGCCATGTTTTGATGGATGACATATTACAGCTCCAAATCTATATTCTGACACATCCTTTGTCAGCATGCCTTTCTTGCTTGTTATCATAAAGGGAGTAGGATTCCTTTGGATGTCAATAAGGCTTTGGCTTGTTCAAATGCTTTTGCTTGATCGCATCGCCAATTCCATACTTCATTTTTCTTTAACAGGTTATATAAGGATTGGTTAACATGAGCCTTGCCCTTTAAGGTTTCAAAGTAGTTTAGTAGTCCAAGGAATTCTTGGAGCTCCTTAACATCTTTCAGGTGTTATCCTTCTTTTACAGTCTTATTTTCCCAGGTGCAGGTCTCTTCCTTTGATTACTGATAATGTGTCTGAGGAATTTGAGCTCTTTTGTATTCCTAATACATTTCTCAGCATTTAATCTAACTCCGAATCTTTCAAGCAGCTCACAGGTTTTCATTACTCAGCTTTTCAATGCTTCTTCAAAGTTTGCCACTATTAATATATTATCAAAGTATGATTCCACCCATGCCTCTGAAAATCAAGTCCATTTTGGCCTGGAATATATTTGAGCCATTGTAATTCTAAAGGGTAGCATATTGCAGTTGAATAAACCTCTGTGGGATGTGATTGTCAAGATCTAGGTTGTTTCCTCAGTAATGAGTATTTGGTGAAATGCGCTGTTCAAATCTAGTTTAACAAAATACAAATTTTGTTCCATGGAGGCTATGAATTTCCTTAAATTCAGGACAAAGTATTGACTTTCATTTAATTACCTATTTACAGTGGTACAATAGTCATCACAGGTTCTTATTTTTCCATTTTCTCCTTCCACTTTACTATAGGAGTAGCCCATTCTGCATTGACTCGTTTCAGAATTCCTTGATCTATCAGTTCATCTAATTTTTCTTTGACCTTTCTTTGCTGGGCTACTGGCACTTTCTGAGATTTTGTAATAACAGGTTTTGTTCTGCCACATAACTCTAAATCAATAGGAAAGGTATTTAGTTTTCTCGGTTCCTTTTTTGAATAGATTGGGATAGTTATTTCCTTAATAATGCATATTCTTATGCTTAGGGGTGCAAACCATTCTCAGCCTATGATCAGGTTAATTTCCCTGCATACTATGTATAGTAGTGTTTCTTTACTCTTCTTTGTTTCTACCTTTACTTTTGTGACTTCTAGTATTCTTATGGGATTTTTGTTGGCATCCCAGGTCTTGAGGTGAGTTTTTCTACTTTGGAGGGAATTTTAAATCCTTAATTAAACTTTCCCAATCCCTGCTTTTCACCAGAGATATCTCTGCCCCACTATCAATTTCCATGATTAAATGTTTTTCCGATTATTTTTACATTTAGCATAATTTGATCCTATTCATCTATGGTAGTGTTTTTAATGTAGCCACTTTTTATCATACCAAAGATAAATTTTCTGCTTAGCTTCTTGTCCATATGAGCGCGATTCCTTTCAGGGTTGTCAGATATTTTCCACAACATTGACAATCTTGTTTATTAAAATCATGCTGTTTGTAATCAATTTTTTCCTAATTCGAAACATTTTACTCATTTGTCTCTTTTAAATTCCACTCTAGTTCTGGTCTTGTGAAACTTCTGAACTCTCTTGCTTGCTTGATCGAGTAGTAGTTCATAAGCTGTTCTAAGTCTAATTGCTTCTTTGTATTGCTTAATCTGATAATCTATTAGCCATATAATAGTTGTTCAGAAAGAGCTTTCTCTAAGTATTTATTGTAAAGTATGGTTTTTCCATCTCTCTTAGGCCTATGTCATAATCTTTTATTTTTTTAACTTTTCCCTTGCCATCTGCCACTAAAATGTAATATAGCAATAAACTGTGATGGCTGGGGGTTGAAATAATCATTTAGCTTTGGTACAAGGTTGTAGTATTTCTGTGTCTTCAGCAAACTGGGTTCTCAGTTTGTTGGCTATCTTGATTACCCTTTGGCCTGTGAAACAAAATAAAGAGACTTTTACAGTATTACTATTTAGTGTAAAGTATTTTTTATTCTCTGAACATACAGTGGCCAATCGTTTCGATTATCAACATTGAATTTGCATATACCGATTTGTGATATGCCTGCCATTTTTCCTGTTCCAAGCCAGTCACAACTACCCCAGTTTGCTGTTTAGCCAATTACTTATAATTCAATTTCTATGATAACTGCATCAATTTGATGTGTCCTATGAGCAGCAAGTTAATAATTGACAAAGGCAGAATTGAGGTGGTAAGCTAATAGTTTAATTTAAATAACATATGAGAATATTTACAAGTATATTTAAGGTGCATAAAAATAATAAAAGATCATGATAACCTGCATATAATAAATCCTGTTTTTTGACTTACAGAGGCAGGAGTCTCTGAATTATATAAATACCAGAACCCATATACCATGTTCTGGGAATTTATATACCTCTCAAGACTTCTGGAGTCTTTACAAACTTTTTCAAATATGGCATTTACCATATATGGCATTTTTTTAATAGTTCTCCAACCTTATAAGACTAGACATGAACTTTATGACCTAACAACCTTGCTGATAGTTACTTATACCTTGAGTTATTGTATATAATTGTAATATACAATTATTTCACACAATCATTATATATAATTATTGTACAAAATTATTATTTTATTCTACACAATTATTATACTATATATTTATTATTGCACACACATATATATTTTGCACAAACATATACTACTATTAAGACATTAAAGAAGACACAGAAAATTCTCAAGATATTATTATCAGATAATGGCACTGCATTCACATGCTTTTATACAATCAACAATATTGTAATAAACTAAAGATCAGCCTTTCAAGCTAACGTACATGCGCTTTTTACGAATAAATGAATACTTTTACTTCCAACACAAGATAGTCTTTTCGAAAGAATAGAATGAATCCATCTATTCTTTCAACTCAAATGCTTAAATATGGACAAATCTTAAGTACTGGAAATGAAAGCATGAGGATAAACGAGTCACTTTAAATAACTTTTTACTATGTCTGAATGAATGACGCCCACAAAATTATCTAGAATTTACGAAACATCATTCTTAAATGAAACTAAACATATGTAAACGAGGCATTTATTTTATATAGCGCTATGTTTATAAATTTTAATAAACTAAAGATCAGCCTTTCAAGCCTAATCAATAATATTGAATATGTGCTAGCATTCCATCCCATTTGGTGCAAGTGACAAAAATAAAATCATTAGCCAAAGAGGCAAATTGTAGTTGGAGTACTAAGATAACGTTTACTTTTAGTTCAGCACTTCATCCCTTCTGCCACATCAGATAAATCATCTGTAGAAGGATATGTAGATAAGGGCAGCATTTCTGCATTCACACAATTAAGAGGGAGCATATTTATCTAAAAGAAAACCATGTTAATGGATAGAATAATATACAGATGTTTCTCTGGCAAAGAAAAGTAGCAACCTGTGAAAATCATCAAACAAATTGGAAAAAAAGTATGTTTATTGGAGGGCAGCTTATTTATAGACATCAAAATCAGATGAAATCATTATATATGAGACCCACTGAGATCAGACAATACAGAGACAACCACCAATACTAATAAAGCAGCCCAAACAAAAACAAAGAAATAGAGACAGCACTCAGGAAAGTGATAACTTAAATGGAGACAGGCAGAATGAAGGAAGTGATTAAAATCAGGAAAGCAATCAGGTTAACAACAGAAAGACACCAGCTATCAATCCTTCAAAAGAAACAGCAAAAGAAAGCAGAAACCATGGCATCTGCAAGAGTTCCCACTTAGTTCACATAAAGATTAGCACAAACTATGAAAAGGGGGTAGTTAGTATATTGCTGTCTGTTACTTTCCAGATGAAATTGTCCAGACAGTAGAAAAGTCTTATTTTAATCTTATTAGTTGGGAACTGGCTTCCATCCTATTCATGTTTGCAATGCTTCTCTTACCTGCTTGTAAATTAAATCGATTGATTCTTGATGTTGGGTAAGTAAAAAATTCATGCAAGATTATGAGAATCTAATTATTAAGCAGTAATTCCATTTCTCTTCTAGGCTAGTTTATTTATTTGATTAAAATAATGTATTTGTATCACATAAATATTTGTGTGCCAATAAATATATAATAGCCATAAGGGCAAATTAATTTCTTGTATATACATACAAAATTTATCTGCAAATACATTGCTATTTTATCATCTCATTGTCAATCAAATCCAATTTTTTTAACATATGATCCTAGTAGCTATTCTAAGTTATATTAGGATATTTTCAAGCTCGTTATTTCAGTTATAGTGTTCCCAAAGCATTTTTATTCTCTCTGGGGCCTACCTCTTTCTTCATTGGTCAGCTCTCTGCATCGTGATAAGATTGCATGTTTGGCCACCCATTTTTTCATCCTATGATTATGCTTATTACGTCAATTATGATAATCTTTTTTTTTTTAACTTTGGGGGGAGGGGGGATTTACAATGGCCTTGCTTGTTTATGAGTAGTTGTTCAAAATGATGATGATGATTGTAAGTTTATTTGTAATATATTTCTATACTATGAAAATATTTTTTATAAATATATAAAAATGTATAATTATAAAATTAACACTTGAATGAAAGTGTAATATATTTGCTAACAAGGTTGTCGATATTAGTCATACGTTTGCGAATCGTCAGTTAACACAATTTTTAAAATAGAAAAAAAAAGTTAACATAATAATGACTAAGTATAACCAGCTTTTAAAATTGGAACTAAATTAGGAATGAGTTGATCCAAATTGAAATTCGAAAAACTTCAGGAGCAGTTACATTAAGATTATACTAATAATTAAACTGGCATTGGTAAATTCATATACGAAATGAAATATAAGTATAATAATAATATATAACTACTTTCTGTTTCATTAAACCCAAATAATTGATTTAAAAAATGTAAATAATTTAAAAATTCATGCTGTTTGCGAATTTATATGACTAGAATTTTATAAAAAAAATATTTTTTAAAATATATCTGTTTATATAAGTTCAATCTTTCATTTGGTCTTTATTAACTGATTCATTAAATAAAAGTATCTTTTATTTTAAAAAGCACTAAGAGATATTTATATAATTTGTAATGGGAAGTGTCACATCTTTCCTTACCTTTAAATAATGGACTAGTCCAAATTCCCATCTTAATGAAAACATTCGGATTCAGTAATCATCATCGCATATTGGCCAGTTCTTGTCATTGGCTATGAATTATCTTATCTGTATAGATTTATGGCAGTGGGTGCTCAATCCAATCTAGATAAGATAGGATCTGTACTAGTCCATTATTTAAAGATAAGGCGAGATAACGTAAAGTGACCAGGTGATAAAACCTCAATGCTGGATAAAAATTAAATAAATAATATAGATCCAGCTATACTTATGTCTAATTCTGCAGTAGGTGCAGTTTTATTATAAGAAATGAATAACAGTCTTCCGAAGAATTAAAGCCTCATTTTAAAAGCAATTTTATGAAATGGAAAGTATAATTATAAGTTATAAATAGAAAACAAAATCATTATCCTTTTCCAATTATTCTAATGTCATATTTTTCTACAGATTGAATTTTCTGGGTAAATCGTTGATATTTCTTTTAAAAATTCTTCACTATTTTTAAAATTAAAGCTGGATTTATTGTGTCAATTGACTTTTCTCAGCAGTCCTTAATTTGTTCACAAAGATAAAAAATATTTTTAGTAGCAACATTTGTGCTTGTTAAGCAGAGGACATTTAAGTCAATATTTTTTAAAAAAATACTTAAATTCCGAATCAAAATATCTAAATATTACGACTCATCTAATATCAAATAATTTTTTTCTCACTGCAAACTAATATCTTTTTTCATTATAGATATACTTTTTTTAATAATTTTTTACTGAATAGCTAGTTTTCTTCCATAGTATGATCAAAGATTTTTTTTACATCATTCCAGCTTAATGATTTCTCGAGTTTAATTCAATGAAAATTGTTCATTTCTGCAAATTATGATGATTAAAAAATTTTAGGAAAAAAAATTGTAGAAATATTTTTATATATAAAGTAAACCAATTTTTAATAGCATCACCATTTCGTTTAGTCTTCATAAATCAGTTCTAATTTCTATTGGCACATAATCATTCTCTTATTTTTAATAAATTAATTTGCTCTACTTCCATAATTATGTATTTTCTTCAGTATTTTTAATAAAATTATGAAATATAGAAGCCTGTTTGTGCACAAAGTTTAGCTACAATTCATAATGGTTGGACATTTTTCAATCAATAGAAAATTTGACTTAAAAAGAAACATAATTTCAATATTCATTCAATGCCATCTGGTTTTATTATACCCTAAGATTTTATGATATTTTGCATCTAAGCAAAATTCTTTAAGAAATTCTATTCTAGCAATATATATAAATTTTTATATTTTTAATATCTCAAGTAAATAGTCAACTGGAGTCAGGATAAAATTATGATTTATATTTGCTGCACAATAAATTCCTACAATGTTCTTTTTACGCAATGCTCCCGAAGTTGTATTAGCATTATCTAAATTAAGCAATTCCAATGAATTATATTCTTTAAGAATTTGTAAATTTCAACTACACAAATAAATATGGCAGTTTCTCCTGGTAGTGACACAAAGTGAGTGAGAATGTTTTATGTCCTTGTAATTGAATCATTAGAAAATGCAAATATATAATATGCAGACTTTAATTCAAGTTTGATATATGCACATAGTTGTAAGATTATGATGATAATTGTTTCTGTTTTTATTCAGATACAAGGAAATTTTCATTCACATAAATTTTTAAAAGTCATTTTTGGGGTACTATTAGAGAAAAAACTATAATTGTGATAAATAATGTGGAAAGAAAATAGGTTTTCTGCAATTACCAATTCCTTTCCTTTCATTCCAAGTTTATTTTTACGGAAAAAAGCTAATCGATTAAGAACTCAGCAAAGATTTTTTTTATGTCTGTCAGATTCATTGTGCATTGATATATCTCATCTTCAAATGATATGGAAAAATGTTCATTGCATACCCCAGATTGAATATTTTCTTCAATTTTTGCTTTGGAAACTGCTTTGGCAATCCTTCTGTAAAAATACAAATATGTAGTTTTCCTGCAGACATTGTTAAAAATATTGTAGAATAATTACATTATATATCAATCAATTAATATAATAATATATAAACTTTACACATTATAAAATTCTAAATATGTTGCATGTGTCTGGTCACTTTAGGCTAATCTTAACTTAGTCATTGTAAATAAACCTAAGCAAACACATATTATACAAAAGACAAAGAAAGCGAAGAAGAGTGAGAAAAAAAGAAACCAAAATAGCATAAGTAATAAAAATGTTATGCTTTAACTACAATTTTTTTAGCTAAAGATTTAAATGCATATATATACATATTAAACCAATCTTGATTAATTTTCAATACATTTTTTTCTATCAGTGAATGAGATGGTGTGGTATGCCACTTTTATTGTTTTGAGAATATGAAAAAAAAAGCATCACATAGATTAAACCATTAGTCAAAATTGCATCTTGCAAAACAACACCCATAAATCAAAGTTAAACTTTAATATACAAATAATGTAATGTTAGCTAAACTTGAAATGCTGAAAAAAAACTGCATCTATGAAATACCATGCAAATGTGGAAAAACATTTGTTAGTGAGACCAGTCATCCACTTGCAAGAACACAAACTGATAATTAGAAGAGAGAAAATGGATGTGTCTAAGGTAGCAGACCATGTATGTGCCAATGAGCATATGTTCAATTGGGAAAATACAAAAATATTGGATAGAGAAAAAAGGTGCAAAAAAGAAAATTTAAAGAAGCTGCTCACATGACAATGACAAAAAATCCCATAGGCCAACGTAGTGTGACTATACATAATATATTGAACCGTAGTTGAATATGTGGATTCGAAACACCGGTCTCTTAGGCAGAGAAGAACATACTCGGAGAGTATGTATGCCCAAATGATAGCTATAAAGTATATAACTAGTGTTACATTTCCAGGACATAGCTTCTTCTCGGCTGTTGAGTTGAACACCACATCCAAAGCACTTTTTTTTGTTTGTGTATAAACACGGGCACCAGCTATCTATTCAAGGATGAATAAATAACGCACTTTGAGCAATGGCCACTAACTCAACGCCTAAATCCACGACTAGCTCAGCTGTTTGTAATCACTAATAGATTATACATAATTAGTGGTTAAGACTTGATAAAAGAATTTATAAAAAGAATTGATAAAAGAATTTGGTAAAAAGAATTGACCGACAAATAAAGTTTAATTTTAAAGATAATTTATTAACTAACATTTATTTACTAAATTTAAACATTCTAATAAAACACACGCATATTTTAAATTAACATTTCTAAATAGTTTAAATATTCCTATAGATTTAATAACAGAACACTCTAATTTAACTAATAAACATTGATATAATGATCACGCACATATTAACTCATGCACACACACAATTATGATAATAAAGGACTACATAGCATTTGAAATTTAATCACACACATCAATAGTTCATTTATGTATGATATAGAGTTAATATGATTAGACTCTTGAAAGATTCGTACGAATTAATGCAATGCAATGGCTATTACAGTATAAACGAAAATAAGCAAATGTTTTACCTAGGATTTTGAACGTAGATTTAACACTTTGTTTTCTTCTTGTTTGTTGTTTCTTCCAGTATGAATGCTTCCAGCTGGCTGGGACGTTTCCTTGCTGAGTTTCCTGATTTTCACGATTATTACTATCGGAGACAAATAGATACTGACGGAGATTTTCTAAGATGTTAAGCTGACATTATTTCACGGGCAGATCTGCTGTTTTCTCAGACATCTGGGCTGGAGATAAACGTGCGTTCCCAAGATCTTCTCAACACTGCACTACTCAATTACTTTGTGAACTGAACTCACTCAATTAATTTGTGGAACTGAACTGTCCGATAAAAAGAGTCTATTTATATCTGCAACGTGTTGTCGAAATATTCCCGGCAAAGATCTGTTGTCGAATTGATAATCATTTGATAAACGTGTTTTGAAAGATTGCTTAATTAGTAATAGCCATGCAAAAATGTATTGTTTTATATTAATTAATATCTAATAGCCATTGCCATGTTTTTTAATGATAATCTTCTTTAACTTTCACATACATTTTATTTATTTACAAATCGCACATATATACGCACATATATTTTTAATACAATTTACTATTTAGTTTTAACATTATTTTTTCTTTAATTAAACTTGAATGAAAAGAGATTTGTATGCTTTAACTTTTTAAATTATATTTTTACGAATACTAATAAAAACTCTTTACTTCCTTTTATAACCCTTAGTTTAATTTCTCAAACCAAGACTCCCTTCCCCCCTTTTGATTAATTAATTGTAGCTTTTTATTTCAAAACTAACGCTAGAAAACTATTTGATTTTTATCTTTTTCAAAAACAAACTGAAATAAACCCTTCAACGTTTAATTTTATGTTTTTCTTTTATGAACGATTATTTTAATAATATAATTTTAGATAAAATTATGTGCCTATATCAATATAGGTACATTACACCGCCCTTCCTTTTGAGAGTAAAATGCGTCATTTTTGACCATTTTATCTCTGACAACATTAAATCTTAATTTATTATTCTTTCTAAGTTTGCTTTTTGGTATCTTTTCCTTTTCCATGCTAAGGGCAATCTCCAATTATGCTTTTCTTCTTTCTATGCTGGTAACATTGCTTACAATGTTCGTCCTGGATAATGACCACGAGGACAAACTAAATTTGTGGCACAGGGATCTTTTATAAACGAAGCTTTGGCTGCCGATTCTCTTGATTGGACTTTGACTAAGAAAAGGTGGCTGCAAATGGCAGGAATTTCAACTGTCCATTTCCGACTTACGCCCTGGAAAACAATTGCCGATTCTCTTGATCGGACTTTGACTAAGCAGCTGCAATGGCAGGAATTTTCAACTGTCCGTTTCCGACTTACGCTTTGGAAAACGAGGTACGAGATATGGGGATTCTCCCCTGAAAAGTGACTTACGACTTACTCTGGTTGTTGCCAGTGTGCTTTTTAAAAGAGGAATGATCCCGGCCAATCTGTTGCAGGTACTAGAATTTATCCAGTCGACAGCTTTAAACTTAACCTTAACTAAAACACTTCTATACTACCCTCATTCCCGTTAGATTCAAACCCTTATACACTCCTAATATAATGTAGATTGACTTTATATCATTTATCACTAATCCTACAATATTATTTTAAATACACATGAACATTACTTTAACATATTTATTTATATTATTCTGAACTATTACGAACATTATCTTACATATTTATTTAACTTACAATACTATTCTAAACTATCACGGACATCAATTTACATATTTATTTATATTACGATATTACTTTTAACCCATTACTTTAACTTATATATTAACGTGCATGTACTCAGAAAAAAACTATTTTGCTTTATTATGAATATTTTATTTATTCTCTATAGATATATTATACTTATTTATTTAACTTGTTTTTATTTTATGTATTTCCGTTAT
The DNA here is from genome assembly GCA_028023455.1 of Epiperipatus broadwayi. NCBI lineage: Eukaryota > Metazoa > Onychophora > Udeonychophora > Euonychophora > Peripatidae > Epiperipatus > Epiperipatus broadwayi. The sequence continues at coordinate 73,601 of JAQFVV010006489.1, forward strand.
TTTATTCATTTATTTAATTCTACAAATATTATTTCTAAATCCTTAATTTGACCCATTTATTTAACTACTTCCGGTTTGTCGGCGTAATTTGCGCACTTCAGGTAGTCATTTGATGACGTGCTATTTTCTTTCTTTGCTGACGTAAAAAGTATAATCATGACGTCGAAGAAAATATGGCCGTTTTTAGCTGTATATGTTAGCTTTCAAATGATCTTTATTTCAAAAAAATCGGTTGAAATTTAGATTTTTGGCGAATTTTTTAATCAACCACAGTATTTATTTTTTTTGTTTTTTTGGTAATTTTTGTACTTATCACGAAACGATAAAAGACATAAAATGTTTTACGGCTGGAAGTGAAATTTTCTCCGGTAAGGCTTATAACAGACTATCAACGTAATTATTCGTAAGTAAAATTTTTTAATTTTTTTTTAAATTTTTGGAAAAAATATATTTTTTATTAATTTTAGTTTGTAATTAGTGTGTGCTAATTTGTAGTTATATATTTATTTATTTATGCTCATATACAATTCATATCTATCGAAAAATTGGTGTGTGTGTCATTATATATTTGTGCTCGTATATGCTCTATAGAATTCATATTTATCATAATTTTCTAAAAGTAGTTTGTAATACATTTATTTATGCTCACATAGAATTCATATTTATCGAAAAATTAGTATGATTTAGTTTGTAATTATATATTTACTCGTATAGAATTCATATCGTAATTAACTTATTAGTATATAATTCATATCGTGATTATCTAAAGTTCTATCTACAATAATCCTCTTATTTTTATAAAAATAATGATTTTCAAAAAGTATACTTTTTGAAAATCATTAATTATGTTTATATAATATGTTTTACAAGCAATGGGTTATAAAACTAATAATCAAATATATACAAACTTTGTATACACAAACATAATCCAATTCTGAAACTTGTTTATGTTTATGCTTGATCATGCTTTTGCTATATGTTTCATAACATTATTTTCAAATCTATAGACTATATGCAAATAAATTATATCTGTGGTACAATAAATATAAAAAGATAGCATCACTTCTGTATATAAAGAATATAAACATCACTTGTGCAGTGCATAAAGAATATAAACACTGGTGACCACAAAGAATATAAACATCATTATTGTACACAAAAAAATATAAAATGTAAAGATGAAACTCATTTTATCAGTGGTATAGAAAGTAGTCTACAATTTCTAGTTTTAGACAGACAAGAAGCCAATTGCTATGATAATTTCTTTTGTATCTTTTATTAGGATGAATCTTTTTCTTTATAGACGCCTTTGACATTTAGAACATTTGGGGTACAAGATAAAAATGAAGAAGTCATATCCGACTTCTTTTGGAGATTGTGAAGCTGTGGATTATCTCAGGTAAGACATATTATACATGTTTAGAAAGATAATTTTGTAAGGAATAGAAAGAAATTATCACTGAAGATGTATTTTGAATTTTAGTTAATGTTAATTTCCAAATTATGAACAAACAATAAAATAATAATTATTTCGGATGTGAAAATTTCTTTTTTACCTTATTTTTTATATAGTTATCACTATTTATTTTATGCTTATTGTTTTCCTTAATTTTTCTAGTTTCTAGCAATGTAATTGTTTTTGCTCTAACATAATTAAAACTGAAGTTATTATGAAAATTGTGTCTCATGCCAGTATTTTAAAAAGTTCAATATGGCGGCTTGAAGCTGAAGTAGTTAACATGATTTTATTGATTTTTATTTATTTGAACTGTTTATTTACGAACATTTCCTTAATTAATATGTGCGTGGAGAAAAAAAATCTTTTATTTTGCGAAGCCTCCATTATTATTATTTGACAAAACAATCCATCATTTTAAATAGCGAAATTCTAATTCAGGCTTTTCACCTACGTCAAAATAATTATATTAGACTCATAGTCCATTTCCGGTCCTTTTTGTTTATTTCCTTTACTATTCCGCCCGTTTACTAACTTTTAAACTATGTCAGGTGGTTCCTTCTTTCTTTCTACAAATTCTAAAATATAAACTAACTTTCCTCTCTTATCGGTTCCGCTTTTATATTTTATTGCTTTATCTCTTTCTCTTTCTGTTCTGTTTTTGACTTCGTAACTCAGAAAACCTTTATACCTAGACAAACTCCGAATTACTTCAATCTGGGAATATTTTTTTCTACGCTTTCTCTTTGTTTTAAACCTACGTCTACAGCAAATGCGAACGTTTATTTTAACCTTTTTAAATTTTTGTAAAAACTTTTCTTCTATTTCTTGATCTACATTTGTGTCTACTTTATTTAACACAACGCTATCTGATTCTAATTCAATTTCTACCTCTTTCATGACCTCAACTTCCTGACTTTCTTTAACTAAATCTAACTCTCTGCCTTCTTGGTTCTCCTCTACTTTCTCTATTATTTCATCCCTCATTCCTTTAATTTCACATTTTATTTCTCTTATTCCCGCAATGAATTCTTGATGACTTTGCCTGAATTCTTGACGCATTTCTTCCATCATATTTATCATCATTTTCAGCATCTGCGTCTCAGACATTTCTTTCTCTTTTTCCATTTTTAAAACAATATTTTATTTCAAACTAGCGCTTACATTAGACTAAATTTACTATACGACTTATTTATTTATTTTCTTACTAATACGGAAACTCACGCTAACTCCACCCTTTTAATCCTTTTCTCTACCCGATCTTAATGCTTTAACTCTGCCCAAACATCTAATTGACTCTGATTTGATAGCATAAATGTCAAAATCTCTTTTCATTTCGAAAAAAAAAAGTTTTCGGTCAATTCTTTTTTAAAATTAAAACACTTTTACATATGTAATTTAACTTTTGTATAAAACAAAATTTTCAAACAAGAAACAAAGTATTTCTTTACTATTGTTTCTTAGGTTCAGCCCCAAGTTGGGTGTAGCCATTTGAACCGTATTCGAATATGTGGATTCGAAACACCGGTCTCTTAGGCAGAGAAGAACATACTCAGAGAGTATGTATGCCCAAACGATAGCTATAAAGTATATAACTAGCGTTACATTTCCAGGACATAGCTTCTTCTCGGCTGTTGAGTTGAACACCACGTCCAAAGCACTTTTTTTTGTTTGTGTATAAACACGGGCGCCAGCTATCTATTCAAGGATGAATAAATAATGCACTTTGAGCAATGGCCACTAACTCAACGCCTAAATCCACGACTAGCTCAGCTGTTTGTAATCACTAATAGATTATACATAATTAGTGGTTAAGACTTGATAAAAGAATTTATAAAAAGAATTGATAAAAGAATTTGGTAAAAAGAATTGATAAAAAGAATTGACCGACAAATAAAGTTTAATTTTAAAGATAATTTATTAACTAACATTTATTTACTAAATTTAAACATTTTATAATTCTAGTAAAACACACGCATATTTTAAATTAACATTTCTAAATAGTTTAAATATTCCTATAGATTTAATAACAGAACACTCTAATTTAACTAATAAATATTGATATAATGATCACGCACATATTAACTCATGCACACATATAATAATGATAATAAAGGACTACATAGCATTTGAAATTTAATCACACACATCAATAGTTCATTTATGTATGATATAGAGTTCATATAATTAGACTCTTGAAAGATTCGTACAAATTAATGCAATGCAATGGCTATTACAGTATAAACGAAAATAAGCAAATGTTTTACCTAGGATTTTGAACGTAGATTTAACACTTTGTTTTCTTCTTGTTTGTTGTTTCTTCCAGTATGAATGCTTCCAGCCGGCTGGGACGTTTCCTTGCTGAGTTTCCTGATTTTCACGATTATTACTATCGGAGACAAATAGATACTGACGGAGATTTTCTAAGATGTTAAGCTGACATTATTTCACGGGCAGATCTGCTGTTTTCTCGGACATCTGGGCTGGAGGTAAACGTGCGTTCCCAAGATCTTCTCAACACTGCATTTTGTTTGTTAACTGCTCAATTAATTTCTGAACTGCACTACTCAATTACTTTGTGAACTGAACTCACTCAATTAATTTGTGGAACTGAACTGTCCGATAAAAAGTCTATTTATATCTGCAACGTGTTGTCGAAATATTCCCGGCAAAGATCTGTTGTCGAATTGATAATCATTTGATAAACGTGTTTTGAAAGATTGCTTAATTAGTAATAGCCATGCAAAAACGTATTGTTTTATATTAATTAATATCTAATAGCCATTGCCGTGTTTTTTAATGATAATCTTCTTTAACTTTCACATACATTTTATTTATTTACAAATCGCACATATATCTTTTTTTAATACAATTTACTATTTAGTTTTAACATTATTTTTTCTTTAATTAAACTTGAATGAAAAGAGATTTGTATGTTTTAACTTTTTAAATTATATTTTTACGAATACTAATAAAAACTCTTTACTTCCTTTTATAACCCTTAGTTTAATTTCTCAAACCAAGACTCCCCCTCCCCCCTTTTGATTAATTAATTGTAGCTTTTTTTATTTCAAAACTAATGCTAGAAAACTATTTGATTTTTATCTTTTTCAAAAACAAACTGAAATAAACCCTTCAACGTTTAATTTTATGTTTTTCTTTTATGAACGATTATTTTAATAATATAATTTTAGATAAAATTATATGTGCCTATATCAATATAGGTACAATATAGAAACCACTAATCAACTTTGCTCTTAGTAAAAAGTGGAGAAATCAGGAGGAACCTCATAGATAAGTATATGAAATTTCTACAGACTTCCTTTGGCAGTATCTTTTTGTGTTACCTTAAAATTCAATACTCACTTAACATGATGTAACGGTCAGAAAACGTGTGACTCGTAAACATAGTGCAGAATTCGACCACCATACAGAACAGCAGCACCATCGAGTAGCGAAGCCACCCGTGGTACTGAGTTCGAACATAGTTTATCGGTTCCACAATACAATCCACGAAACAACGCATCTGATGCGACATTAGTAAATATTTCCTTAGGCACGGTGGTCAGGGATATGCAAGAGACTCATGATTTTATTCTCGAGTTAGCCAATAATCAAACTAATATTAATTAAACATTCATATTTACATAATCGAGGAAATATTATATAGAATGGGTATCGAATAAATGAAACGTAACTGCAGACATATAGTTTAAAATTATTTATTAATACATTTTAATAAAATCATTTACTAATAATATTTTAGGGATTGAAAGCTTCAGTAGCGGAATTTGCGACATGATTATATTTTAAAGAATACATTTATTTATTTAGACATTATTTTATATTGAGGATTTCAGTAGCGGTATTTCCGATACTGTAATGTTTACAAAAGGAATACATTTATTTGAAGGCGTAATCTAGCTACCTAAAATTCTCGAGTAAGTATTTCTAATGCATGCCTGGAGGGATTTATACCTTTGCAATGCAAGAGTCTAAAGTATGGGTTATAAGAGTAACGGCAGACATATATTTATTTAATTAAAATATTTATTTATAACTAAGGGCAAACATTTATTTGAGAGTGAATTATGAAGATAATGCAGAGGCGGAGTGATATATAGAATAATAGAATTGAGCAAAGGAACACGTGGTACGCTTTAGAAAGGCGATATGGAATGGCAGTATATTGAAACTGCAATGCCGCGAATGGGTTTATAAGAATGTCAGGCTGGTCTCTGCCCCGACCCGACGAAGTAAGGTGTCACATAAGCATAACCAGGGACAAGCGGTCCGTGTCGCATTTTTGCCGGCTGGCTGCATGACGTTGTCAAGTCCTACGGGAGCACCCATTATGCCCGCTTGTGTAGGACGACTGGGGTTAATTTCAACCCTGAAGAATCCGGAAATTTCACGGCGGAATGGGTCATCGCGTCTCTAAAACGTAACACATGTATACTTATAAACGATTATGATAAGATTTAAATGGATTTCTAATTCGGCCCGACATTATCAACATTTACTAAAGAACGTTGGTGACTCTCAAAGAAATGTAATTTTCTGGAATTATTCATGATGATTTAGTAAATACAAAACATATATATAAATTGGGAATTATTATAACTAATACGTCAGCCATTTGCGAAGTAGTAGACCCCTGCATTACAATAAATGAAGCATTGAATGCGTGTCGATTTATATGAAAGTTAAGTTATTAAAGAAAGTAAATATTAATGAAAATTTGACACGCATTCATTGTTTTAAGCGATCATAGATTTGAACTTTGAAAATTGAAATAATTATGAGCATGCAATAATTAAATAATAACTATAGATAGAAATGTAGATTATAGAAATACGCACCCAAGATAGAATGAGGTAAGCTAGATTAGTAGAGAAATTTACACATTACATTAATTATTCAATTTAGTTATACAAATGGTAGTTTTTACATTTTACAATTTAGATAAGTATTATGAAGAAGAGCTATAGCATATTATTAGAGTACTCTAGAGTTTGAACACAGACAGGTACCTGTTTTATAAGAAGTTTTCCGAGTCCATTGGTTAAGTAGCAAAAAGTTCACGAGTGGCAAGTCTTTCTTGTATCTAGATATTCATTTAATTTCATGGCAGCAGCAGCTTTCTCATTCATTTCAGGCAGCAGATCTTCATGGTGAATTTATGACGGGCAATGGAAAGTTCAGCATCCGATAGGCCATCTCCCGATGGAGAATAATCTAGGTGCTTTACTCGGTCATACCTTGGCAGGAACAAATTATTTTTATTATTTTTGGAGACTCTCAGTGATCGAGAGCAAAGCTAAAGTTTAAGTGAATGTCTCCAGCAAGTCTAAGATGGCCTCTTTTTTTATCTTGATCTTTCACATTTTTGTTAAGATATTTTTAGGTTCTATTTAATCTGCCCTGAGGATAATCAATGCATTTAGTTGGTTTTTTTAATTAAAGAAAGCTGCCGTTCTATTGTTTACATTTTACATTTACTAATTATATTTTGGGGAATTTTTCTTTAATTAATCTATTATCTATCACTGACCGATGCTTTTAAATTTCAAAAACAAAAAGGGAACATAAGATTATTTTAACTTTTAATTAAATATTACATCAGATATTTTTAGAATTATTATTAAATGAAATTTAAACAAAGCAATAAATACGAACTTTATAATCCAAAATAAATGATTAAAATTATACAAAATTATATAACTAAAAGAAATCTAAATTATATTATTTTATCCCTATTTATTGCGTTTAATTTGAGATCGAAATGTGTGCGTGTTTATGCTGAATTCTACACATATTTATACATTTTTAATATTGTTACACACACAATTCGATATCAAAAAGTTTAAATTTGGGCGGGATAGACCGGTCAGTGAGAGACGACAGAAAAAGGTGAAACTTAAGATTCGAATACGAATCTTACTGTTTCATTTCCCCGTACTTCCCGTGAACAATTAAGGAAGAACAAAGGAGGCAAGAAAGAAAAAAAAATTTTACATTACATAATTTAAAGACGAAAACATTATTATTGTTTTTACAGATATATTGAAATATAGAAAGCAGAGATTACATGAAGCAACGAACAATTTATATACCCGGATCTAGAATTTATAGTTTAATTAAGATGGCCTAATTTGGCCGTGTCTGGTTAAAATCATAGTAATAATTAGTTAAACTGAATGTATATATATAAAAATTTCTTAGAATAGGATTAGTTAGTATAATATAAAAAAAATTTTAAGAGTAATAGTAATTAAAACAATAATATATATAATAATAAGATTTCTATCTAAAACCCTATTTGACTAAAGTACAATCCATTCAACCAAGTTCATTATATCAAGTTCATTTTATTATTTTCATATACATTTAATCCGTCCTAATAGTCTAATATTTTTACAACCCTGGGTCAGGTGGATAATACCGATATGACTGCGGCCTTGGGTTTTCTAATCGTTGCCTTTTATCGGGTGGTTCTTTGGCCCAATGGTTCAAATCCACGGTAAGAAATTCAACCATTTCTCCTATATCTTTTATTTGAATGCCTGTCATTAATGGTTGGATGGTTAGCGGCACGCTACGCTGGATCGTTCTAAATTTCCACTTCCCCATATTCCACCAGTTTTTGGCAGATCCCTGCAGATGGTTACTAGCTATAGCTATCTGCACATCTGGCCCTTTCTTATGAAATTTTAAGAACTTCTGTGAGCTCTCTAGGTAGGTTTGAGGTTTTTCCCTTATTTCCACTCTAAATATTTTAACGTGGACCATCTTTGTTAAGTGGCTTTGGTATCCACTGTCCGTTTTCATGTTTTCTTCCGTGACTTTTGGTCCTATTCTTTTGTCCCCGTCCATGCTTGTCTCCTTTTTACTGCTTTCACTCAACGGTTCTTGTGGGCTTTCATCTATTGGAATAAGGTCTATTTGCTCATCTACTATCATAGGTTTGTCAAGTATTTCTAATTCCCTTTCCTTTTCCATTTCTTTAATTTCTTCTTCCTTTTTCCTAGCTGGGGATATTCCAATATGTTCCTTTATGGCTTCTAACTCTCTCCACATAAGGTCTTTAAATTCCTGATATTCTCTCACTCTTATCTTTTCTTCTTCTTGTCTCTGTCTTGATTCTTCATCTCTCCTTGTTCTCATTTCCTCCTCATACATTTTCTTCATTTCTTGCATATTCTGTCTAAATATTTCAAGTAACCTTAGACTGAAGTTCATTGATGCTATTCTGTCATTTTCTGCTTCCATTTTTCTTAATATTATTTATTTTCTTTATACTATTAGCATTTGACTACTCCCCACCGGTATATTGGCCCTATAACACTCTTTCGCTGCCCTCACCTACTCTACATTGCCCTATCTCTATATTGCTGCGTTTAACATATTTAACATATATATTATAGCGAACTACTGGTTACGCGTATAATAAGCTACTGCTGTCTATGATATATATATTTGTACTTTAACAAAATATTTACTGTTAACATATATAACAAGCTTCTGCTGTCTATGCTATATATATAACGGTGTTTTAATAAAAAAAATTCAATGCTACTTGCTTTCTCATTTAACGACTGATTACTTTTTTTTTTGACATATATATATAAAGCAAAATATTTCATTAGATCCGAGTATTTTCGTTCCTTCTTAAATTACACACACATCCCTGCTTTCCTTAAATTTGTTATTACGCCTGCTGTCCTTTCATTCACTCGACCCACATTATTTCACTCGATTTACTTTTTTTCATTATTTTTATCAAAACAAAATCGTATATATATAGAATAATTAGCTAACTCGAGTAACGAACGCTAAAAGAAATTTATATGCGTTATATTTTGCTCAGGGTATATATGGGTTTTTTGTATCGAACGCTCCACGTTGGAAAGCGCCAAACGCTAAAAAAAAATTTAACTATGTAACGGTCAGAAAACGTATGACTCGTAAACATAGTGCAGAATTCAACCACCATACAGAACAGCAGCACCATCGAGTAGCGAAGCCACCCGTGGTACTGAGTTCGAACATAGTTTATCGGTTCCACAATACAATCCACGAAACAACGCATCTGATGCGACATTAGTAAATATTTCCTTAGGCACGGTGGTCAGGGATATGCAAGAGACTCATGATTTTATTCTCGAGTTAGCCAATAATCAAACTAATATTAATTAAACATTCATATTTACATAATCGAGGAAATATTATATAGAATGGGTATCGAATAAATGAAACATAATGCAGACATATAGTTTAAAATTATTTATTAATACATTTTAATAAAATCATTTACTAATAATATTTTAGGGATTGAAAGCTTCAGTAGCGGAATTTGCGACATGATTATATTTTAAAGAGTACATTTATTTATTTAGACATTATTTTATATTGAGGATTTCAGTAGTGGTATTTCCGATACTGTAATGTTTACAAAAGGAATACATTTATTTGAAGGCGTAATCTAGCTACCTAAAATTCTCGAGTAAGTATTTCTAATGCATGCCTGGAGGGATTTATACCTTTGCAATGCAAGAGTCTAAAGTATGGGTTATAAGAGTAATGGCAGACATATATTTATTTAATTAAAATATTTATTTATAACTAAGGGCAAACATTTATTTGAGAGTGAATTATGAAGATAATGCAGAGGCGGAGTGATATATAGAATAATAAAATTGAGTAAAGGAACACGTGGTACGCTTTAGAAAGGCGATATGGAATGGCAGTATATTGAAACTGCAATGCCGCGAATGGGTTTATAAGAATGTCAGGCTGGTCTCTGCCCCGACCCGATGAAGTAAGGTGTCACATAAGCATAACCAGGGACAAGCGGTCCGTGTCGCATTTTTGCCGGCTGGCTGCATGACATTGTCAAGTCCTACGGGAGCACCCATTATGCCCGCTTGTGTAGGACGACTGGGGTTAATTTCAACCCTGAAGAATCCGGAAATTTCACGGCGGAATGGGTCATCGCGTCTCTAAAACGTAACACATGTATACTTATAAACGATTATGATAAGATTTAAATGGATTTCTAATTCGGCCCGACATTATCAACATTTACTAAAGAACGTTGGTGACTCTCAAAGAAATGTAATTTTCTGGAATTATTCATGATGATTTAGTAAATACAAAACATATATATAAATTGGGAATTATTATAACTAATACGTCAGCCATTTGCGAAGTAGTAGACCCCTGCATTACAATAAATGAAGCATTGAATGCGTGTCGATTTATATGAAAGTTAAGTTATTAAAGAAAGTAAATATTAATGAAAATTTGACACGCATTCATTGTTTTAAGCGATCATAGATTTGAACTTTGAAAATTGAAATAATTATGAGCATGCAATAATTAAATAATAACTATAGATAGAAATGTAGATTATAGAAATACGCACCCAAGATAGAATGAGGTAAGCTAGATTAGTAGAGAAATTTACACATTAAGTTAATTATTCAGTTTTAGTTATACAAATGGTAGTTTTTACATTTTATAATTTAGATAAGTATTATGAAGAAGAGCTATAGCATATTATTAGAGTACTCTAGAGTTTGAACACAGACAGGTACCTGTTTTATAAGAAGTTTTCTGAGTCCATTGGTTAAGTAGCAAATAGTTCATGAGTGGCAATTCTTTCTTGTATTTAGATATTCATTTAATTTCATGGCAGCAGCAGCTTTCTCATTCATTTCAGGCAGCAGATCTTCATGGTGAATTTATGACGGGCAATGGAAAGTTCAGCATCCGATAGGCCATCTCCCGATGGAGAATAATCTAGGTGCTTTACTCGGTCATACCTTGGCAGGAACAAATTATTTTTATTATTTTTGGAGACTCTCAGTGATCGAGAGCAAAGCTAAAGTTTAAGTGAATGTCTCCAGCAAGTCTAAGATGGCCTCTTTTTTTATCTTGATCTTTCACATTTTTGTTAAGATATTTTTAGGTTCTATTTAATCTGCCCTGAGGATAATCAATGCATTTAGTTGGTTTTTTTAATTAAAGAAAGCTGCCGTTCTATTGTTTACATTTTACATTTACTAATTATATTTTGGGGAATTTTTCTTTAATTAATCTATTATCTATCACTGACCGATGCTTTTAAATTTCAAAAACAAAAAGGGAACATAAGATTATTTTAACTTTTAATTAAATATTACATCAGATATTTTTAGAATTATTATTAAATGAAATTTAAACAAAGCAATAAATACGAACTTTATAATCCAAAATAAATGATTAAAATTATACAAAATTATCTAACTAAAAGAAATCTAAATTATATTATTTTATCCCTATTTATTGCGTTTAATTTGAGATCGAAATGTGTGCGTGTTTATGCTGAATTCTACACATATTTATACATTTTTAATATTGTTACACACACAATTCGATATCAAAAAGTTTAAATTTGGGTGGGATAGACCGGTCAGTGAGAGATGACAGAAAAAGGTGAAACTTAAGATTCGAATACGAATCTTACTGTTTCAAGGTCCAGGTTCGAATCCTATGCTAGTACTGTCACTTGTCAGGCTAACAACACCTGAAGAAGAGGGGCAACTCTCGAAATGTGCATATACTAACCAGTTTGATATATTATTACTAACAGTTAAATATTTGAATCCATTCAATACACATATTAGATAATGGAAATAGTCCAATATAAAAATACAACTAGAATACCATCATCACAAACCTTCAGGGAAATACTCATATCCAGAGTTTCTAATGTGGCTAGATGATTTTGACTATACCAGTATAAGACACCATACAATAAATTAATGTTTACCTAATCAATTATATTGGCATGCTCAAAAGCAAAATTGCATTCTCACACAAAGCCTTAAAGAAAAATTTGTTGATACATCAACATATCTTCTAGAAACAATGAAAGTTAATCAGGTATAGATGATTAATTTCACTTTGAAACTTAAGAACTAAAGAATTCACAAATACAAATAGGATCATGAGTTATGCTAATTGATAAAAAAAATGTGAATGACTTTATTGATCAGGAGTTTATAGGAAGTTCGAGTGCTAGTATCATTCCTACGATTCCCAAGTCAGATGCACCAAACCATGTAGGATAATTTATAACAAAATCTAAAACACAAACGTAAAGTTTATTTGATGATTTTAGCTTATCTAATGTAAAATCATTACATACATTCAGAATTGATCTATGAGTGTGATATAAAAGTTTTGAAAACCAGCTTGGCAACCGTTGAAAGTTTATTTTAATTCACATCAAATTTCATCAGTTTATTTACATATGTATATAATTAACATAGATAATGGAAAATAAAATAAAAACTTCATCAATATAATAAGTTTGGATTAAAAAAATAAAAATTAAGATATTTTAAAAAGCCATTGAAATAAAGTGATAATATGATTCTATTATGATAACGAGAATTTAAAAAATCTTTATTAAAATAAATGGCTGAATTCATTTGTTTTTAAGAAAAATAAATTCAAAAATGTTTTTCAAAATATGAAAAAACATCCAACCATCTCATATCTATTTCTGGGTTACCTTCCATGGCATCAAAACTAGAAGAACACTAAAACATTTCCACCATTTTCCTCTTTCTATTGTTTTATTTTTAGACCCTTGTCTATGATGGACATAGATTTTACTGTATATTAAAATTCTTTACTAAATATTGTAATGATGAGACTAAACATGTTTGTTACTTACATTTATCTCAATTTATATAAGGACTGCCTGACTTTAAACATTAGTATCAACAAATTAAAAAAATTCTCTTTCTTTTCAAAAACTTTATTTTCTTATATCAATACTGAACACAAATATATATATATATATAATACAAAACTCCAACATTTCAACTGTTTTTATCTTCTTACAGTCATTTTCAAGAATCTGCAACAACATGAAATACATATTTATAAATAAACCTCAATGACATAAATACCTTCATCTTACATTAACATAAACAATAACAAACATATTAATCATACATAATTATATTCTACTTACATCTCTCTCCCACTACTATCTTTATTACACTTCCTTTTACATTATGTAATTAGAAATCTTAAAATCATTCAAGAAATTTTTTATACAAATTTAAAAACCAACCCTAATTTCAAATGACTTACCCTTTTTAAATCTTATCTAAAACCCATCTCAAAACTACATTCCTAATCTATAGCTTTAAATATTTATAAAACAAATATAAACATCTTTATATATATATAAAACTTTTAACAGTTTACCTAAACCCATTTAAACATTTCATTTTAATTATACATTATTTTACATTCCTTATCTACTCCATTAATTCTATTTAAAATAGGATTATATTTTTTTATGTAAAAATATTCTTTTACCATCCTTTCCCTGTAATTTTTAACCCTTTCCAACATTTTAATATTAAATTCTTTATACCCTAAAACAGTCGTGGTTTGCGGACCGTACTGCCGCCGTCAGAGGGCGCGGCGACATCATCAACAACCGGCCTGAAAATGGCAAGTGATAAATTTTTTTACAAAACGCCTCAAAATCGACAAATAAAAATGCCTAAGGCAATATATGTACAGCAAATAAATCGAAAACTACAAATTAAAAAAAAATTAAAGAAAATGCTAAAAAATTCAAATAATAAAAACAAAAAATCATGAAAATTGCATTATGAGCTATACCCCCCCCCCCAAAAATAAAAAAAACACCTCAAAATCGACAAATAAAAATGCCTCAGACAATATATGTACAGCAAATAAATCGAAAACTACAAATTAAAAAAAAATTAAAGAAAATGCTAAAAAATTCAAATAATAAAAACAAAAAATCATGAAAATTGCATTATGAGCTATACCCCCCCCCCCCAAATCAAAAAAACGCCTCAAAATCGACAAATAAAAATGCCTCAGACAATATATGTACAGCAAATAAATCAAAAACTACAAATTAAAAAAAAATTAAAGAAAATGCTAAAAAATTCAAATAATAAAAACAAAAAATCATGAAAATTGCATTATGAGCTATACCCCCCCCCCCCAAATCAAAAAAACGCCTCAAAATCGACAAATAAAAATGCCTCAGACAATATATGTACAGCAAATAAATCGAAAACAACAAATTAAAAAAAAATTCAAGAAAATGCTAAAAAATTCAAATAATAAAAACAAAAAATCATGAAAATTGCATTGAGCTATACCCCCCCCCCAAAAAAAAATAAAAAAAAACGCCTCAAAATCGACAAATAAAAATGCCTCAGACAATATACGTACAGCAAATAAATCGAAAACAAATTATAAAAAAATGCAAGAAAATGCTAAAAAATTCAAATAATAAAACCAAAAAACCATGAAGATTCTATCAAGAGATATACCTCCCTCCACAATCTGACAATTCACAAAACATGGCGGCCAAAAAAAGCGGGAAAATACGAAAAAAATCAAATCATTTACCTTCAACATAAATATGCATCTAAGTTCATATTAAAAAGCAATTCCCCCAACTGGTCAAAACGTAACACAGATTAATACGTAGTAACTAATAAAAAAAATAAGCAGAAAATGCTATAAAATGCAAACTATAAAAAAATAGGATCAAGTCACCCCCCCTACAGTCTGGACATTAGCGGGGATCAAATTATTTACCTTAAACATAAATATGCATCTAAATTGATATTGAAAAGCAATTAATTGTTCTCTGGCTTTCAAATTACTGCATATGTAAATGGAGCAGTAATATTTAAATAATCAAAAAGCAATCATTACCGACCCCTCCCCACTAATCAAAACGTAATAAATGGTATCAATATTTTAAGATTATTTAAGTAACAGACCTAATAAGAATTCATATCATAGATTAATACGTAGTAAGTAATTAAATAGAATTATAGTAAGTTTAAAAGAGAAGATGGAATTGTAGTTTCAAAATGACTATCCCCTTCCCCCATTTAGTGACTTTTCTAAAACTAAGAACTCATAACACAGATTAATACGTACTAAGTGATTAAATATGGCAACAACGGACTAACTTTTATAAAATGTACTAAATCTTATGAATATTTAAAAAATCAAACACTATCTGCACATGTGCTGTGCATTATTTAAGTAATAGATATAACTCCTCAACACAGATTAATACAGTACATAGTAAGAAAGTTTAAAAAAGAAAGTGGGAAAAATTACCTTGTTCCAAATTCGGTTCAGAGCCATTTGCACAATGATGACTCGATCATGATGTTCTGCAAAATGTAGCTTTGCTGGTAAATTTCTTAACACTTTTAGCAATGATGATTTCAGCAGATTAAAAAAATTATTTAACACACTAGCAATTATTTAAATCAAGTTATGCACACATATATAATATCCCAATTCATTTTAAAAATAATAAACAATTGTCCACTATATTCATATTATTTTCAATTATGTTTTTATTTAAACAAAGTTGCAAGTTCATCTACATTTTTTTAATGAGAGAAGTGTAATTACAAACATGAAATCGGAAGAGCACCTCGTCTGAACTTAGTCAAAAAATACTGTAAATACTTTTAAAAGAAAAGTCTTTCAACATCAAATTATTTATCTTTAAAGCAATTAATTGTTATCTGGCTTTCAAATTATAACATATGTAAATTGATCAATAATATTTAAATAATAATCAATGTAAAAAAGGAATACAAAACATAATTACCAAAGTCTTTCAGAAAAGATTTTAACACTAATACTAAGAGCAAATATGGCAGAAATTAGCGGGAAAAAAAAGTTTTGAGTTAAAATTTGCGCATATCTAATGTTGTATTCTTCTCCATCAAAAAATAATCCTAATTAAGTTTGTCAAAAAATAAACATTATCCCAACAACTTGTATTTCTAGCACTACTAAATAATTAACACATCAAAATAGAACAAAGCTGGTATTCCAAAAGTCTAGTTCACTTATGTTTTAGTTAAATTTGTTGGCTTTGGAAATTATATTTTTGATGTCAAATCTCTATTAAGTCATGATACCCAAAATGAATTTCCGGTCATCCTTCTTTTATAGTATGCACTTTAATTTTGAAAGAACAAACTGTGAAATGAAATATGACGTAATAGAGAATATCATTTCCAAAGCTAACTAATTTACTTAAAATGTAGCTAAAGTAGAGTTTTGAAATACCTGCTTAGTTCTATTATGACGTTTAAATTATTTTGTAGTGTTAGAAATACAAGTTGTTGGGATGTTTATTTTTTGACAAACTTAATTAGGATTATTTTTTGATGGAGAAGAATACAACATTAGATATGCGCAAATTTTAACTCAAAACTTTTTTTTCCCGCTAATTTCTGCCATATTTGCTCTTAGTATTAGTGTTAAAATCTTTTCCGAAAGACTTTGGTAATTATGTTTTGTATTCCTTTTTTACATTATTATTTAAATATTATTGATCAATTTACATATGTTATAATTTGAAAGCCAGATAACAATTAATTGCTTTAAAGATAAATAATTTGATGTTGAAAGACTTTTCTTTTAAAAGTATTTACAGTATTTTTTGCTGTAAAGGGGAGGGGGGAGAGAAGATTTCATGTTTGTAATTACACTTCTCTCATTAAAAAAATGTAGATGAACTTGCAACTTTGTTTAAATAAAAACATAATTGAAAATAATATGAATATAGTGGACAATTGTTTATTATTTTTAAAATGAATTGGGATATTATATATGTGTGCATATCTTAATTTAAATAATTGCTAGTGTTTGTAGATACCTTCTGTTAAATAATTTTTTTAATCTGCTGAAATCATCATTGCTAAAAGTGTTAAGAAATTTACCAGCAAAGCTACATTTTGCAGAACATCATGATCGAGTCATCATTGTGCAAATGGCTCTGAACCGAATTTGGAACAAGGTAATTTTCCCCACTTTCTTTTTTAAACTTTCTTACTATGTACTGTATTAATCTGTGTTGAGGAGTTATATCTATTACTTAAATAATGCACAGCACATGTGCAGATAGTGTTTGATTTTTTAAATATTCATAAGATTTAGTACATTTTATAAAAGTTAGTCCGTTGTTGCCATATTTAATCACTTAGTATGTATTAATCTGTGTTATGAGTTCTTAGTTTTAGAAAAGTCACTAAATGGGGGAAGGGGATAGTCATTTTGAAACTACAATTCCATCTTCTCTTTTAAACTTACTATAATTCTATTTAATTACTTACTACGTATTAATCTATGATATGAATTCTTATTAGGTCTGTTACTTAAATAATCTTAAAATATTGATACCATTTATTACGTTTTGATTAGTGGGGAGGGGTCGGTAATGATTGCTTTTTGATTATTTAAATATTACTGCTCCATTTACATATGCAGTAATTTGAAAGCCAGAGAACAATTAATTGCTTTTCAATATCAATTTAGATGCATATTTATGTTTAAGGTAAATAATTTGATCCCCGCTAATGTCCAGATTGTAGGGGTGTGTGTGACTTGATCCTATTTTTTTATAGTTTGCATTTTATAGCATTTTCTGCTTATTTTTTTTATTAGTTACTACGTATTAATCTGTGTTACGTTTTGACCAGTTGGGGGAATTGCTTTTTAATATGAACTTAGATGCATATTTATGTTGAAGGTAAATGATTTGATTTTTTTCATATTTTCCCGCTTTTTTTGGCCGCCATGTTTTGTGAATTGTCAGATTGTGGAGGGAGGTATATCTCTTGATAGAATCTTCATGGTTTTTTGTTTTTATTATTTGAATTTTTTAGCATTTTCTTTAATTTTTTTTTAATTTGTAGTTTTCGATTTATTTGCTGTACATATATTGTCTGAGGCATTTTTATTTGTCGATTTTGAGGCGTTTTTTTGATTGGGGGGGGGGGTATAGCTCATAATGCAATTTTCATAATTTTTTGTTTTTATTATTTGAATTTGTTAGCATTTTCTTTAATTTTTTTTTAATTTGTAGTTTTCGATTTATTTGCTGTACATATATTGCCTTAGGCATTTTTATTTGTCGATTTTGAGGCGTTTTGTAAAAAAATTTATCACTTGCCATTTTCAGTCCGGTTGTTGATGATGTCGCCGCGCCCTCTGACGGCGGCAGTACGGTCCGCAAAACAGGACCCCTAAAACTATACAATGTATGTAAATATTTGAATTTTTGTCATATAAATGTTGTCTAAGTCTAGTTTTTAATGTATTCTTTGTTGTACCAATATATGAAATCTCCTCCCCCCTCTTACAATTTAAACATTCAATTAAATAAATTCCATTCATTTTTTCAATTTCTATATTTTTTGTTTCATTAATTAAATTTCCAAAATTCAATTTCTTTTTATATACTGGTTTAATAATTAACCTACTTTCCCCAATGTATTTATTATTTATACTTTTTATAATCTTTTTAATCTTCATAAAAGTATCTCTAGAAACATTATAACTATTATATATAAAATTATTTACATCTTTCCCACTGTTTCTCTTCTTTATTATTCTTTTAATATTTTATTACATAATTTATCAATAACTTTAACTGGATAATTATTTTTGATACCTTCCTCTTTTATATTACAAATTTATTTTATAAATAATTTTTCTTCAGAACATAAATTACTTGCTATATTTATCCTATTATTAATATTAATTTTATGTTCATATTCAATATCTGAATCCCAACTTAACAAACCATAAAAAGTTTCTTTTCTGAATACACTTGTTTCAATAGTAACTTTATAATTCCTTATAACTTTTTTTATTATAACATCCATATAAGTAATTACATTATTTTTCTCTTTTTCCATAGTAAAACTAATATTATCATCAATAGAATTAACATACCTTATAAAACATTCAGATTTTCTATAATTGCCATTGAACACTAAAAAATAATCATCCATATACCTAACCCAAAAAACAGGTTTATATTTTGTAAGACAAAAATATTTATCTTCATAATCATCCATAAATATAGCAGCTAACAATCCACTCAAACTATTCCCCATACTCAATCTTTTACATTGTTTATAATATACCTCACTATATTTAAATACCACATCTTTACAACAAATATTTAACATATACAATTGATACCATTTCATTTTATACTCTTATTATTATCTTTAATATACCTGTTTAATATTATATCAAATGCTTTATGTGGTACAATATTCGTGTACATACTACATATATCGTTTAACAAAAAACACATTTTTATACATATTTCCCTCTAAAAAAACGTTTAGTCTTTACAAAATCATATGAATTACATTATTTTCTTTTTTTATTTCACCATATTTTTTAAAATTTTTATTATATAACCATTTAGACAAATTTTCATAATACGTATACACATTACTAATAATAGGTCTTAATGGTATTCCTAATTTATGTATCTGAGGTATCCCATATATACTTGCATCTTTAAAATCCATTCTTTTCAACCTAAATACATCCACTTTATTAATAGTTTTTATTATACATATCAGTTATAATTCTATTAATCATTTTATTTTTTTCTATACCATCATTCTTTGTAATTCTTTCAAAACAATCCTCGTCCAATAATTTTTTCATCATATTCTTCCTTCATCATAATTACCATACTAGATGTCTTATCTCTCAAAAATAACATATCTTTATATTTACTTTTAATTTGACTAATAATTCTTTCATATTCATATTTATACTCCAAATTATTTATCATAGTATATTCCAACTCTTCCATTCTGTATTGAAACTCTCTCAACATCATATCATATTTTTTATCATTCTTATAACCATTATACATATTTAAACTATTATATAAAAAGAAATTGAATTTAGGATATTTAATTAATGAAACAAAAAATATAGAAATTGAAAACAACGAATGGAATTTATTTAATTGAATGTTTAAATTGTAAGAGGGAGGGGAAAAAATCTCATATATTGGTACAATAAAGAATACATTAAAAACTAGACTTAGACAACATTTATATGACAAAAATTCAAATATTTACATACATTGTAAAGTTTTAGGGCATAAAAAATTTAATATTAAAATGTGGAAAGGGTTAAAAATTACAGGGAAAGGATGGTAAAAGAATATTTTTACATAAAAAATATAATCCTATTTTAAATAGAATTAATGGAGTAGATAAGGAATGTAAAATAATGTATAATTAAAATGGAATGTTTAAATGGGTTTAAATAAATTGTTAAAAGTTTTTTTATTTATTTTATATATAAAAAAGATGTTTATATTTGTTTTATATTCATTTAAAGTTATAGATTATGAATGTAATTTTGAGATGGGTTTTAGATAAGATTTAAAAAGGGGAAATCATTTGAAATTAGGGTTGGTTTTTAAACTTGTATAAAGTTTCTTGCATGATTTTAAGATTTGTAATTAAATAATGTAAAAGGAAGTGTAATACAAAATAATAGTGGGAGAGAGATGTAAGTAAAATATAATTGTTTATGTTAATGTAAGATGAAGGGATTTATGTAATTGAGGTTTATTTATAAATATGTATTTCATGTTGTTGTTGCAGATCCTTGACTACGACTGTAAAATAAAAACAGTTAAAACAGAATTTTGTATTATATATATATTTTCAGTATTGGTATAAGAAATTAGTTTTTGAAAAGAAAAAGGAGAATTTTTTTAATTTGTTGATATTATTGGAGAACATATATATATTTTTTTAAAAAGTGATTGTATATTTGCTGTGTTATATGTTTAAACATTAGATGATAGACTAGCATATATATATATTTAAACTGTATTTTCTTTAATAGAAGAATGATGATAATCATTACACAATCCCTATTTGCAATATCTGGTTAGATCACGAAAAACATGTTATTTCTGATAAATGGCCATGAAATAAATATGCAAACCACACAATTATATAAAATATTAACACATTATAACAATAGTTTAATTATAAAATATAATTCTCAAAATATAATTTTCTCTATTTTTTTTTTTTAATAAAACCATTTCTACAATCTCATATTATTGTTTTAGTTCACACACATGGAGAAAAACAATAATTATTTATAAAGTGTCCAAGATTTCTTTAATTAATTTTAAACATTAATTTTCTTTACATTTATAGGTACTTGTGAGTTTTTAAGTAAACCAGGATAGCAGCCTGTATTTTTGCTAAATCTAACTTCAGCCCCCCACCCCCCAATGTTTACAAAACAAAATGCCCGCCAGGAAACATCGTTATTTAAGAATTACATTTTATTTTCTATTACTGTTATTTTAAAAAAATAATATTGTGGAAAAATTAATTACAATATTCACAGTTTACTTTCTTTTTGATTAACTTAATAACAGAAAAATGGAGAAAAAATACAATATTTACACTTTATTCATGTTGACAGCATGCAATCATATCATAACCATTAATGCACTTTTTGAGAGGGCATAATGCCGTACCTTTGAAATAGTTCAATGCATCACATTCTATAACAGGAATAATTATGTCAATTTACAAAAAAAAACTGCTGATAAAAAGAAACATATTGAATTGAAATAAAGTATTTTTAAGAGTATCTTGTCGTTTTCCATATTATAATATATATATATAAAATTGAATTAAAGTTTCGTAATGAAATTTTTTTTTTTTAAATTAAACAATCAATTTATTAATTTTATTTTAATTTAACAATTAACATATCTTCAGTAGATTATAAACCCTCAAAACGTATATTTGGCAAAAATAGTGCCATCTTGATTTATTTGAAAACTCACAAGTAATAATATGAATACAATTTATAATTGGGTACATCTGCCATTCAGGCAATCTCCGATATCTAATATACTTAAATACAATTTATTTAATTCAAAAGTACGATACCTTAAAACTCAATACTCAAGAATCTATGGGTCCAGGTTTGATTCCCATGCTAATAGTGTCACTGGTCAGGCCAACAACACTTGAAGAGGGATAATATCTCTTGAAACATGCATATACTAACCTGTTTGCTATCACTAACAGATGAATCTATTTGGAATATTTATATAAAGTTAAATTTTTCTAAAGACATTCAATACTCATATTAAATGATGGAAATAGTCCAACATATAAATACAACTAAAACACCATCATCACAAACCTTCAGGAAAACAATAACTCTAGGAAATCTCAATTCAATAAGTCAGACTTCTATTGAGACTGATCCCTAAATCTATAAAACAAAATCTCAAAGGCTCATCTTCCATATAAATGCAGAAATATTTTAACTATTTGACAATGAACAAACAACTGCATATATAATGTAAGCTCATCTACAGAAAATCTAATCATTAGCAATTAAAAGAAAAGCTATGAACAAATGAATCATCTTAAAAGTACTTATAATTACCAAATATTATTTAACACTGGGCACTTTATTTTACTTTTTTTTTGGTGCAGACATTTCCATTTAATAAATATTATACCTTCCATTGTTATTATTATTTTTTCATTTTAATTGACAATTTCAAAACAAAAAAAAACTTTTTTTTTATTAAACAAAATTTTAATTTAAAGAAAATAAAGTGAATCTTGATTTTAAAATACAGCTAGAATATTTAACCACAAATGCTACCTTTTAACAAAGCATTTGCTTCATAAAGTTTGTTTCAATTAATATACTAAAATAAACTTAAAATGGTTAGGATGAAGTCGCTTCATAAAGTTTGTTAGAAATAAATATATTAAAATAAACTTAAAATATGTTAGCATAAGGCCTACACAGTTTTTTTTTTTTTTTTTAAAAAAAACGTACAAAGCTGATGGCAAGCATTAATTCATTTTAAGTGTTACAATGTCAGATTCCATGTGTCCAGAGTAAGATTAGCAGTTGGCAGCTTTTCTTCTTCAACTCACTCAACATAAAGAAGCTCTGATCTTGCTTGAATAAAGTGAAATTCAGATGACTGCTATAAGAAAAATTGACGACATTTCACTTCTTTTTGTTTGAACATTCCACTCCACTTTTCCAAAATGTTTGATCTTGTTCTTAATACCTCTCTATGCAAACCACTTTAGTCTGAATTTTTTTTTGTTTTGGAATCTCTTATTTAAACAGGCTTAATCTTTTTTTTTTTTAAAACAACTATGACAATATCTACATTATTGAATATGACAATAATTTATTTTAAGATTTATTTTAAACAACTTGTTCTATTTTATTTGTAGTACATTATATAATAAACAATTTTTTCATCACAATTCCTAAAATCATCTCTCTCAACCATGTGGAAAATCACATGATCAACACTGAAGTGAATAAGACATTATTTATTTCAGTATGAATAATTAGAAAAAAAAAAGTGTTTAAATTAAAAGAAATATAGCAATTCAAATGTTTATTATATGCATTCAACAGGCTTTTAAAATATTTGCAATCTTTGAAATTCTTCTACTTGTTTCAGTTGTAAAGATTATCATAAAACATTTTTTCTTGACTTATAGAATATAACTAATTCTTGAAATATATAGAGCTATGAATATAAGTGTACCAATTTATATGTATATGTGATACTGTTAATGTAAATAGTTTTATGGAAAATAATTACTGCACAACACTTACATAATTATTCTATTATCCACTCTAGAAAAATTTACAAGAAATTAGCATGGACTGAACTTAAAATACTTCATGCAAATTAATTATATATGTAGAATCCACAAAAAAAAAAAAGTAGTGGCAGATAGTGCAAGTGTAGCGTGCCAAAGCTTCGTTAATCAGATGTAGATTTATAATTATTTCAAGTAATATATGCACTACCAAAGATATTTTAGTTAGAGACTGTCTCCTTAAAGATTAATGTTTAATTCACTTATCCATATATTTTTATTTATGAGTAAAACATTTATGTGCTATTTGTTTATTTTTATAAGACCTGGCTGGTAGTATATATCCTTGAGATACACAGTAATTCTTTATGACTAACAGACAAAATTTTAAAAAATGTGTTTTTTGTTTTTTTTAAAATTTCATTCATTGATTATCTGCAATTTATTTTCTATACAACCATTTTATTTCAGATTGTTTAAATAAGTATTAAAAAGTTTTAAATAATTATTCAATATGTGCAACTGCAAAAATATCTATTAACATTAAAATGACTTATTTAAAATAAAAAAATCACAGAAAAAACTCCTGTGTATATATATTTCCTCCTATTCTGAAACAGATATCTTTGGCTTTATAAACCAATACATTTATCTCTGAAAGCAATGCATTAATAGACTTCTAAGAAGGAAAGGATCTATTTGCAACAAATCAATTAGAAGAAAAAAAATCCAATATATATATATATACTGTATATAATTTTCTTCAAGTATTTGTAAATATTTGTCCATCATAAAAACAAGCCAAAATCAATCAATATCTAATCTAGGATAATTAAAGCACTACATCACATAACATCTTGACTAGAGTGAAGATAATTGTTATTAGAAGCATATGAAAAATCGTTTATAGAGTAGAAGGGACTTACAGCCGGTGTTAAGACTCTGGGATATGTAAACACTGATTTAGACTCTGATTATAATTACGCAAGTGACGATTTGAGCTCAAAACCTTTTTTTTTTAAATTTCAGAAGGAATAAAAAATGGCTACTATATAGATAGTTAGTTTCAACTTTAAATTCTAGCCTTCACTGATGTGAAAAAAATCAGAAATAGGCCTGATAGGTCTATAGCATTACACCATTGGTTACTCAGGCTTACGGTATGTTGTTTTAGAATAGCGAAAAAGAACTGCTTTCGGAAAAAAGCATATATAAAAGTCATATGATATTATTATTAATATAAAATTAATGAAAATTGATAATGCGAAGCTATAAATAATACAATGGCTTGAAAATTTTAAAGGTATTTACTATCCTAAAATTGAATGCTTTTGCAATGAATAATTTTATTTACATATATATATATATTCTTCAAAGCCAGTCATTTTCTATTCTAATAAGGTATTAATTATTTCATATCTAAACTAGTTTTAGATTGTCTTTGCGAATTTATAGTAATATAAATGAAAATATAAGATATGCTAAAACAAATCCCAAGGTGACATATTAAGTGAGATCTAAATTTCATTAAAATGTTTTTAATTACAAGTTGTGATACAGTCAATGAAAAGTTATAGTATTTTCAACATTACAGATAATTTGCCTAACTTTGTCTTAAAATAAGACAATATAGTGACCTGTAAATAATATCAATACATTATTACAAAGAGAATTAAAAAATATTCTGTAAGAATAAAAGTGAAGCAAATCTGTGATGATGGCAGTGATGAGTTAGCAATTCAATTTAATGTGAATTGTCTTATCATTAAGAAATACTAGCATTTCTTTTGCAGATGTTGGTTTTCTGAATGTGATGAAATTGCATAATTATTACATTATTAATAATCCTGACATAATTGTAACAGTTTTTTTTAACTCTGGAGTCTGAGAATTTATAACTATGTCAGTTATGAATCATCACTCTCTTAATTTTTACATCTTATGATGATAAGAATATCAAAAAATTTTGTTAAAAAAGAGTTCCTAAAAAAAAAAAAGATAAGTTTTTGAGAAGACTTTTTAAAATAGAAACTAAACAACTGTTAAAATAATTCATACAAACAGATATAAAGTAATAATTTGTTTACGAAAGTACCGTAAAACATTTTAAAGTAGTTTATATTTTCAAATAACAAGACATTTCTAATTAAAGTAATGATAAAAAAGAGAAAATACAAATATAAATTTAAAAAAAAAACACTATTTATTAACATTCTTCATTAAAACATGCTTGATTTTACATGTGAGTAAAATAAAAATTCGACAATGATTTGTTGTAAAGTTACACAAAAGAAAATTTTACATTGTAATATATAGATTTAATGCACAAACATGCATACATACATACACACACATGCATATATACATCTGTGTGAAAAGTAAAATAAAAATTTTAGTCATCTTTGGTTAAAACATAAAAAAAGTTCCAATAACACCAAATGTCAGGACATAATTCAATTATAGAGACTGACTTGATTACGCCAATAATGTGCAAGAGGCCACACACACACACAAACATATTCAAATCTCATCAAAATGACAAAATCAATTCAATTTTTTATTTATAAAATAAAATCAATGTTTTGAAAACATATCAGTATAAAAATTAAAACTAGAATAAAAATGATCAAAACTAATGAAAATCATACATGTTAAAACCACAGCAGTGGTTAACAAAGTCTTGGGATGTAGCTCAAGATTAACAACATAGTAATATTACTCTATAATAATATATATTTATGAAGATTGGTTAATTTTTCTCAGAAGGTCATGTGACATTTGAGCACTAGAAGTGAGAGATTGAGCGTCAATCCAGAAATATTTACTTCTCGAGTCTGTCACTACCTCTAAGCTCAACTGCAGAAGCAGTTATAGACATATTGAGTTCAGCAAAAAATAAACAGTTAACAAATTTTCAAAATATGATTGTGATTCTTTTACTATTAAACAAAGTAAGTAGAAATGACTTCCTGAAAAAAGAGTTTCCATATAAAGGGAGATAAATTTTGTGATTTCAAATACATATATTTTTTCTATTGCTTGAATTATAAAGCAAATACCCATTAATTATATTAATGCCAATTTTAATGAAATGTTTCAAAAACAATTGCTAATAATAATAAAAAATTAAAATAGATTATAAAAATATATTTACATATCTTATGCAATTAAATAAATCTGAAAAGATGCGAGAGGCTTCATTTAACAATTCCCTGTGAATTTGAAGTGCTATAATAAATTCTATTAAATGAGTCGTAAGCAATGATTAACTACACCAATCACAATTTCATTATCTAATTACCTATACTATGTAAAAAAACTGACAAATCACTCTGCAAAGATGTATACATTTTGGGAATCCTCCTTCACCAGGTGCCTGGAGTGATGCCAATCAGTCATGTAAACATAACAATCACTTATATTAACAATGGTAAATCATTCAATTTGATGTTAACATAAGAATGTTCAGTCTTATCAGTTTTTCTATAAGTCAGCCTACTCTAACATGGTTTAACATTTATTCAAAGTTATTTAAAATCATTTTATTAGCTAAATCTTGATCAAGAAACTTTATTTGTTTGCATGTACTTCAAGATGCAGAGAATCTATTAATTACATCTCATATAATGAGTCTTCATTACTTTGTCACATAACTGTAAATCTGAAGTGCTATAATAAACTATGTTAAGCTGATAGCAAGAGATGATAAATTACTACCAATGATGATTAGATATTATTGCTTGGTCATAGAACTCTGTTACCTGGTCACCCCAATCTACTTTGGGGTTGAAAATTTGACATACAAACATATTCATCAATTGCGTAAACATATAACAAATGATATGATGTATAAAAAACTAGCCTAGATTAATAAAGATTGTGTGTTTTTGTAATACAAAAAAAATTATTAAAATCAGTTTTCCACTAATTAAATTTTATTACAGGAGAATAAAATATGATTTATAACAAAAAAATATAAAATTATTTTTTAAAAATATTATAAAGATATTAAAATGATAATACAAAAAATGTTAAAAAAATTCAAAATGTGATAAGATATTGATTATTAAGAACTAAAAAAGATAAGAAGACAGAATCACAAAAGATTATATCTTCACTATAAATGGATCATTATAAAAAAAGATGTCACAAACAATCATCATAGTTTAAAAAAAAAGGGGAATGAATGCAATTTAGACAATGTGAGTGTAGAAAGTGTTCGTTAAATGCAAAAAAAAAAAAAAAAGTGAGGAAAAAAACCCTCTATATCTCGGATATTTAAAAAGTAATGAGTAATCATAAATCATGGATTCTGTGCCACAGATATGTGACACCACCTTCACAATTAAAGAAAGCTTTATCATAAAGCAATGTTTATCATCGGTACATTAACAATGATATGACAAACCCAGACAGCCTGGAACTTTCTTTATGTTTGACCATAATCAGAAGATGACATCATTAAAAACTCCTCCATGTGTATATTATTTATATATACATGCATGGATAGCTCTCTCACACACACATGTATTCCCATATCAATAATTACAAAGCACATAAATAATAGCTAAAAAGCAAGCCGGAAGTAAATTAGACAAATAACCAATAATTGAGCAGAAAGTAAAATATATTCAAGCCATATACTTTTTTTTAAAACTCTATATACAATTTTTCACATAAATAATAAAATTAATATATATATACTGTATTTATATATATCAAGTAGGCAGCAACTCTGATCTTTAAATATTCAAATAAAAAAAAAAAAGCATAATATTTCTACCATGAAATCCATAAAAAATTGAGTCTTTAGGCAAAATTATTTTTATTTTCAATAACAATAATTTCAATTATTATAATCATTAATATTAAAATCATGGAAATTTTAAGGGTTACAATATTTCCATAGCCTTTTAAGTTAATTTTCTGATATTAATTCCACATTAAAAATATGCAACTTAATTATTATATTCTATTAAAAAGGATTGCCAAACATAGAATTTTCATCTTGTTAGGGGAATTATTACATCAATAAAAGAGAAAAGTATGCTGTAAATTTCAATCTCTCTTTTTTTGGTAAACAATTTGACAATATAACTAAACGATTGTGAAGCAGTTGCTGCTTTATCATTTTAAATTTTGTTACAGTTTAAAATTAGATTTATTTAAAATCTAATAAGCAATAATTATAATAAGTAAAAAAAAACAATAACAAACATTTCTTACCTCAAAATGTACATTTTGAAACATAAATTAAGTAGACAAACAGATTCAATAAATATACAATTTTATGATTATTGCAGCCAATGGAACTAGTCTTTCCCTGGGATATGAGATTCCAAAATCATCTAATGTAATTCTAATCAATGGTAGAGCTACAGCGCCATATTTTGTGCAATATAGAGAGAACAAATATCCCTGATAATAACAAGAGTTTTGTCTTGTTGCCATTACTTTGTTGCTAAAAGCATCTACTGCAAAACATTTTACATAACTCCTTTTTAGATAGTTGTCATAGTTTTAATTATATATATATACAACAAAAACAATAAATGAATTCATTTACTAATATCAAATAATAAAAAAAATTAAATAAAATTTGATATTCAAATACATTATTAACAAAAAAAAAAAAAGGAAAGAATATTAGGGAATAATTATAAGAAGTATTTTTAAAGCTGCAAATTTGTTCTCTTAGTTCCCTTCTTTCTTAATGGTTTATTTTTGAACATGATCCCTTGAAATTAGTTATAATTTTGATTGGCCTGACTTGGACCCATTAAAGTGTTGACACTGGAATGTTCATCCTTTTTATGCCGCATATTTAAAAAATGTACAAAAACCAACAGTGACAAATTTATGTCGCAAACCGATGCAAATTTTAAATTTCCCATAAACGTAAGAAATGACAAGATATTCTGTTCTTTCTTGGTCCCAGCAGCAGAGTCTTTTGGGATGGCTTCAAGTCATACAGAAAATTAAAGAGAAATTTGTTCACTGGAGATATGCTTGTATTTTTTCTATCCATTCTTGAGCTGCAGTGGCATCACTAGCTAGAAAGTTATATGTTCTCCTGGCAGTCTTTAACTAAAACAAGAAATGAAACAAGTTAAAATTTCAAATTTTTTTCAAAGAATAATCAAATAGATATAATTTTCCATTAAAATAATATTAACTAATAGAAAGAATTGATAAAAATAGAGCTACAAACTAAAATTAAAAATAGGTAATTATGGATACATATTTTCAATACTCACAATTTCATTAATTCCTGTTCTGAAAATTTTTTAAATAAAATAAAGAAAGACCTTTTAACTTTTAGTTCATTGTGCTAAAATTGAGCATTGTGACTGCACAAAATATCATAAGCAAATGGTTAATAGAATAAATTTTCAAGTAACAAAAGAAGCTTAAATTATCAAACTTAATACCATTTCTTTTTTATTAATAATTGTTAGGACAATAAGAATGAAGAAGAAAAAATAGGAGTAGTACTAGTTTTGTTTATTTATTTATTTCTTGAAAAAGAACATTAATATTATAATGAATGTAATTTTTAGATTGTATCATATAAAGTCAGAAAAGGAAGTGTATGAAATTACTTGCTTTTAGATAATTGTATTTCTTTTAAGATAGATGGAGATAAAGTTGCAAGAGTTGTAACATTGCGGTCTCAATATGTACTATTTCACTTATATGCTATTAAAAAAAAATAGGTAGTTGTGGAGGGCCTCAGGTGTTTTTATTTGTCAATTTTCAGCCACTTTTGGATATAAATTTATCACTTGCAAGCTTCGGGTCGGTTGTTGATGATGGCGCAGCACCGTCTGCCAGTGGTAGTACGGTCCCTCCACAACTACCAAAAATTAATTACAATGATGAACATTTTATGATTTAGAGGTATGACAGCAGACAGTTTCTTGTCTGAAAGTGTCCTCTGTAAGTCACATAATCATTCTAATATGTTTTTTGCAAAAATATTTCAATTCTTTTTTCCAAAAAATTTAAAATTTCATTTGAAATAGCTTCAAAATGTAAAGCTATTGATCATAGAAATTGTACTAAGCCTAAGAAAACTCATGGAATGCATTCTCTGTAAGTGATAAAATGATAATTATGAATTTAATTTACCAATAAAAAAAAATCCTAAAATGAAGCCATTTGAAAAAAATGAATTATCTATTCTTAAAATAATGAAACGAAAAAAATCAAATCATTATTATTATTATTTTGAGGGAATAGATTGTTTTATTTTCTAAAAAAATATTTTTTGTTTATAATCTTAATTACTTTATGTACTGTAATTTTTAAATTAAATTATAGCATAGGTATGGGTATAAATGTAAAGACGTATATTTTATTAATATAACATATAAATTGTAAGTAATCAAAAACAAAAAGACATTAAAAAAAATAACTAAAATCTTGTAAATATGTATATATTGTTAATAAAGATAATACTTAAAATAAAAAAATAAGTTAAAAGATATGTGTTCCATTTATGTGTGTGAATTGAAAAGCATTGCACAGGTTCAGGACAGTTTAGTATTTAACATTGTAAACATAAGTGTAAACTACTATTGGCTAATTTTTTCATCCACTACCTTGGGACAAAATAAGCAGCTTCAATGTATTTAGTTTTAGATCATTTTTGCTTTTAATGCATGTAATTTTTAAAAAATATTATACAAGTTTGTGTTCATACAGCAAACGCATATTAAACATGTTTATATTATAAATGTATATAAGAGTGTTAAAAATAATGGTTCATGTATTCAAGTCAAGACTTGTAAACAAATGATACAAATAGTGTAGTCTTATTATATTAGGTCTTACTCTTATATTACACAAACATCAGAAATACATAATATAATTAAACAAATATTAAATTCATATTTTTTGGACTTATGGCTAGATGAATCAATAAATTTTGAGACAATAGATTCTATGGCCTCACTGTTATAAAAGTAAAATAAAATTTAACATATTAAATAAAAATCATATTATTAATAATTATTTTTTATGGAAATTAAATTGTAAAGTTTTATAATAGGAATATTTTCACAAAAGTATATGTTAAAATCAAACTATAATATATAATATTAATTCTTTGATCAATATCGATATATAAAAATGTAAAAAAAAATAATAGCAAATACTTGAAAATGATTGTAAGAAATGCTTAAAATATTGGTATAATAAAATAAAGATATTTGTGCTTTTATTTTGACTCAGAGGAATAAATATAAAATATTAAAAAAAAAAACATTAGAAACTTAAATTTTTTTAACTATATATATAAACTTTTGAAAAAGAAAAGATTACTCTGTATTGAGATCTTTACAACTTGCTTAGCATGCTTTTGACCTAAGGTCAGAATAATAGCACAGCAAGTTTTAAACATTTTAATACAGAATAATCTTTTCTTTTGCATACATTCACAAAGTTTATATATATACATTACAACTAGCAGAAGAAAAGAAAAAAACTTTTCAAACTACTATATATTGTTAACTCATTTTCTTAAAATATTTCAGAAATTATCTTGAACTGATAGTAAGCCTAAAATAATTTTGCAGCTACACAATGTCTTGCCAAATAACAAGAAGCAGAATTCTTTAAAAATTAAATATTAAACAGTGAAAGGGATTGCATAAATCAACTTTATGATTTCTTTAAATTTTCAACTTTCTGGAAGTATAATAAT
Source organism: Epiperipatus broadwayi (assembly GCA_028023455.1). Classification (NCBI taxonomy): domain Eukaryota; kingdom Metazoa; phylum Onychophora; class Udeonychophora; order Euonychophora; family Peripatidae; genus Epiperipatus; species Epiperipatus broadwayi. Next base: position 106,323 of record JAQFVV010006489.1, read on the forward strand.
TTTGAAAAAATAGATTTAATTGTAAAAACATATTTATAATATAGATTTATGTATATAGTTTAAAGAAGCACATACATTAAAATATATAAAAAAAAAAAATTCTCAGTACTACTAAAACCCAAAAGATCCCCCCTTATTTGATTACACACAAGTAAACACACAAGATTTAAGATCAATATGGATGTTCAACTAAGATACTTTAAAACGTACATCAAAGAAAGCTTTATCATCAGCCTTCTTTGGGGCTCCAGGCACTGATGATGCTGGAGTGACAGATGAAACTTCTGCAAGTTCTATAAAACCCTTACAGTGAGAGTCTTCCTCAGCATCATAATATCGCAGCTAAAAAAAAAAAACATATAAAGGAATTAATTTTATAAATTTTATTATCACTTTAATGCAATACTACAACAAAATATAAAAATAAATTTTACAGAGATAATTTATAAGATATTAACTTCAATACATGTAAAATAATAATAATAATAATAAAATGTTCTACCATTATTTAATGCAAAAAATTTTTTTTCTATTTAATCAGTATTATGATGAGTTAGAAGAAATTAACAGCTACAAATATCTTGGTCAGATTATTAATACAGATGGAAATAAACTTAGTTGGAGTGCTTTTAGTAGAAATAACTTGATACTGAAACAGTAAGATTTGCCTTACCAATCTTAGTTTCGCCTTGCCTGCCTGTTTCCTACCCTCATGCCTTATTTAAAACCCTAATTTCATCGTATTGTGTGTGTACTGGGTATATTTACTGAAATCCCGCCTAAATTTATATGTATAATGGGGTGCCCGAAGTTTAATAATAATTAAAATTGTTTTTAAACGGTTTTATTTTCAAACCGTCGAGTATATATTACGTATATATGCTTGTACAATAAAGTAGGTCACATATTCTCATCTACACACATACTGCGATAATATTTAAAAAAAATATCAAAATATTTTATTTAAAAGTTGTTTTTGAATCGATTTATTTGTGATGTTATTTCGTTATAATTATTTGTCTTTAAGAAGTAATATCACTGAGAAATGTTTCTGGAAATTAAATTCAGAAATAGTGTTTGATAAATGTAAAGCGTTGTAAAATATTATTCAAAAACATGTCATCATTTTTAAATCAGTGAGGGTAGAGAAAGAACAATAGTAGCTAAATTTAATCATATTGGCGCCAGTAGATTTGATGAGATAAAACAGTGTTTACGAACAGATTTTAATTAGAAAATGTAATCCGTGTTTTTCAAATGTGTAATAATTAAAGAATGGATTTCATCACCGCAGGGTTAGATGGTAATCAGGGAGAGCGTATAAATAGGGCTGATTGATTGTAATTATGATTAGACAGAGTTATTAATTAAGCTACCTGATCGTGACAGTAAATCCGAGTTGTAAAATAGTTTAACCTCAGAATGTCGGGGTAACGGGGCAATCGCTGTTTTTCCTCGGGATCCTGTGCCTCGGCCGTCCGTCAGTCAAAATCTGATGTCCTGTCACCGTATCATGATATGCTGCTCCTAAAATCTTCTAACTGCTGCTGCGGAACCATGAATCGAAGAAAACTCATAATTTTACTTAAGAACTTTGCTACAAGTTTGGAAATTCCCACGGACACAGTTAAAAGAACAAGGTAATTAAAATCAACCCGAGATCTCGGAAAACTTCAAGCTAAAGCTAACAATTTTGTATATTCTATAAATGTATTTATTTAAATGTTTTTCTAATGCATGCTGAATTTGTGCTTGGGTTGATCTTCTGTTATATTTATAAATGTTTAATTTCAATGTGTTATTATGAAATGTATAATTAATTTCTTTAGACTAATGCGAGTCACGTAGGGAAGTTAAATGATGCGTGGTTGCCATCTTAGTTTATAAACCGCAAACACGCATTTCCCCCCCCTTCCCATCGTTTCTATTTAAAAGTATCTCATATATATGTTTCAAAGTATATTTTGCGTATCAAATTTTGTTAAATGAATAGTTATTTATCTTAAGTTTTGTTGAGAGTCTGCTGGCTATTCAAATATGAAAGTCGAGATCGAGCTATTTCTGTTTCTTAATTAACGAATTGCTCTTTATTTTATTAATTCTTATGAAAATTAAGCTGTGTTGCTAGTAAATATGCATGGGTGCTGGAATCCTCCTGTTGGCAAAGGTCATCATCGTTCGAATCTGTTTCCCCATATTTTACTCCACGGTTCCCAGTCATGTGCTAAAATGGCACATGGGAATTATTTCGCGTATGTCCACACAGTTACAAAGCTCCTGGGTGCGGGCCAGGCTTGAGCTGTGAGTGGGCTATAGACGTCCCAAATAAAAGGCAGAAGGCCTATCCAATGCCAAGACCTTTTGCCATCCTTGAAAGTTGCATACTCATAAACTGCACCCCTCCTCAGTATATACTCGCTAGCACCACTGTATATTTCCCTTTACTTATTAAAAGAATTCTATTCAAATGAATTTCAAATCCGTTCAGTGTAGCTCGATCTTATAATCTATTCGCGAGCGACTCTCGATCTCCATTTAAATCTCCAGTTATAAATGTTTTAGAATATTTCAAACTCTATTAGACTTTACGTGACTCGCATATGCCTACCGTATCAATATATTATAGACACTTTATCTAAACGAACCCAAGTACGAGGTATCAGCCATCTTGTTTGTTTATTATATAACTATCCAATTTATATCGCTAAATTATTTTATTACCAAATTAATAAAATCTTATTTATAAATTTATTTCCTTTTCTCTATTTATTCGGGGTGCAATATAAATTACATAGTCCATTAAACTTATCTTTGGCACATCTATAAGTTATTGGTAAATTAACCTAGGGCTATTTTAGATTTAAAGTCTTTTGTTTTCTCCCTGATCACCGGCACCGGCATGAAATTATATTATTAGTAGCATCAAGTGTGTTATCACGTAGAGGGCGTTGTGGAGTTTGGACTTTGGATTCGAACTTGAGATTTCTGGGAGGTAACTCTCCTAGTGTTGTGTTCTATGTCCCGGGTTTAAATTCTACAGTGTGTTAGCAAGATAGACATGTTTTGACTGTTACATAGTATTTTTTTTCCGGGTCCATGGCGCTTTTCAACGTGGGGCCTCGATTTAAACACCCACAAAACCCTGATAGTATTGAGTCCGTTTAATTACCCATTTCCTGTAGTTCAATATTGTGATTTATATTTTAAGATATTATTATATGTATTTTGTTTGACTCGGGCATTTAGACAATCACTTAGAGATTTCAGTTTAATATAGTACGACACGAGCAATATATATGTAAACTTTTGTCAGCTCTGGTCGTATTATAAAAATATATGTGCAAGAATTACTGTGCTAAATATGATTTCAAAATATAGTGCAAAATATATAGTTTGTATCGAATAAGATTTGTAAAAATAAAAATATATGATTGTCTAGTTGAATGTCCGGTGTCAAACGAAATAAGTAAGTTAAATATCCCTGGGGAGGTTAATTGTATAGATGTTGCCACAGATGGCATTGCACCTCGAAATAAGGATGATGAACCGATTGGTTCATGCATGTAAAGATGTAAAATTCAGATTTGGTCATTTTATGTATATATATATGTAAACAAGCGTCTGTAAAAATAATAATAATTTTTTTTGTAAATCTATCTATCTGATATCATTGAACAAGGGGAAATGACAGTGAGATACCCGAGTCTAGCAAAAAAATTAAATAGTGCACCGCCAAACAGTTGAGCAAGCAGCAGAAGAAATCTGAATAATAAAATGATATTTTGTTCATATTTCCAAAACAACAAAGAAGCAGCATAATGAAATCGGTACAGGACAAAGCAAGGACACACGGAAAGGCCAGAGACCGAGCGGAAGACAGCCAGTCGCTATTGTTTGATAAAGAAAAAAAAGTTTAGTTAAAAGAACTTTAAAATAATAAATATCTTACCAAATAATAATAACCAAAAATTAGTGATCCAGAATTGCCATTTATAGCTAACGTTTCAAATACTAAAACCAAAATGGAAGAAGAAAAAAAAGAATGGAGTGAGTTCAGAGAACTGACCAGGCTCATAATGAACCAAATCAAACAAATCAAACAGAAATATGAAATAAAAGAGAGGATCACTACAAAAGTAAATTTGGAAACGTTAGTTCTGAAAACAGAAAACAATAGTAACGGAACAAAAGAAGAGGAAGAGTGTGATCAAAACAAAACCACACCGAAAATTTCATTACCAGTCAACGAAGAGAAAAATACTAAAATCCCTGAGATCACCAAAATCAGTAGAACCGCGATGCCTGATCCAAGCATTCAAACCCAGTTGGCCAAGACCATCCACATCAAGATAGTCCGAGGGGAAGTTGGGGAAAACCCTCATTTGCACAGATAGCTTGAAAGACTTTTTCACATTCTCTGAGACGGAGACAAAAGAACAAATTGCTATCGCCACCCACCATTTACACGACTACGCGAAGGACTGGTGGAGCATCATAAATGAAAAACCTGGAGACTTCATCGAGTATAGCAAGGCCTTACTGAAACACTACTGGAGCGAGAAATGCCAGAGTGGCATCTTCAATACCATATCCCGAGAAAAATACGGGAGCATCAAAGAAACACACACACAATTCTATATCTGGCGAGTTAATCGTCTGAGATCGCTCACCACCTTCTCATTCTCTGATCCGCACATTATCCGCACCATCCAACAGAACATGCCTCTGTCAATCCAACAACTGATGGCCGGAAGCAGAATTCAAGACGCAGTGGAGATGGCAGAATTTTTGACTACATCGGACTTCAATCCTTGGGCCAAAGAACCGCCAGACAAAGAAAAGAGACTGTACCACCCGAGAGGACGTTCTCCGAGTACGAGAGATCGGCGCTACCCACCTGACCCAGGAGGAGAGCAAAATATAGATATCTCTAAAAAAAAAAAAAGCTACCACAAAAAAAAAGGACTCGAACTTGGACACTCTTACAAAATTTTGATCGTACAATAACTTGAATTTGGACATTTATCTACGCCTGAATTTGGACTTTCGTATAGACTTTTAAAAAAAAAAAAAAAAAATATTTTTTTTTTCATATATATATTTCTAATTTAAATTTGAACAGTAAAAAAAAAAATGCGTCAAAATATATATACGTTTTTGCTAAAAAAAAAGTAAAAAAATAAAATATTGAATAATGTTGAAATATGATTCGGGTATATCATTAAATCTCATTGCCCCTTGTCAATTTTTTTTTGTGTGTTGATATTCAAAAATGATAGTAAACACTGGGTGTAAAATCTTTTTTTTTTTAAAAAAAAAATTTTTTTACATACTAAGGGAATGTGAAACAGTAAGATTTGCCTTACCAATCTTAGTTTCGCCTTGCCTGCCTGTTTCCTACCCTCATGCCTTATTTAAAACCCTAATTTCATCGTATTGTGTGTGTACTGGGTATATTTACCGAAATCCCGCCTAAATTTATATGTATAATGGGGTGCCCGAGGTTTAATAATAATTAAAATTGTTTTTAAACGGTTTTATTTTCAAACCGTCGAGTATATATTACGTATATATGCTTGTACAATAAAGTAGGTCACATATTCTCATCTACACACATACTGCGATAATAGTTAAAAAAAATATCAAAATATTTTATTTAAAAGTTGTTTTTGAATCGATTTATTTGTGATGTTATTTCGTTATAATTATTTGTCTTTAAGAAGTAATATCACTGAGAAATGTTTCTGGAAATTAAATTCAGAAATAGTGTTTGATAAATGTAGAGCGTTGTAAAATATTATTCAAAAACATGTCATCATTTTTAAATCAGTGAGGGTAGAGAAAGAACAATAGTAGCTAAATTTAATCATATTGGCGCCAGTAGATTTGATGAGATAAAACAGTGTTTACGAACAGATTTTAATTAGAAAATGTAATCCGTGTTTTTCAAATGTGTAATAATTAAAGAATGGATTTCATCACCGCAGGGTTAGATAGTAATCAGGGAGAGCGTATAAATAGGGCTGATTGATTGTAATTATGATTAGACAGAGTTATTAATTAAGCTACCTGATCGTGACAGTAAATCCGAGTTGTAAAATAGTTTAACCTCAGAATGTCGGGGTAACGGGGCAATCGCTGTTTTTCCTTGGGATCCTGTGCCTCGGCCGTCCGTCAGACAAAATCTGATGTCCTGTCACCGTATCATGAAATCCAACTGAACCAGCCCAATGATATGCTGCTCCTAAAATCTTCTAACTGCTGCTGCGGAACCATGAATCGAAGAAAACTCATAATTTTACTTAAGAACTTTGCTACAAGTTTGGAAATTCCCACGGACACAGTTAAAAGAACAAGGTAATTAAAATCAACCCAAGATCTCGGAAAACTTCGAGCTAAAGCTAACAATTTTGTGTATTCTATAAATGTATTTATTTAAATGTTTTTCTAATGCATGCTGAATTTGTGCTTGGGTTGATCTTCTGTTATATTTATAAATGTTTAATTTCAATGTGTTATTATGAAATGTATAATTAATTTCTTTAGACTAATGCGAGTCACGTAGGGAAGTTAAATGATGCGTGGTTGCCATCTTAGTTTATAAACCGCAAACACGCATTCCCCCCCCTTCCCATCGTTTCTATTTAAAAGTATCTCATATATATGTTTCAAAGTATATTTTGCGTATCAAATTTTGTTAAATGAATAGTTATTTATCTTAAGTTTTGTTGAGAGTCTGCTGGCTATTCAAATATGAAAGTCGAGATCGAGCTATTTCTGTTCCTTAATTAACGAATTGATCTTTATTTTATTAATTCTTATGAAAATTAAGCTGTGTTGCTAGTAAATATGCATGGGTGCTGGAATCCTCCTGTTGGCAAAGGTCATCATCGTTCGAATCTGTTTCCCCATATTTTACTCCACGGTTCCCAGTCATGTGCTAAAATGGCACATGGGAATTATTTCGCGTATGTCCATACAGTTACGAAGCTCCTGGGTGCGGGCCAGGCTTGAGCTGTGAGTGGGCTATAGACGTCCCAAATAAAAGGCAGAATGCCTATCCAATGCCAAGACCTTTTGCCATCCTTGAAAGTTGCATACTCATAAACTGCACCCCTCCTCAGCATATGTTCGCTAGCACCACCGTATATTTCCCTTTACTTATTAAAAGAATTCTATTCAAATGAATTTCAAATCCGTTCAGTGTAGCTCGATCTTATAATCTATTCGCGAGCGACTCTCGATCTCCATTTAAATCTCCAGTTATAAATGTTTTAGAATATTTCAAACTCTATTAGACTTTACGTGACTCGCATATGCCTACCGTATCAATATATTATAGACACTTTATCTAAACGAACCCAAGTACGAGGTATCAGCCATCTTGTTTGTTTATTATATAACTATCCAATTTATATCGCTAAATTATTTTATTACCAAATTAATAAAATCTTATTTATAAATTTATTTCCTTTTCTCTATTTATTCGGGGTGCAATATAAATTACATAGTCCATTAAACTTATCTTTGGCACATCTATAAGTTATTGGTAAATTAACCTAGGGCTATTTTAGATTTAGAGTCTTTTGTTTTCTCCCTGATCACCGGCACGAAATTATATTATTAGTAGCATCAAGTGTGTTATCACGTAGAGGGCGTTGTGGAGTTTGGACTTTGGATTCGAACTTGAGATTTCTGGGAGGTAACTCTCCTAGTGTTGAGTTCTATGTCCCGGGTTTAAATTCTACAGTGTGTTAGCGAGATAGACATGTTTTGACTGTTACAATACTAAAAGGAAATATGCCTATGTGTTTGAAAAGGAAGGTTTTTAATAAATGTGTTTTACCAATTCTTACTTATGGATCTGAGACTTGGACACTTAATAGAAGAGCAATACAGAGACTTCAGACCACTCAAAGAAGTATGGAGAGATGCATGTTAGGAGTAACAAGAAGAGACCGAAAACACAATATATGGGTAAGAGAACAAACAGATGTTATTGACCTCATTGATAAAATTAAAAGACTGAAGAGGAGTTGGGCTGGACATATTGCTAGAAGAGATGATAATAGATGGACAATTGAAATCTTAAACTGGATTCCAAGAGATTGTAAAAGACCCAGAAAGAGACCGCGTGAGATAGATGGATGGAATAAGAAAGTGTGCAAGGGATGATGTGGAGAAGAGAAGCTAAAGATCGGAGATGATGGTTTGAACTTGGAGAGACCTTCATCCTGCAGTGGACTGATAATGGTTGAATATTTAAAATGATTATCATTTTATGAAATATACAGCATGACTATTTAAATATTTTGATATGCCAATCTTTTTTGCATACCAAATTAGCATTTTATATGTGTATGCATGTGTATTTGTTAAAAAAAAAAAAAAACTAAATAGTCCAGAATGTGGTTGTTAGTCATAAATAATTTTAGTGATGCAATTTTCAAAATACACCTTCTCATAATATCAAAACTCAGACTGATTACTTTGGCTAATTGACACCTGTGAGTGAACAACAAAATAATGAAAATTTGCTTTGAAGTTTGATGTTATTAATTCATATTAATTCGTCAACTGTTGACCTTGTCAATGCTTTAGCCAGTATGAAACCAGAATTAAAAAAGAGTTTAAATATTTTTTTAGAACATATTTTGAAAGTCAATCTGATTATGCAAGTTTCTTTGCCTTATGTAAGTATGAGTCTTGTGTGAATATTAAAATAAAATTGTTAAATTAAAAGAATTGACCTTTTACATGAAATGAATCATGAGTGGTGTTTAAATAGAAATGAAACTGCTGCTTGATATGGAATTGGCCTTTTCTCATGACAGAGATTCCAGAGTCTGAAACATGCATCCTGCAGAGATTAGTCAATTTTTTTTTTATCAATAAAATATCTAATTTTCAGATGGCACTTTGAAGATTTGACATTGCTTCAACTTTCTATGGAAAAATGTATATAAATTTATAAATCCTTGGTTTTCACATACTTTTCTTATTAAACTTCCCACTCAGTTTAAATAATTAAAAAATAATGTTCCAACTATCATTTTCTCTATAATAACTTTGTTTTTTTGATTAAATCTAAATAAATTATATTATGAAAATTAAAAATGAAAAAAAAAAAAAAAACTATAGTAAATGGTTGAAATATTGTTATGATCTTTAATTTTTATAATTTTTTGGGGATTAAATAAGCAATTTCTAGGTGTTTAAATGAGACTTCCATTAACAAATAAGAGTTGTGTTTGTGTGCTTAAATAAAAACAAAAAATTGAAGTGCACAAAAACTTAAAAATATAAATTGATCTGTCTTATATTTAATTATAGTTTAAAATTGTAATGAATTAGTTTTTTCCCTTGTGTGATAATTAATTACTTTATTAAAATGTTGGGGCTGTCAAAAGTTCAGACTAAATATAGTAGCAATAAAAAAGTTTTCTGTAAAGAAAATGCCAATTGGAACTTTCATTCTTTAAATATATTGTAACCAACCAACAAAGCAGTAGGAACAGGAATCAAGATAAGCAGTGAGAGTACAAAGTGGGTGAAAACAATAATCAATCCATAATAATAATAACAACCCCTGGTCTCAATTTGTTTAACAAATAAATATTAATCAATTAATAATTGTCTAGCTCAGAATAATAATAAAAGTTAATCATGAGACTCTTCCCATGCTAAAAAGTACAGACTTCTTTAAAATCAAATATGTATCAAAGAACATATCCGACTGCACTGAAATATCATAGGATCCCAACCCTTTAAGAATCACAATAATATCTCAATGACTAACAATAATAATTGTACTTCAATAAAGCTAAAATAATATTTCAACTAAATATTTAAAAATAATAATAATAAAATTTATTATAATAATGAAATATTTCTAACTTTAATTTGAATTAGATCTTTATCTGAATCTTTATTATATCTTAATCTCTACCTTAGGGATATCATATTATAGAAAGAACAAAGCATAGGAAAACAAAGAATACTTTTATGAAAATCCAATAATCCAGACAAATTTAAAAAATACAGAATAATATTATATTATTTAATAGACTATAACAACTTTGCTCTGCAATATGAAAAATAAACAACTCAATTAATAACTTTGGCTCTTCTAGAATTTTGAAATTAGTTAAAGAAAGATCTATATTATAATTTAAGAGATACACTACAAATATAGTTTGGATTATTAAGAATAATAATTAATCATTTCTTATGATGACTATTAGTAATAATATCAATAATCTTTAATAATACAAATATAATAACATTACTCTTATAATGTAAATGCTTTGAATAAAATTATTATTTTTTGAACAAATAACAATAATAAAATAATTTGCATAGGGGTATCCACATAAAACTCTGTTTACACAGCTTAAAGTAATAAGCTTTGAATGCAAAGATAAGTAAAAGAATAATATTAGTTATTGTTATATCAATTTCAAATAAACAGATGGAAATTGTTAACTCTTGTGAAATAAATATATGTAATGGAAATTGTTAACTCTTGTGCATGTTCAGATAAACTTGGATTTCTTCAATAGCTTTTATGAAGCAATTGTAACTTATGAGCGAATTATCATATACCCTTTAATAAAACAATCATCCTCATAAGTCATTTTCATCAGTGCAATAAATATTTCTAAATAAAATAATTTAGTATAAGTGTGCAATTAAGAAATAATGTGAATACTGAATCTAATCAGCATCTGTGATGATAGCAAATATAAATATCAAACATAAATAATGGCGAACTACAAAACTTTAAATTTCACACACACAAAAAAAAAATCAATTTATTATAAAGACAATCTTTAAAGTTACAGAACAATATTTAAGTTTTATGCACATAGTACAAAACATAAGACCTTTTCTAATAATATGATTATTTACAAATTTTACTAGAAGTAATTTTAAAATTACAAATCTTTTAATAAAATTTACAATAAATTAGTTTGTTAATAAATCAATCTATACAAGCAAGTTTTCTTATCCCTTGACAATAAAAAATACAAGTATTTCTCTATAGCATCATATATTTTAAGGTGGGTAAATATTTTAACTAAAGCTGACAGAATTCTAATTATAAGTTTACATTTTACTTTAATTACAATAATATAAGTAATATAAAATACTATACCACTAAGTAATTTATGACTGATCATTAACCTTGGCAAAAAGCATGTTTTACCTTTTCATACTAAATACATAGTTACTTTACTTAATCAAGTCACAAGAAAATATAATCAATTGAGCATATAGTTTTGTTTTAATTAAATAATAATTATTTGGCAATATTTAATCTTTTCAGAAGTATAACTTTCAAAATAATATTCAATATGCTTATGAATAATTCAAGTATTTTGAACCAAATAATAATTTACGTGGATATCTAAAACTAGTTTTCAAGTTTAATAATTGATGAATTTCAATTACACCCATTATATATGTTTTAATAGCAATTATTAACTATCTTCTAATTACCAATCACAATTTAATTAATTATCTATTGCTATCAAGATTATTTGGCAAAATCACGATTATTTAAATTTTTATATTTAAACATCTATCATTAAAGTTTAAAGTTGCTTATGTGTAATGCTAAATAACCTCATAATACTACTAACCCTACACTCATAGAGGGCATAAATCCTAGATCTTATAACTACATACAAATATAAACCAGGAAAATCTCTATACATATTAACATGTTATGTTTACATACAAATACATAAGTTTATGTATATGGAACAACTTTCATCAAGATTTTAATATACAATTGCTAAATTAGGTGCGATGTCCATAACTATGTTCTTTATAAACACATTTGAGTAACTTGAAATAGGAAGTTCATGGGAATTACATCAAAAATGGCCAAATCTGCACTCATAGCTAGAAGACTTATGTTCACTCTACGACTTATCATATGCGCTACGGGAATAAAACATAAAACTGAACACCCATATAAACCAACAGTCACATTTAAATAAGAAATCTTTAAGTTTAAAAACACTATAAGCACATCTAAGCAATGAACTACAAGTATGAATATCATGGTACCTTTTATAATAATAGCTGAGATATTAATCTGAAATAAAATATAAAATTCCATCACATAAAAAAAAAAAGGCTTAATAAAGCAGGACAATAATCACTCTAACATAATTATAATGTACTAGCATAATTTAATTATAACTATAGCATACACATATAACAATAAAACACACATATAAATAAGTGTTTAATAAAACAATTCACCATATAACATATATAAAATCATAGTTGCACCAATAGTCAATCCTAAAGAAATATCATTCATGTGATATACTTTTTCTGATTGATTTAATTTTCACTTTATTAAATTCAAAATAAAGTAAAAAATTTCTCATTTGAGCTGACTAAAACAACCATATCAAAAATAACAATAGGCTCCAGCAGTTGTTATTTATCTAAGTCAAAATATTATATGATACTGTGAGCATTGTTTATCAAAAATATTATTTTAATTATTAGAATGTCGGTACTATTTCATGAAAGCTAATGACAAGTGCTGATATAACATAAATTATAAAAACAAAGTATAAGCTATTTTCAAACATTAAAATAAATATATCAGTTAATATCATTGGGAACCAATAATGATAATAATCAGCACTATCAATTGCAAAACCAAATAATTGTAAACTAAGAGTATATTTGAATCCATTATTCATGAAAATCTTCTCACCTGATGCTTAATGGAATCCAGTACAAACCAACGTTGTTTCCAACCTTTCAGAAGAGCACCTCGCTTGTAGAGATAACCTTCATGAGTTCTATTTTCAGCAACATTGGCTGAAAATTGATTATAAAATTGACTGCTCACTTGAAGAGTACTAACACCTAAAATATATATACATATAAATTCACATGTAAACAAGATTTTATTTAGATGACTAATATATACATTTATAAAAAAAATTAAAAAAAAAAAAACAAACAACAAGACTAATAAGAATATAACAATCTTTAAATACAAAGACTTTGCAATTTAAAAAAGATTTGTTAGATAATTTTCATATTTAATTTTATCCTTTATTTAACCAGTAACTATACTCATTTATTGACCAAGATCGCTAGCGCTGGCTTTGTTACTTCCATCTGCCGGAAATATATATCTTTAATAAAAAAAAATTATTAATAGAAAACAGGCTAAAGACATTATGACTGAAAGGGAGGGGGGGGGTTAAATTAAGATGCTAAAAGTGATATTTATTAAATTAAACACACCACAGTAATAACTACTACTCAATAAAAGCCTGAGTAGAAAATTATAATCCATCTTATTAGATATTGATAAAAAATCCAAATCATGACAATGAAGCAAAAAAAAATTTACAGAGCATCCAATAAAATTCTGGAAACAACTTTGATATCATGAACTAAATTTTCAAATACTAATGGACACATTTCTATAATTTTCGTAACAAATTATGCAATTAAAACATTATAGAGTTATATCTAATAATTGGTTATTTAATTAAAATAAATAATGGTTACATAAGAGACAAATTTTGAATTGTGAATTATCATTATATAAGGCTCATAAGAATCCTTTCTTCAATGAAAGCAAGAATTTGACTATTATATACAATCTTAAATAACAAGCTAATAGAGGACATTTAAATGCATTCATTTATAATATTAATAGAATTTCTAGCCTTTTTTTTTCTCTAGGTGATTATACAATTATTTTGAGCTTCTTTACTTCAAAAATAAAATAAAAATTTGTGAAATTTCTTATATCAAGATGATTAAATAATAATAATACCAAAACTAAACGTTCTACAGCTATCAACTAAGAATAGTTAGTGCTGCCAGATCAAAGGTGCTTCTATCAAAAGTCAACAATCTGAAGAAAAAAATCTAATCACTTTATGCAAAGATAGACACTTAAACAATCATGACTAAAAACCAGAAATTAAATAATTTTTATTGGCTTGATTGTAGATATTCCACTGAATCTCTATAAAACAATAGTTCTTAATGGATATTTATATTAATCAAAATAATGTTTGCCCCAATCAATATATTTAGAAAAGAATAGTTCATTAGCAATCATTTGCAAAAGAATAGGTTCATCCCAATTCCAGAATGTACAAAAAATAATTTAAAAATAAGTTTTGCAATGTTTATAGAAATGATTCTATGAATAGCAAATATTCTATATATGCCAAGGCCTCATCCTAAGTTGTTTTTTTAACTTTTTCTACAGCAAACTTTTCTCTCCTATATTTTCTATCTTATAATACACCTTAAATGACACTTAACAATGCAGTTCAACATATGATTTATTTTATTTCCTTACAGTTTCAACTGTCCAACAGTCATCATCAGAGCTACAACATTTAAACATATACAATTAATATCTATCTATACATTTACCAATATATATACACACACATACATATACAAATATACATATAAATACAAAAATAAAAAACAACATTCCAACAATTAACTTAAATATGGATCTTTAATATCTCTACAATCTAAAACCTCTTTACCCACATTTATATTCAATTAACTTCTTTTATATAAAATTTTATTTTTAACATTTATTTTTCGTATTCTAATCATTTAAAATTTAAATTTACCCTTTAATTTAATTTATTTCTTCTATTTTAATTATTTATATATTACACATTAATCAATAACAATAATATTAACATAATATCCTTATAATTTTACTTCCTCTTAATTTTTACTTTTAACTAATCTTACCTTCAAAACTCAGTACTCTTTCTCCTATAACTGAAATAATTTCAAAATTTTTTTTAAAATTTCCCTATTTCCTTATTCTCTTCACCCCTACGCCCTCTATGAACACATTCTGAAACTATATCTTATTCCAATTCTTTAAAATCTACACATATCTTCTCATTAATAAAAATTCCTACAAAATCAATGTTTTCAAATTGTGATCCTTATTAAGAGATGGCCTAAACCTGAGAGAAAGATATTTAGAAATTTAAAAAATGATAGTAGTAATAAAACTCTATTTATTTGTTTTTGTTGTACTTGCCATAAAGCCAGCGACTGTTTTCACTAAAATGAATGTTGCAATTTCTGTGACAAAAAAGGCATTTAGAAATGATGTATAAAAAAAGAATAGGTGAACCTGGTAAAGACAGTAAC
Source organism: Epiperipatus broadwayi (assembly GCA_028023455.1). NCBI lineage: Eukaryota > Metazoa > Onychophora > Udeonychophora > Euonychophora > Peripatidae > Epiperipatus > Epiperipatus broadwayi. The sequence goes on from JAQFVV010006489.1 coordinate 121,518, forward strand.
AACCATAAAGATGTATTTAATAGAAAAGAAATTCAGTTAGCTAATATAAAAAATATGTTATTTTTTATGATCAAATATGATAAAATTAGGATTCAATTAGATGTGGCAAGCCCATATCTTTGGAGGTTGATAGTGGAAGCGGCATATCTTTGATTTTTTTCGAGTGGAATTATATAAATGCTAATTATAAAAAGCTGCCAATAATCATGCTTTAGATGTAAATGGAAATGCAATTAAAATCAAAGGAATAATTAAAGCTCCTGTTAATAGAATAAACAGTAAAACTTTTCATTTACCTCTATATGTAGTTTATGCTCCTATAATCCCACTAATTGGTCATGATTGGTTTAAAAAATTGACATTAAAATTATATTGGTTAAAAAATTGAAATTGAAAAAAAATGAGGGGAAAATGTTCTAAATGGTTTAGTGGGTAATCAGGAAAAATAAAAACTACCCCTGTGTTGCTAGAGTTATCTCCAAAGTTAGTATGTATAATTTGCAAATTGAGGAAGATCCCGTTTGGTCAGAAAGAAAAAGCTGATAAGGAAATTAATGAATTAGTTAAAAACAGCATATTTGAATTTGCAGAGAAATTTGATGTGTTATGTCATTTAGTAATAATTACTAAACCAAATGGTCAAATTGGTTTGTGTGGTGATTATCACATATCTATAAATAAAGCTATTAATGCACATGCATATCCTGTCCCCAATTCTAGAGACATAATTGCTTCATTGCAAAAATGTAATTTTTATGCAAAATTAGATTTAGCTTGGCATTTCACCAGATATTGATGACAAATAAAGCTTCTGAAATAACCACCCATGTAGAGTTATTCAGGTGCAAATGACTTGTTTGGAATAACTTCAGCACCTAGTATTTTCCAATGAAAGATTGACACCTTCCTTAATAGTTTTGAGAGCACTATGCCATTTTTTGATGACATTCTAGTTAATATTATAATGGAAAATGAACTGAGAAGTCATCTACATAACGTGCAAAAAACTGAATGAAATTGAACATCCAGAATGTATCTGGAAGGTGAATAAAATTAAATTTTTAGGGCACATAATTTCACATAAAGATATATCTCCTTCTCTCAAAAAAGTCGAAGCTCCCAAGGCCTAAGAATGTAAAATAATTAGAAATTTTCTAGGTCTTTACAAGAAATTTTTGAAGGGCAAAGATCATGTAGCTAGACCTTTATACGACTTATTAAAAAAGAATCAGAAATGGAACTGTGAATAGATGCAAGAGCAAGCATTTTTGTGTATGAAATCATTACTCACTTCGAATAAATTAAATGTTAATTATAATAGCAATTTGGAAATTATGCTTATAACGTATGCATGGGAATTTGGAGTTGGTGCATCATCCAGAAAATTCAAGTGAATGACTTACTGCCTATGCTTCATGCACTTTGTCCTAAGCTGAAAAAAATTACAGTCAGCTGTACAAGGAAGGCTCTCGCTATATTGTTTACAATTCGTAAATTTCATCAATATTTATATGGACATAGATTTATTATTGTAATCAATCATAAATCTTTAATGGGAATTTTTGGAAGCAATCAAGTTCCTGGGGATCTTAGCTCTTGCATGCTAAGATGGCTAAACATATTTGCTGACTATAATTATTCATTAGAATATAGAAAGGAAAAGCAAATTGAATATGCCGACACACTATTCCATATGCCAGATGAAACAAATGAGTGATGAAAAAGAAATTAATTATAAAGATGTGCTAAAGTCACAAGTCCTTAACAGTAAAACAGTAGCTGGTTGGACAAAGAAAGATGATGGTTACCAGTGAATTATAAGCAAAATCCGAGGAAGTTGGTCTAATAATCATTCAAAATTTTTCCGTAAAGAATTATGAAATACTCATGATAAAGTATCAATTTGTAAATGCTGTATTCTGATGCAAGATTGCATACTAATACTAGTTAAGAGTAGATTTAATTTTGCAATTATTGCATGATCACCCAGTCGTAATCAGAGCAAAAGCTTTAGCTCGTATCTATATATGGTGGCCTAACATTAATTGTGATATCAAGAAATTCATAAAAAATTGCAGTAAATTGTCATATGTGCTAGACTGCCATTTAAAAATATGAGGCATAGCGTAAATCATTAATACTGTGGAATGCATCCATGGTGATCACACAGACTCATTTAATGGACATTTTTTTTTTGTGGTTATTGATGTATATTCAAAATGGGCAGAATACAAATTAATTAAGAGCACTAGTACTGATGAGACAATCAAAAAAATTACATGAATTTTTTTTTGCATCATGGTCTTCCTGAAATTTTAGTTTTTGATAACTGGATTCACATCAAACAAATTTGTAGAGTGTATAAAAGAGTGGGAGCTAAAACACATACATGCTCCCCTACCACCCTCAATTGAATGAAGTGGCAGAAAAAGCTGACCAAATTTTAAAATTATCTATAAACAAATTAGGAAAAATGAAAATATGGAAAACAGTTTATACCGCACTCCTGTATCAGCACCCAAATTCAGAAAAATCACCAGCAAAATTAGTTGCAAACTGCATACCAAATTATCAAATGTAATACCTAGTAAGGATTACAGTAAACAAGAATCTACGACATGTAAGTTTGTGTCAAATGAACAAGTATAGATAAAAAAGTCTAAATAAATTTTGGACGAAAGCAATAGTAAAACAACATCTGTCAAAACAAGCTGTAATGGTTTGTACAAACAAAAGCAAACTACTGCAGAAACACATAAATCAATTGTGAAAAGATGACAGTGAAGATTTAGTACTACTGATTGATATTTAAAGAAACTGATTCAGACCCAGAAGATCAATCTGAGAAACATAAACAAGAACCCGAACTGATACAGTCTAACGAGAAAAAGGAAGAATAGGTAGCAGAAAATACTAATACAAAAAAAGCTGACGTTACATATTAATCCACCTCCTGATCAGATTAAAAGAAAAAAAAATAAGTTGCCACTGTGATTTTATTCTGCCTTCAGAGAAAATGTAAATCTCTGAAGTTGGGAAAAGAGTATTATATCTTGATCCTCTGCCATATTAATACTATTCTTAGAACTAAGTATACTTTCACATCATATTCATGGTTATTCCGCTGAAAAAAAAATTTTTTTCTGCTAATTTAAATACTATTTGTTCTCTGGTTCAAAATATGGCCATAGTTTCGATTCAAGTTGTGTTAAAATAATGTGCGAAGAGCGAAATGATCGAAAACAAAAAAATCAAAGCATTGTGGTTCTTTACAAAAAATTAATATGTAGTGAACCGGAAAACAAATAGTATTCAAATCAGCAGAAAATGGGTTTTTCAGCAGAATAACTATGAATAAGACACAAAAGTATATTGTGTTATATACATGTATGTTGAAATACATAATACACTTAAAATTAAAAAATAAACATAATAAATTTAAATAAAAGTAAAACTTATCAAATGAGTAGATAAAAGAATTACTGTTTTACTAAAAGATTAATTATAACCTGAGGAAACAACTTTAATCAAATTCTTAAAAACCAAGAGATAAGTTAACAGAATTCCATCTCAAAATAATCTAAAACTAATTAATAGCAATTAAAAAGTAGAAAACATTATTTATTAATCGGATGTATCTATAGTTAAAAAATATTAAACAATGCCAGCAGGAACTGATTGGCTCAACTAATTAGAACAGGAATTCTAATGATTAATTAAAAGTGAACAATTGGTCTAAAAGAAAAAACCAAGGGAGACTTACCCGTGGAAGCTACATGAGTGCACATAGTACTGGACATTATTGTGTGTTGGCTTAGATAGTTTCTACTGCGGAGAGACTTGCTTCCGAATATGTCAAAGCAAGTCTAAGGACTTGAACAAGTTGTAAATAATTTGTTAATATATATTTATACAGTTAATTTTGATAATTGTATTATTTATCTATTAAATCATAATCCCAAGTTGCCGCAGTGTTATTATTTTTATCAGGTAAAAATTTATATAAGCCTAAGTTTGTTTAATAGCACAGGGATTGCTCCAGGACATTGCAGAATCTAACATTGGAGCATAAACACTACTAAAACAGATGCACATATTACTATGGCAAATCTTTACATATATATCATTAGCCTTAATATATCTAATTCCAAAAACAGATGATATCAACACAAAAAAAAAATTCAACACTATACAATTTTTTTTTGCTAAATGAAGATCTCATCCTTACTATGTTTTATTTGTTCAATTAAATGTCCACTATAACACATGTTATTAAAAGCAGCTATATCGATTGTAAATCTTAATTATCATGATGTCTTAGTTACAAAGTTTCTGAAAAATCCACATCAAGCAAAGTTCACACTCACTACAAAATAACTGAAGATCACATTATTATTTCATATACTGACTTCATTATTTTCAGTATTATAATTATTTTTACCATTTCAATAAGTGATCATCCAGTAAAGCAATCAAACAAGATTTTATAAGACTGACCATTATTAGACCAACATTTATAGCTCCTTCTGTTTTTGTGAGGGGAAAGCAAATTCTTAAATAGGAATATTCAAGCTTAAATCATTTTCCGAATCAAACTCTCACCCCCAAATTTAGTGGTTGTACAGTTTTGTACAATATCACAACAAAGGATGAACCCATTAATGTCTTCTCAAGTGTCATATTAATGAAATTAGTATCTAAATATCAAATTATCATATTTAAACATTTAGAACAAATTTTGAGATGATATTAAGTTTTCTGATTACTAAAAGTTTCTAGAGAGTATAGTGTTTATCCTTACTCTTTCTTGTTAGTAAAATAAGTTTAATTCTTAGTTCTATAGCCCTATTTTTCATTGGCATAATGGAATAATTCAATGCAATATAAAAACATTACTAACTTCAAAATGATGTTCTTGTTTTAAATGTGTATGACAATACATATTTTAAAAATTACATTCAACACACTCTTTCATTTTAAGTGTATGGTTGTAAACGACTATGGAACTTTAAATTTATATGACATACCAGAAATTTGTCTTACCTGAAGATATTGAACTTGTATCGATGCTGCCAGCTTTAGTAGTCTGTATAGTATTGCTGCTTTCTGTGATGGCTTTATATTTGGTGCATGTTTTCGGAACTGACTCAAGGCACTTCTCATGACAAGTATAACCGCAGTCAATACAACGCATGCCTTAAATAATAAAAAAGTACTGCCTTACAAACAAACAGAGCAAAGCCCTGCTTAACATGGATAATATGTACTATGAAGATATTATGTTTAATGAATGTAATAATGATGTAAAATACTAATATTAATCTGTCTTTCAAAATCATCACTATTTCTTTTTTAAATACTGTTTTTACTGCAGGAAAACTATAAAAGAGAATAAACAAGCTTGAAACAATTCAATTTATTTGTAATTCTGTATTTTTGGATGAAAAAAATTATGTTACAATATATTAGTTTGTTCTTTTTTCAAAATGTAAATAAACTGAATGCAAAGCAGTTGGATAACGGTTTCAGTTTTCTAATATAATCTATCAAACAATTAAAGAATCTTCTCAAAAGACAATTTAAATGACTTTTAATTTAAAAGATTTCCAAAACTTTTGAAAATGACTTTTTAATTAGTATTTTATTTGACTATGTTAAATTTACTGTTTAAGAAGTCATATCTATTTTTAAAATTATATTAATATTTTACATAGAATTTCTTAGAAAGTAAAATTTCATTTAAATACAAATGTTTTCATGTTTATTGTAATATTTGCATGGATAATTGTTGCATATGGTTTTTGAATAAAAAACTGCAGGTATATGGTTGAAAAAAATTTATAATGGCAAGCAAATTCAGTTGAAAGTGTATTTTGAAATTTTCCCATCTAAATATGTGACAGAGCTTAAATGATGCTATAAAAAAATAGAACCTTCATCAAAGCTTAAGCTTTCTTAAGTTGTAAGAATATGCATGATAAGATTCTGGATGCTTTGTCAAGCATTGTAAGCCCAGAGGTCAGCACAATTGCCTTGCAAGCAAGCAGTTGGTTGTTGCAAGTTCGCCTCCTGGCTGATGCCATGACATATGGAAAAAGATTCTGGATGCAGGTAAAATATAAACACCCCCAATGCTCTAATAGTTTTAAAAACAGCATTTAATTTATTCAATTCACAACTTTTGCTTATAGTCTTCTTTGTAGATCTCTAAATATAGGAAAAAAGTTTAGAAAATCTGAGATGCAACAAAATCTTTTTATTTAATGATTATACTTTTTATTTTTATACTGAAATAAATACTCATTTTCATCTTTCCATCTCTAACAATCTTTATAAAGTATATATACTTTTTTTATTACTTGCATCTGTTTTGCTATGGACTTTTTCTTTGTTTCGTTTATGTTTAATAAGTTTTATTAAGCAGCAGTTCTATTAGATGACATTGATGAATAATATGATAACATATAATGGAGCTATAATGGGGAAGGTGAAATTTCTCACGTATGAACAACACATGCAACATGTTTCTAAAAACGAATCAAAATTATTTCTCAGTAATGTTGACTTGTGTAATGAAACAAAATTAAAATTATTTGAACATTTAACTTACTGATGAATCTATGTAGGAAAGAAAAATCTGAAATTACAATGAGATTACCATTGAAACTTGAAAAAACACTGAAAAAAAAAAAAACTTGATGTAGTCCAGAGAAATAGATTGCTTGCACATTGATATCTGAGGAGTTAGTGAAATAAAGGGGACTGAATTGAGGGCTTTTACATATCAAATGAACACCCTTTCTATTATTTAGGACAATAACAACAAAGAAGAAAGGGAAATTTTTGTTATCAGGAAGAAGCTTGCAGGATCAATAAAATGACACCAATTCAATTTCATGAATATCCATTTAAAATTACTATAAGTCATTTCTTCCAAAACGTAAGCTTGTGGTTAAGATCTGTAGAGATCCCTACTATCGCATTTTTAGGCGTACATTCTTGAGGTTACAGCCTTAGTAAATATTACTTACATAATCAATGTGTGTTTAAATAAATTTATAAGTCATTTGGAAAAGTTGAAAATTTTAGAAAATCAATAACTGAAATGACAAAATTGAAAATAAGGAGGAGCTGATGAAAGCAGAAATGAGGCAAGAGAATAACAACTTTTGAGAATTCAATAATCTTTTTATTGTTGATTTCATTTTTAAACAGTTAAGATTATCATCATCAGATGGAGCTCATAGATATCAAACTGAACATTTTTGGCAATCAGGGATGAAAAACTTCACTTTTAATAGCAAAAAAAAAAAAACCTGGCCAGGAATACTCTACAGAACATACTATGAATTACACAAGCATAGACTTCAAAAAAATATATAGTTCGCTTTTAGAAATAATATCAAAAACTGATTGAGATTTTGAATGTAATTGAGGGGGAACCAAATAAACTATGCAAGAAAATAAAAAGAAAAAAAATTAAAAGATACTATTTAAATAAAATTTGACTAAGATGAAAGTATCAAAAAAATTAAGCCTGATATTAAAAGATAGCAATTGCAAATGAAAAAAATCCTTAAAAGAATAAAGATATTATAAGAGACTGAATAATAAATTACAAAGAACATATAGGAAAGATAAAAAGCAAAATGATAACAATATTTAACAAAGACATTGAAAACAACAACAAACATAGAAAAACAAAAAAGAACTACTTTAATGGGATCAAGAGAAAGTTTCAGCCACAAGTAGGTTTTCTGAAAAAAATTGATAGAAGAACACAAACAAAGTAACAATATGTTTTATGAGATCGCTTTTTAATCCTTTCTTTCATATATATCTATTTATATGCTTATTAAAATAATTATCGTATTAGCAATAAAGTATAATCCATAAGTATAAAATTAGCAAATTTCATCTATGTTCTCAAATGGCATTTAACAGGATTAAAATAAAGATACAATTTAAGAAAAAAAAAATGTTGCTAATACTTTTATTTATTGTTGGAATGGATTTAGATAGAGTAATATAATAATGATATGTCCAAAAATTTACTAAAAATTATTGCTAAGATGGATCTTCCATTTGAATTATGCTATAGTGAAAATTTATTCACTGATTTAATTGAATCACACACAATCTGGAGAATTTTTCAAGATCTGTTTATAACTTGTGTGTTTGGGATGTCTAGTAATTAACAAGATATTATTTCATAAACAAGTTTTGATGTATTTTTTCCAAAGGCTAAAAAAACATGTCAGAAGTAAGTAAGATTTGTGATTTCCCTCAGAACCGAATCATTATAAATAGTAAATTTGCGGATAGGAAAGAATCCCCTGGCTTGTTAGGAAAAGATAGAATAAATTTTTTGTGTAGTTAATCTACTTTTATTATAGTTAATCAAACCCCCATCTTAAAGCAGAATATTTTGTAAGAAGATGGATAATTTATTTTGCTAGCATGTATCATATTGTCTATGTTTAACAAATGCTACCATTTCATAATCAATTAAAATAATGCAGGATTTTCTGCCAATGCAAAATAGATAATTAAAATTTTGTTGGCAGAAAGGTAAAGAGTATTTTGCATATATTTCTTCAATTAATATAGGCCTTGACTGACTTACCAATAAACAATTGATTTTAGAAGTTCAATAATTGAAAATATTATATTTTTGTAAACATGAGTATGTTGTACCACTCTTGCAAGAAAAATAATAAGCTGTCTACAAGGATATGGATATTCGGTATTTGATACCTCTCTAGCTTACTTACATGCACAGTGAGAAAGAGTAATCTGAATTGCACTATTGTGTGGTTGTGATATGGTGAAATTGAAATGAGGGATGCACTGATAAAAATCAAATCAACAACTTGAAAATGTTAATTAGTATTTACTTAAATGATTATAATGAGCAAAATTTATGAATGCTTGCAGGGCTTAAAGCATTCTTATTTAGAAATTTTTATGTGTAAATGTGAGTCCAATCGTAAAAATAATATTTACACATACATATTTGATCTGCGCAAAATTGGATTTAAGTTTTCATCTCCCATTCAAACCATCAATAATTTTTATTATAAAATATGAAACCGAGCCCCAACAACCAATGATTAATCTTGGCTGTCCCTTACATACCCAAAGTCACCCATTTGATTCATAAATTTATTGCTTCCACCCATCAAGTTGGACTTTGCATTCCTCCTTTTTTGTACTGGTTAATCAATAATTCAAAGGGATAGACTACCACTGAATCTTCATTCTCAAACTGCATATAAAATCAAATGCCAAGATTTTTCCTGCCCATCTATTTACTATGGCAAATCTCAGGCCAACCTGTCCACTCAATTGGCTCAACATAAATACATGTATATCTGGGCAAAAACACATTTAAACACTACATTTGTTTTTTCAAGCATTTCACTAATTCCAGCCATCAATTCGAGCCCACATGTTTTGACATCATTAGCTCAGAACACAATGATCCAAGTGAAAGGTCAAGGTAACTTGATACATTTCCGAGAACAATAATGTCAGCAATAGGAAAGAATTTTGCATTCTCCTTTCTAAAATTGGCTTGCTCTAACTGATTAATGCACTATACAAACAATATGCTAATTTGTTAGCCTTTAAGCAGGATCATATTCCTTTACTGTTTACAAATATTGCTACATCTAGAATATTTTTATTATTAATAAAGCGTTGCTCTTATTACAATTTGTGTATTTGTATCTATATTTAAATTATTATAGAATTTTAGTCTGTATTTAAAATTATAGCTGCTGGTGGTTTGAGATGTCACTTTGCTTTGATATCAGCAATGATTGAAAGAAATTTGGACTATCTGTGTTATACAAAAATTTTGTGATTCCCAAATGCTAATGAAAAAATGACCATCTTTTTTATCATTTAATGTATAAGTGCTTCTTTGATAACCTATTCTTTGTGCATATAGCAAAGTGATTAGTACAGCATATTAGGTATATCCTTATATTTTAATATTTGAATGGTTTTTTTTTTGCACTATATCATATAATTTATTATGACTTTTGGATTATAGATGCTTGCACAATTACTATGAATGTGAAATAAAAAATTTTCATAAATAACATTGGACATGATTTTGGTCATTAATAAAAATACTCTTTTTGTGCTTCATTTAGGTAGTTATTAAAACACCTCTTCACAGAAATGTCCTACCATGTCCCATTTTCAAGAACCTGTTTATCCCTTATATGATGGAATTATTAAAATTTATTTGTACCTGGCTTTACCCAATGTAGAAAGAATTGCCAAGAGAGAAAATGTGGGTATTTCCAATGTATCCTACAAACCTTTAAGAGCTCTTGTATGTTTCTTAAAGTTTAGTTTGATTCTGTTTTGTGAACAGTTAAGTGTTTTTCCTCCTATGTTATATAAAATGGCAAGTTCTAGTCGTCGATATAGAAAAAATCCAGTAGATAAGTTAAGTTTTGTTTCATATGTGAACAATTTATTTTAAAGTCACAGGTTAGATCTATATCCAAGGAAGTTAAAAAAGCCAATTTTTTATATTTTTAAGTGCCAAAATGGGGGTCAAGATAAAAATTGGGTCCCCCATGTTAACTGTGTGAATTTTCATATAAATTTAATGCAATGGATGCATCGCAAGAAAAATTCTATGCCATTTGCTGTTCCTATGGTGTGGAGGGAACCTTCTGACTATGTACGTGTTTCTACTTTCATTAAAACAGAAGGGTATTCAAAAAAGCAAAGGGGCAAAATTGAGTATCCAAATTTGTCTTCTGCACTAAGGCCAGTTCCTTATAAATAGGAATTACCAGTGCCGATTGCATCTTTAAACTTGGACAACTTTGTTTCCCAATGATTCTAATTCATCGTCAGGATCTGATCCACAAATTCTTAGAATACCAATAGTGACCCTGCATTTTTACAAACTACCAGTGAATCTCAATCCATAATTCAGAATGTAGTACGTGACCTGTTTTGTCCAAACAAAAACCTGAACTTCTTGGTTTCAGACTTCAACAGTGGAATCTGTTAGATAAAAATGTGTTTCACTTTACTGAAAACAGAATAAAACATTTTCAAGTTTTTATAAAATGGAAGGATCGTTATGGGTCTGTTATGATACTGATGGTTTAATGATTAAACTTAATATAGAACATGTATCTTCCGAATGGCTATTTTCATAGATTTGTCTAAATACAGCCTTAAAGCAGTCTTGCTTCATAATGGAAACAAAAAACCCATCTATTCCTTTAACTCATTCAGTGACAATAAATGAGAACTATGATACCCATCTATTCCTTTAACTCATTGTGACAATAAACGAAAACTATGATAACAGCAGTGTTCAAGGTCAAGCAAAGATATATATATATATAATTAATAAAACAAGTTATAAATTTCATAACTTGCTTTTAAGCTATCTGGTTTGCAAAGCTGGATTTGAAGACATTTACGTTTCCGAAAATTTCAGACTTTCAAATTGATAACAATGTGTTTTATAAGTGATGACTTTTGAGTTAGTATTTTAGTCCTAGTTTCTAGAGACTCAGCCCTCCACTGAGGTGAGTCAATAGCTCAAAACCTATTGATCTGGAGGCAGGGTCTTAATGATAGAGATTTTGAATTCTTTCTCTTTCAGCTCTTATAAAAATAAAGCTTGTTTAGAACGATTGGTAAGCTCCATCTAGTGATCATATATATATATGTGCAGCAATAAATGTATAATAATTGTGTAGAATAAAAATAATAATTTTGTACAATAATTATGTATAATGATTGGGTATAAATAATTATATAAATAACTGTAACAATAAATGTCTAGCAATGTAACTATCGATGTGTAGCAATATTGTTAGATCATAAAGTTGCATAGTTGGCCTCATAAGGTCAGAGAACTGTATAAAACCAATATATGGCGAGGAGTATAAAAAATACTATGTGTATGCAAAAAACGCCATATATGGTAAGGTATGTCAAGACTCCAGAAAACTTGAGGAATATATAAACTCCCAGAACTTGATCTATATGTTCTAGTATTAATGTACGTCAGAGACTTCTGCCTCTGTAAGTTCACAAGAAGGGCTAGGGTTTATTCTGTGGAGGTCACCATGACCTTTTATTATTTTAATACGCTTTAAATAGGCTAGTTATATATGTAAATATGCTTATACGTTATTTAAATTAAACTATTAGCTTACCATTTCAATTTTCTCCCTTTTGTGGAGATTTAAAAGTGTTAGGTATATTGCTAGGCTTCCAAGAGGTTTTTACAAAGTATTGTTGTTTTTTATATCTGTGAGACAGTCAAGCAACACAAGAACATTTCATTAAGAAATATTGGCCTCATAGAACTTTTTTTGAACCAGGTACTGCAATCATAAAATATACTCCCCTTTTTACCCCCAAAAAGGTACTTCTCTCACTTCTCCATATTAAGCTTGGACTAATGAAAAACTCTGTTAAAACTATGGATAAGGAAGATAATGATTTCAAGTACCTAAAGAAATATTTCTTCAGTTAAGTGATGCAAAACTAAAAGAAGGCATCTTTATCAGACCTCAAACAAGGAAACTTTTAAGTGATTCTCTTTTTAAAAAAAAAATTAAATGACAAGGAATTGACAGCTTAAAACTGTTTTGTGAGTGCAGTGAAGGGATTTCTGAGTAACAAGGAAGATGAGAACTATAAAATCCTCATAAATGAATTTTTAAAAACCTATGAATTACTAGGATGTCGAATGTACTTCAAATGCATTTTTCGCACTTACATTTGGATTTTTTTCTGCAAAATTTGGGTGCAGTAAATGATGAACAAGGAGAAGGATTTCATCAAGATAATGGAAGTATGATACTAGTGATGCTGGAATCCATCTATGTTGGGCCATTACTACTGATTTTTAAAAAGAGATGACTGTACTGAACATAAGAGAAAAAAGTGAAATATTTTGCCACTGGATGATATCTTCATGTAACATTTTATGATTTTTATTGCACAAGATACTTAGTCAAATGTCTTTGTTTAGATTTAACATGTTTTACATACTTTTATTAAACAAACATTATATTGCAAAAATATGTCATCTTTTTATCTGATCATCAACCCCTGTAACAAAAAACTGTATGTGTTATAGTATTTAGCATACCATTTTCGGATTTAGGACCACAAAAATTCTTTATATACAGATACTTTCATCAATGTTACTTCAAAAAAGTTTAAATTTATTGACCAGTGTAATTTAGCTTATATTATTCTTAAAAAAGGTCAGCCATTCTTGAATTTGTTGCAAAAAATAAAAATTCTTCAAAGAAAATAAATGATTAAATGTAGATAATAGGAAATCGTCTTCCTAACACATATAGGAAAGTTCAGCAAATTCACCAGAGGTGATAATTAATTTAATTATATAATGATCAGCATAAAAAAGTGATGTTACTATAGTTAGGTGAGTACACAACATAATCTATTAGATAAGAAGTATGTATCAATTATTACATAGTTTGCAGAAGAAAGCACATTTCATGACAATATTTTAAGATACCTCAAAAATGTTGTCTCTAACAGGGAATATACCATAATGAGGCAAGGGGAGGGATCAACTAAATAGTTAATACTATAGTTGACTTATTGTATTTACAAACATCTTTTCCTTATTGTGATAAATAAATTACATATACAAACATTTAAGTTTGAAAAAAGGTATGTTATGATAATAGGTTTTAAAATAGTTATAGAATCAGATTGCAGGGGCAATTATCCACAAGGGGAATCAAAAGCAAAATTATGAGAGAAATAAGGATTTTAAAAGATGTGATATGTTGGACTATTTCCATCATCTATGAGTGAATGTTGAATGTACAGAAAATTTTAAACTTTATTTAAACTTTTCAAATACAAACAATTTGTTAGTAATAACACACAAGTAGACAACACAGATTAGTAAACAACGTTTCAAGTAGTAGAATTCTCCACTCGGTGTTTGTCTTAAATTCGATATTCAAGAATCAAAAGGTGCGAGTTCAACCTCTATGCAAATACTGTCACTGTGCATATCTGGTTAGCAACACCTGAAGAAGAGTGGAGAATACTACTACTTGAAACAACATTGTGTAATTACTAACCTGTATTGTCTAATTGTGTGTTATTACTAACAAGTTGTTTGTATTTGAAAAGTTTAAATAAAGTTTAAAATTTTCTGTACATTCAACATTCACTCATAGATGATGAAAATAGTCCAACATATCACATCCAATAATATACCATTATCACAAAATTTCAGGCAAAGATTTTAAATCATTTAGATTAGTACAATGATTAAATTTTGTTTCAATAATTAATAATGCATTGAATGTTATCTTTCTACAATAATTAATAAATTTATATACTTTCAGCCATAGATTAAAATCTCAAATAATTGTTTATTATCAAATTCAAAGACTAAAAGTTTATTGTTATTAAGTAAATGCTTCTTACAATTAATCCCTTATCTTATAATATAATAACTACCTTCATAGAAAGATTAATTTTTATCTCTGTATTCTTTTCTGTTGATGATAGCTTTAACTTATTTGACCTCGTCTGGAAAAGATGATTTTTTTCAGCAGACTAATCTGACAATAATTCAATGCACAAAATAACAATAATGTTGATTTTGTTAATAAGCATTGCAATAGAAAATTGGTGAAATGATAGTAAATTTAATATTCTTCCCTTCTTCACTTGGCATCTTTGATTTGTCTTTCTATATAGAAAAATGTTGCTATATTTTATTATTGTTGTCATCCTGTTCTATTTCTAGATATTTAAACATTTTTCTACTAGTTACAACACAAAGTCAAAACGGATTGGTGAAAGAGAACATAGGTATGATATAATCTATCAAAATGTCTACATGTGAGAAATTTATTTATCAAATAAATATTCACAATGTATTGTGATTTTCGATATTTAAAACATACAGATAGTCTAACACTTGAATTCAACTAAAAATATAAGGACTATCTTCTATCATTTTTCCTTAATGTAGTTTCAAATAAAAGTAAAAATTAATTTTATAACCTTTCCTTCTACATTATTAATGAGGACATTAATTCTAAATTAGGAACAATACTTTTAATATTTTGGAAAACCATTTTCAGATCAAAATACATAGAAACATGAATTATATTTTTTCATCTTTGGATATATAATAAATTTTTATTTTCATTTATAGTATTACAGGCATTTATTATAGAATAAAATTAATGTACTTTACATATATATGAATATAATCATCTTTATATGTTATAAAATATCATTGAAATGAATAAATAGTTTCTCATCTATCTTTATTATCTGTGCTTTGAAAAAGGATAAAAATGTAATATGTGCTGATAGTGAAGGGATAGGCAAAATTTAGAATAAATGAGGCAATTCAAAAATGCAATGAATTAAAGCTTTTATCAATTTTAGACTCTGATGATTATTTAAAAACAAATTTTGAACTTATGTTCACACACCATTCCTAAAAATCTCATAATATAATGATTAACATATCTCTCTAACTATATTCATAGTCTAGGATTTGAATTTGAGTTGAAAATTTTTAGTTAACTTAAAGTTTCCTAGCAAGATGAAGTTTTATTTTTTTCAGGTTTGTAGTCCAGTCGCCATCTACTTATGACACTAGCTATTTATTAATTGGACGATCAAGCTTATGTAATGTTAAAACTTTCACAAACCATTAATTATTACAGATTATCCTCATGAAGAATATCTTTTTATCTAGTATTTACCTTTAAAAAATGCTGAAAAAACTTATAGTGGGCTATTTAAGATGTCTTATCTAATTACATCATTGAAACATAAATGTATGATAGAATAAATTGTTAACCAATTCAAAAAAATAAGTATTAGAATTTCTTTAAAATTGTTTTCTGATACTTCAGAATTTTTTAAATGTCTAATTTGAGAAAATGATAGAATTATCTTAGCAATTTCTGTTTTGCAGGTGATAATATTTTTGTAACAATGCTCAGGGAATTATAATATAGAACTTGTAATTCAAATTTTGACAGCATAATATATAATCTTTTTTTTTAGTCATAGCATTTTAGTAACTAGAAAAGAAAAAAAAAATAATTATTATTATTTGAGCTAATTAGAATCATATTAAAGCAGATGGTATAAAGAAAATAAACAGAAGAATAAACGGGCAAGTTTAATATCCTACTCAGAATTAACTGATATTTAAAAACTTAAAATATATGTCATTTGTTTTAATTTCTTGTCATCAAATATAGTCTCAATTAAAAATATTATAAATGAGTATGAAAAGATATATTTCAGTAACATCATAATAAATATAATATACATAGTAAGATTATATTATTTTTATTTGCCTGTTTGCAATGGTGACTAAATCTCTTTAATTATAAAAAATTACTTTGATTAGAATTATTATTTGCGCAAAGCTAGATTTATGCATAAGTTAGACAAGATGCAGATTAGAACTTTAGTGTGGAGAAATAAATAATTTACAACATATATGAAAATGTAAAAAAGAAAAAAAATTTTTTATACTAAATACTACTTTTTATTATTTCTGCTTTTACATATCCTAAACTATTTATTGCAATATAATTACCTCCAGAGGCGGTGTAAGAGTGGTGCGAAAATTTCACTGCACCGGGCCCTGCTCATGCAAAATTAAAAAAAAAAAGTGCTATGAAGCGTCGTAGAAATTTAATCAGCCAATTTATTTTATTTATATAAATATATACATCACACACTCATAAGCATACATGCACAGAAGCATAAATAAATACAAGTACAGGATGTGTAATGTATAAATATGGAATGAAATCTATTATAAAAATGTTTGAAATAATATGTTTTAACAATGTAATTTTGCTGCTTCATAAGAATTTTAAAAACTAGATTTTGGTTATTAACATTCTTATTTCTTGTCATCTAGATTAATTTTAAGATATTGTATAAAAGAATTATTTAACTTCAAAGACTATTAATACTTTAAAATAATTTACAAGTTCTAACTTAAATTCACCAGAGTATTTCTAAAAATTAAAGAAATAATATGCTAATATTGAATTTTTAATAAATTTTGTCTCTTTAATTTTACATTAATACATATTTTATATCTTAAAATTGATGTTCATTTTTTTATGTTAAGTCAATTTAATATAGGGATATAATTAAATCAATATATTAAGCATATTACAGTCTTTAAATATATATTTTCTGTTACTCAAAATACGTTTTTCTTTTTTCCACAATTTCACAAGTCCTCCCTCATTTCTGTCACAATATTCATATTTATTCAGTAATCATCTTCAAATTCTATCATTAAAATCTTCTACGACAATTGTGACACAAAAAAAATTTGCAAAGTTCATCAACTCTGATTTGAACACAAAGTTGTAGTTATAAATTAATATTTACTACGAAGTTAAACTACATTTTTACATTTAATAAAATTTATGTAATTAAAACTAACTATATATTGCTTCTCAGATTAAGTTTACAACAAAAAATAAATAATAAGCTATTACATATATAGAAGCAAAAAAAATTAGATAAACTTTTATGCAATAATGCATAACAAAAGTTATTAAGAATCAATTATAAAATAAAATGGACTTGGATTATTATTCTTGATGAAAAAAAAAATCAATCTATGCTTAATTTTAAAAATAGAACTATTTCTAATTAAGAAGAATATTTATCTTTAGAAACAGTAATTCACTCTATTTACTCTATTCTAGAGCCATTTATTGTAAAATTGAATAATCAATGAATTCTAGATAATAGCATTACATTCATATCTCCCAACTAGTTTCTGGCTATTAGTTAACTTCTACCATTATAGCTATCTTTCTTTCTTTTTTATTACTCAAACTAATATCCTGAAATTCAAATGCCTTAAGATTTTAACTTGTATAATTATAGAGATTTGACACTAGAACAATAATGATATATTAGTGGCCTCAGTTTTATATTAACTCCAAGTATTTTTCACCCTTTATCAAGGATTTGCAATTCAGAATAGTTATTTATTTTATTTACTCTAATATAAAACCATTTATGAAATTAACATTATATGGTAATGCTTTATCTACATCCCATAACAAAATGTTAACTATTGATCATCTTAAATGAGAAACAGGATATGCACTAATAGCAGCCATCTTTACTTTTTTAATACAGCTAATAACTACATTCAAATATCTGAAATGATTCTGAAGAAGAGTAAACAGTGAGTTATTGTTGTTAATTATAGAATTCAAAAGTAAATAGAAAGAATCATGAAGCTTATCACTAATAATCCCAAATTATTTAAAATAAATAGAGGTCAATATAATATACAACTACTAGTCTTGTGTCCAAACTTTATGACTGCTTAAGAAAAATTAGTTTAGTTCAAAACATTAGGGTATTTTCATTTTAATAATACAAAAAAAGAAAAAAAAATGAAGTTAGACATGTGAGTGCAAATCATAATTTTCAAACTAAAAATTAATCATGGGATATACATACGCATCATCATTACATATTCAACAATTAATCCTATAAATGAATACGAGATAAATTCGAGTTTAAAAAAGAAGAAGAAAAAAAAACTACTAATGAAAATAGATTTACTAATATGTGTTTCAATTATTCTCAACATTTAATGTTAGATTTAAACATATATATACCGAATTTCTATATTTAAGTACACTGTTAGACAAAATTCAAGCTTATGAGCTAGATTAATCACTACAATTCTATATATTTTAATAAATAAAAAAACTGAATCCATATATTTCAGCATATCACTCTACTTATGAATTAATTAAAAAAACAATCTTCTGTTTCTAAATAAATTAAGATGATAAATGATTTACTCTTATTAAACATTTTAATCTCAATTTTTAATCCTTTTTAAAATAAAATATATATCATTTAACAGACATTAATTTAATAATGAATTATAATTCTTTAAATTCTCATGAAAAAACATGAGATTGCAATATTTTCTCCATATAGAAACTATTAAATCTTATCACAGAACTTTTGTGAGATTAATCAAATAGAAAAAAAAATACTAAATTATTGTTAATTACACCTCTTCTCCCATTCCTACACTATCAAGTAATTAGTTTTTTTTTATAATAATGTAATGTTTTTTATATCATTTAGATGAATATAACTCTCTTTGTATATGTATGTATTTATATATTTTGCTAACACCACAAATGCACTTTTACAAAATATTAAGTAGACAGAACCACTGTTAATGGCCGTAAAATAACACAAAATACATAGACAAGAAATGAGTATCTAAATACAACACAGCTGTATAAAAGTAATTTAGTTTTAAGTATAACAGGTATATTAATTCAGTAAAATAAAAAACAAAAAGGATAATTACATAGGAGAATAAATACAAATAGCAGAAATTTACTTTTTTTTTTTTTTACATATAGACATAATTATAAAAAGATTAAATATAAATCAATAATATATAAACACATTTTCATATTACAAACTTAATTTTATGAAATTTTTGAAAGATTTTATTTTATCAAAAAAAAAAACACAACTGAAGAATTTATGAAACTTTAGCATTTAATTATATTCTATTACTTAATTACCTTGCTTGACTAGACCCCATAACACATGTGAACAATAATCACAATATGTAAGAGTAGTGTAGTTATATTTCTCAAATCTATGAGGGTGTGAATAACCTTGAGTTGCTTCTCCTACCATTTTGCCTTTAACCAAAATTTCAATAGTTGATCTTTTATGAATGGAGCGACCATGAGAGCGAATCATCTGAGTTGTTATGGAAAGCTGGCGCTAAAACGAATTTTTGAAAAAACTTGTAATATTAGCAATAATAAAATACAATCAATACATGGTACAAATCATTACCTTCAAAGAATCCTTAGCTGGTGCTTCTAATTTGTTCCATAAAACATTCCATTTCTGTGGTATCTGTCCTAATTCTGTTTCTAACCGATGGTTTTCCTAAAAAAATAATGTTAAACAATAAATATATTAAATACTTCCAATAAAATGTGATGAAATATATTCTTAAGTTTTTAAATAATAATTTACCTCTAGTAATTGAGAAAATGAATCTGGTAGACAGTACATAATACTATCGTAACAACTATTTACAATTTGCCTATTCGTCGGCCGAATAGTTCCATCTATTAAATCTGCTTCATCTTCATGAAGCATTTCCTGATCAATTATTTCCAAATCATATGATGGGCCATGTGCTAATTCTTCTTTTACATAGTAATCCCATATAACTAAATTACTGATATTAGAGTATGGCCTTAAAACCTACATATGAAAACAAAAACATAAAATATCAATAAATACTGAATGATATCATTTGTCATAATAAATAATATTCATGTATTGTTTGTTTGACTAATTCCCCTATCCATCCCACCTTTTTTTTTTTTTTTTATTAAACTATCTATTTACGGCAAGCAAGATTATATTATACTATTTAAATATTCAATAATAATTAAAAACAAAATCAATTTCTAGCAACTTTACGTTAAAAAAGACATCAAATTTTATAACATGAATCAGTACTCTTGGCTTTTTAAAAGTAAGGTGGTAATAGAGTATATAAACTACATGCT
The DNA here is from genome assembly GCA_028023455.1 of Epiperipatus broadwayi. Classification (NCBI taxonomy): domain Eukaryota; kingdom Metazoa; phylum Onychophora; class Udeonychophora; order Euonychophora; family Peripatidae; genus Epiperipatus; species Epiperipatus broadwayi. The sequence continues at coordinate 142,175 of JAQFVV010006489.1, forward strand.
TGATGAGCTACATAGAATGAAAGAAAAACCAATTGATAGAAAATAAAATATCCACATCTACTATTAAATTTACAACGACGAGTATATTAAATAAACTCAAGAAAATAATATATTTTGCAATAAACATAATTTATCTTCTGAAACAATATCAATTGTTTAACAAAAAAATACATTGATGAAAAATAAAATGTATGAAGAGATGAAAATCCATAAGAAATGTTCGTTCACATTTATTATTAAATTTACAGCTAAAAGTATATATTAAATAAAATGAAAAATATATGTTGCAATAAAAAATGTGTATTAAATAAACAAAAGATAATTTATGTATATGAAATAGAAGCAAGTAATATTTCTTATATATTCAGTGTAAATTCAAAATAAATGCAGATGTCGAAAATTCAAAAATAAATACGAACATTTATCATGGATTTACATTTCTACATACATGTGATTTATCACTGATGTATTTTTCTGTTAAAGTAATTGATATTGTTTTAGTAAATAAATTATTAATATTGCAAAATATATTATTTTATTGATTTTATTTATTATATTTTTATAGATATAAATTCAAGAATGTGAATACAGTATTTTGTTTTTCATCCATTAATTTTTCTTTCACACTATATTAGCACTGTAAAATTTGTCTAATAATTTAATTTTTAAAAATGCATTTGCTTTAAAATAAAATTAAAAAAAAAAAAATACGTTACTGAAAATAAATAGAAAAGAAAATGTAAGCAGATCACTTATATCACCAAAAAAATTTACAATTTTCAATACAGTACTTTATATAAAATGATAATAAAATACATTATATCAACTACTACATTATCAAATTACCTTGCTGATTACATTAAAAAATAATGTAAAAAAAGATCGTTTACTATTTGCATATTATTCCAGCAGTTACAGTTTTCAACATAAGGTTAAAAAAAAAAAAAACTGTTGCAGAAATACCTTTACCGAGTTATTTCTTTTTCAAAAATCCCCCATTTCTATCCAATTGGATTTACTCTTGACAAATAAAAATCACAATGATGAAATGAGAAAAAATTAATTCTTTATATAATCATTGCAGTATGCAATGTTATCCTTAATCTTCAATTTTAGGTTTGATATCAAAACTAAATGAGACATTAATATTCACAAACTTTCAAAATATTTTAGAATTTAAAATACATTACTTGATTTAAAAATTGTTTCAAGTCTCCCACAGCATTAAAAAAAAATGCTTGTAAATGCCATTCAATAAGTTCTCTGGTCTCAATAGATGAAAGATCTAGAAATTTTCCTAGCTAAAAATCATTTAATAAGCGTTTTCATGATGAAAATTTTTGACTAGATTATAATTCTGAAAGGACAATTATTATGGAGTGTAAAATCTCAATCACCTAGTAATGTGCACCAAAGATGACCAATTCTAATAAATGATATTATCCTATAAAAAAAATATGTAATAAAAATATAATATGAAGCTTGGAGATAACACCTCAATGGCTTTGTGATTTCTAGGCAAGAGAATTATTAATGCTTAAATAAAATCATTCAACAAATTAAAGGTAATACTATCACTGCTTTATACATGGAGAAAAATTAAACACATTAAACATATTCTTTAATGCATTTTTAGTGCTGAGTAATTTTGACAAAAAGCCATCATTATAATCAAAATAAAATTGGAAATGCATTAAAGGTTATATTTTAAGTTTTCAACACTTTCTCTAGGTATTGTACATATATGTTCTCCTTTCCCACACACACACACATATATATTCTTTAATTAGAAAAAAAAAAATTCTTTTGTATAGAGATTTATGTGTGCGTATATTATGTATAGCTTATAAGTGATAGAGTAATAAACAGTAATAAATATAGGGTTGTAAGAAATAATATTTAATATATTGATATATTACTTTTGTTAAATAATATGTTAAATTTAGGTGTATTTTTTTATTAAATAAAGCAGACAGACTTGACAGAATTTTTTAGGTGTAGAAAAAGATATAGATTAGTAGTTAAACTAAGCACACGTGTAGAGAGGAGTGTGAAAGAATGAGTACAGCTGTTTTTAAGCATAAAACATTTTACACAAGTCGTTATTGATTATAGATTGCAAGCTTTATTATTTTGTATTATCTGGATCTTAGATATCCTAAAAAAAAAGGGGGGGGGAGGGAATGCTTTGACGGAATAAATGTAATTATTAATTTTCTTGTTAATTGCAATAGAACATCAGCTTGTGAAACTCTGATTTTTATCTCAAAATAACAGGATTTGCAGGTGGCCTTTTAATCAGAAAGACGAAATATAGAGGGGCCGAATATTAATAAAGGCAGTCATTTACTATTAAATAGAGATGTAGTCATTACTATTAAAAGAGATATGTAGTTATGAATATTAAAAAAAGAAAAGCAGTCATTAATATTGAAAAGGAGAGATGCATTCGTTAATATTAAAAAAAAAGATGCAGTTGTTTTAAACCTTGAAAGAGATGGGCAGTTAAAGTTAAACAGTTTTTTTTTTTCTCATCTGTTTTTTTTTTAAGCTCAGAAGAAGCTATTGATATTTTTTTTAAAAAAAAAAATTAAAGAAGAAAATATGACTCTTGCTTTAAAATCAGCATAAAATTGGTCTAGAGATATGGATTTAAACTGTATCCTTTAAAAAAAATTGTTAATATAATATAAAATGGTACTTATAAATATTTTGGCTATGTGTGAAATAATCAGGACGCTGTGCTAAACTCAGTTTCTGTTCCTTGAAATCCCACATTATGGGTTAAGTCACTGATCTATCTGTGGACTCATATACCAGTCTACCATAACCAAAGAATGGCTGATTTCAAAACCAACCACAGATGCTATCTGAGAGGTTTCTTTTTTGTCTCCTGGCCTATTAAAGAACCATCATCTTTAAATGAAGGGAGAAGAGGAAAGAAGAGAAGGTATATAAAGCCATATAAGCAACCTCGATTAATCTATAAATCAATTTTTAAAAGTTTTTGACACATTTATCTAAAAGTGTCTGCAATAACTTTTTAAAATGGTAGAAACAAGCAAACCAACCAATTGAAGCTATAAATTGGGAGAACGGTAAACCTGGGACATTAATAAGAACTGAAAAATGAATCGGGATAATTTTAAGATTTAATTAACAATTTTTCTTATTTACTTATTAAAAGTAAATTTTAATTTCCACAGTCAAACATTTCTTTTTCTTTTGATACAGAAACATTAAGAGTTTGTTTATTGATTGTGTTATTCTCAATATTACATAACATTACACAAACACAGTTTAAATTCATTAAACTAAGTTTTTCATTATTTTTTATTATATATTGTAATACTAAAATGTTTTTTTTATTATTGTTCTTCATCCATTATGATAATTAAGCAACCTATCAATGTATGTTTTATGTTTTTTTTATTTATTTATTTTTACATATTAAATTTAATTTAATTTTTTAAACTCAAGGTTGCAATAATGTTTTTATATATGTGATTTATGTATTAATCCATAATATAGAAGGGTAATACACCACCCGATGGCACTGTTTCTATGCTAAAACACATAAATATGCTGTTTACAAGGCTGCTCATAGATCTTACGGCCTGTAAACTGTTCAAACCCTAAGATGTTGAAGTGCACCCTTACCCCAACATCTCTAGCATGTTGAACCTTATTAGCGACGAGTATACGATATGCTCTATAGACATTACTCTTGACTATTGTACAGTGTATATGAAGGTTTCTGTACTTGTAATGACGAAAAGTATAATAGAATGGATTTATTATTTTTTTCTTCAATGTATTGTATTGATGTGAGTTCGTAAAAATTGTAACGAATTGTGAAATGCCCCTACTTTCGTTGTCAGGGGTCAGAATTCACTAAATGAGGAGTGTAAATCACGATTCGGCAAAGTTCACGATCAAGTCGCGCACTTTCAGAGACTTTTTCGAGATCAAAACAGTTCAATGGCAGACGACCATTCGGCGTTGTAGTTTTGAGATTTACCTGCTACAGAAGCAGATGCGCTGGCATTCCTTCAACCCCAAAAAAGAAAATATTTTATCACACCCAGAAAAATAACTGTCTTTTGTGGTTTAATGAAATTAAGGCATTGTCAAACATCTGAAATGGAATGTCAATCGCGTCAATGGCGACGAAGGTGTTCCATTCGCTCATGGGACGAGCTTTGAGGGCTGCCTGGAAATCGCTTTTTCCCAAGTGGTATGACTAATTGATTCTTGAAGACTGGATCAGCTTACAGTGAACGTATTAGAGCTGAATTGGAAAGGTGTCAAAACACCGTAAGGAATATGATGACAGGTTTTAGAGAGGTCTGTCGAGAAAGCCTTGTTTCTCGATAAACAAAACAAAAAAAAAAGTTTCTTCAAAAACAATAAAAAAGACTTAGTTATAAAAAATAAAAAAAGTTTCTTTAAAAAAAAAAGAGAGAGACCGAACAAAAAGTAATGTTTTTTTTTTTAAAAAAAAAAAAAAAAAGACGTAATATTTTAAAAAGCCAAAAAAAAAAAAACAAAAAAACATTTTTTTATTTTTAAGAAATATACATCAAACTGGTTACAAAAAAACATAATAACAAACAACAACAAAAAAATAAAAATCAAACAAATTCAAAAATTAAAAACATAAATCAACAAATTTTGAAAAACAGCCCGATAACGTTATATCTATTCGTTTTTCACTAGCAACAGCGCCATTGGACGGTGTGGATCAATAGATGCTGTATTACCTATAGAAGTACACATTTTAAATATATATGTTGACATATCACAGGGTGTGTTCGTGTGTGACTGCTTATTCCAACGCATCAAAAATAGGTTTTGCATAGTTAATTTAAATATAGCAAATTGAAGAGAAGGGTTTCACATATGTATGAAAGTAACGAAAAACACACACATTACATAAATGAAATTTACCTTTATGATATGTAATAGGTAGGGAAAATCTTGAATAAGCATTCCATAGAATATTTTTTTTATGTCATTAAGCCAGCTTATTTCAAAATACGTAGTAACATGAGCAGATATATAAAATTAGTTGGTTATGTACATAGTATTATAATATTTTGTTTTAATTATATATTTAAATGAGTCAATTGTATAGTTAGTAATTTGATTTTTTTTTTAAAAACAAAAAAGAGTGTTAATAAATATAATTATACCATATTTGGTTTACGAATTATTATTATTAATATTGTTATATTTTTTCTTCTCTTGATTCTATCGTTTTGATTGATCATCGTCATTCGTAAATGTTAAGCGCAGGATATTGATTTACATATAAGGATGTTTAAGGATTACGCTTGACATATAACCAAGTTTTTTTTTTTTTAATAATTAGAGGTTAATAATAAAAGACTAAAACTATGTTGTGTTCAAAAGTTATGATCACCATTATCGCTGAATAAATAATAATCATTAAATCAAATCTTAAAAGAAAAAAATAATTAATATGTTTAGTAAATAGGGGTCTATAAAAAAGTTGAATATCATGTGTTGAGATTCGTGATGATCATTCATCATCACTAGTAAATAATAATGATTGAATCATAGTTTTGGTTATAAAAATATTTTGAGTAAATATAACCATAAACGTATATAAATGCTAGTAAGTATTATAATTAAATCCCAATTTGAACATAATGTGATTTTATGAAAGTGCCTATAAGTTTATGAAAGATAAATTTGTTGTTGTGAGTTCATTATAAAGCTGTGGCTGGAATCATCATCATTATATTATGATAAATAATTAAATTAAGTAACTAGGTTTAATGGCCATATAACTAAGTAATGGTCTTCACTATGTGTGTTTGGAAGCCATTAGTAAGAGTATTCCTGCATCTGTTCATCAATATGCTTAAGCTGAGCTGGTAATATCTATTAGAGTATTGGATATATACATTTTATGGTATTGGGATCTTATAATTTTATTGACAAGGATAAAATATAAGACTGTCATTTTTTTTTGTTGTTCGTTAGTCATCTAAGCCATGTGTAGTAAAAAATGTACCAAATGGGTTTGAACTCAGTACACTATGGACATATAATATTTATCTAGGTTTAAATCAATCTAGTAGCACCCGTGGAAAACACATGTACTGAGCTAAGCTAAATAAAAGTGATCAAGTCCCTTTTCCAACTTATTAACTTTCTTTGATATATTTTTAGTTATTATAAATAGCGCCAGTGTGTGCGTGTGACCATGAATGGTCTTATATATATGGAAAGAGGAATGGGAAGGATTCTTTATTAAAAGAACCTGTTATTGGAGATAGGCATAATGCACTCGATGGATTTCACAGTAATTTTATTCAGTTGCTATAGCTAATATTGGTTTATCTGATGACAATGGCTAGTATATTTTGTTAGTTAAAATGACTTCCCAATATCGGAATATTTTAAATCTTAAATGATGACAGTGATTAATTTTCATTTTGTTATTTTGTGTGTTGAGAAGTGGGATAATTTATTTATCTCATTATTAGTGTGACAAAATTAATGTTTATGATAGTTGCAAACGGGCTATGGTGTTATATTTAATTAGTTACAAATGAACGCCTAACTAAAGCATGATATGTAAATTGCTATATTCTTATTCATAAAATAGCATCTTCCTTATTTAATTATAAATTATAGTGACTATCAATCTATCATTATAAATCCATTATTTTATTCGGTTACAGTATGAAGCAATATTAATATTATCTTTAAAATCATCATTTGTTATATGACTTTTTGCCTACATCAAGTAATTGTTTTCATTCAAAAAAGATTTTAAATTTTATAATGATATGTAAATAAATAGTCATCATCATCCTTCCCTCCCAATACAAATTTTAAATATAAACATTAAAAAGCATAAGGCTAAACTAGTCAATAAATAATCAAAAATATCCCAAATTCAGAACTCAACCAGACAAATAAACACTAAAACACTACCAATGGAAAGGGTATATGTTTATTTTTTGGTTAAAAGGTTGTGTTACACAATAAAATTTAAATAAATAAAAAATAGATATAAATAATAATAATAATAAAAAAATTGTGTATGTTTTGGTGGGTTTTTTTTTTTTAAATTTGATATGTATTTGTTATTGTTCTTTATTATGGGTTTGTGGGGTTTAGTATTTAATAATTTTCCTTGAATGATATTAGGAGGACTAAAAAATTATCTAGATTGAGTGATAGGTTAGAACCTTTAAGATGGCAGATTTATTTTCTTAAAAAAGGTAGGGAATTTAATGTTTTTCCTAGGAGTTGTATTATTAATTTTAAGAATAGAAAGTAATTTAAAAATCAGAGTTTAGTGCTGAATTTACAAATGTATATTTTGAATAGTGTTTTAAAAGAAAATTTTATTAAGTTTTACAAACTTATTTATGAATATAAAAGGAATGGGTATTGTTTAGATAAGAGGGAATATTTTAATTATTCAATTTTAGAATTTTTTCATAAGGCAGTTTAGAATAAATAGGTCAAATTTCTATTGTAGGAAGTATGAAAGAAAATTAAAATGGTTGTTTAGAAAAATGAATAAAGTTTATTGTAGTGATATGATATTTGAGAGTAATGTTTCTATTAATAAAGTTGTTCTGATATCAAGTTAAATGATAGAGAATTAGAGATTCTTGGTAAAGGTCTTAATTTTATTCCTTTTCATTCAAGAAATATAGTTTTTGATACAATTTTGTCTAATGAATCTAGTAATTTGAGTAAAAAGCAGAAAGTTAGCATTCAATTGGTTTTAAATAAAAGCTTAAAAAGAAAAGAAAAATTTATTGTTAATCCTGATGAGGTTAGACATTTTAAGGATAGATTAATTGTTAATGATGTAATCATTTCTTGCAAAGATAAAGCTGGCCAGTTTGTCATTATGAAAGAAAATGAGTTTAGGGAATAAATGGATAAAGAATTAAATAATGATAAGTATATGTTTTAAAAAAAGCTCCTGGTAATGTGATTAAAAGGTTAATAGATATTATGAAAAAAAATGGTAAATTTAAAATTTTTTAATAAAGTAGAATATTTAAAATGTTATCCTAATGTTTATGAATATTAAAAATCACAAAATTGGTTTTCTTCAAGATTTATTTTCGATTTTACAATTAGTGTTGTGAAAGATATTTCTAGATTCTTGAATAGTTTAAAACAATTTGTTGATTTTGGTCATTGTAGAGTTTTGTAAAAATGGCAGACATGTTTGTGCACTCCAGAAAAACTAGAATTTATTCAAGAGGTTGTTTTAGATCGTGCGCTGATAACTGTGGATATTAAGACATTGACGTAATGGCGATCAACAATTCCAAGAAATATTTGCTGATTGCAAATATTTCTAGATAAGAGACCGTGCCTTATTGGACAATGTTGCAGTTATCAGAAAGCGATAAGAAGACTGGGTAACAACTATGCAGGGTAGTAATTAGAGGCAGTATTTAAGTAGAGATATCTCGCGTCAGTGCTTGCGGTTAATGACCAGTGCCCAGTGGAAATGTAGTCCATGGGTGTAGCTGAAAGAGCCCACAGAGATGGGGAGATCGCAGCGGAGATATTCAGAGCATTCATTGCAAGAGAACATCGTGGGAATTGAACATAGTTATTTGTTGACCGCACAGTCATACTTGCGGATATAACATTGGCACAGTCAGACTACGGATATAACAGTCATTACACAGTTTCTTTTTCTTTTGAGGCTTTTGATAAGATTAATAATTTTAAAATGGAAAGTATTTAGGTGTTTGGATATTGAGAATATGTGTCAATCTGTTAATAGATTAAGCAGTATTAATGTTCTTATGTCTATGTTGATTAAACATAGATCTTTGTCAAAGAATGAAATTAGTTATTAAAGATTTGCTTTTATTATTGGAGGATTCTATGTGTTTTACTAATAATAGTAATTTTTATAAGATTAAGGAAGGGTGGATAATAGGTTATATTATTTCTCTTTTAATTTGTTCAGTTTATATTAATTACTTGGAAGAGGAAATTATTATTAAGAAGGATTATTTATATTTAAAATTATTTATTAGATATGTGGATGGTTGTTTGTTTGTAGTTGAGAATGATAAATTGAAAGAGTTGGTAAATGAGTTTAATTATTTTGATCCTTCTATAAAATATCTGGTAGAAGAAGGGGGATTAGATTTTGTTAAATTAAAATTTTTAGATCTATTGGTGATTAGAAATATAAAGAATAATTGTTTGGTATGTAGTCATTATATTAAGAGTAAAGAGTTAAAATCTATAATTAAACATGATAACTATCAATCTGTATCTCATTAAGTAATTGTTTTAAGAAAATATTATTACAGAAATAAGAGATTAAATAATTCTAATGAGATAGCTTTGTTTCAAAAAGGTCAAATTTATAAAGCTTATTAGAGTGATGGCTACTCTGATAAATTTGTTAAAAGTATTTTATTTAATACTAATAATATAATGTAAAGGATAAAGAAAAATATGATTTTATTTCTTTGCTATTTAAATTGTCCCTAAATTTGTTTGTAACAATTCTTGTTGATTGCATTGTAATATCAAAACTTATGCCTCTCGAATTGTCTTGAGGCACAAATAAAGGCATTTGAAAGTAAATTGTCTTCTTATAAAAATTGTTTGGAAAAGGGATATTAGTTTCAATAATTTATTAAATAATACAAATAAATAATGCTTCTGTTAATATATAACTATAAATATAATATAACAATTTGTCAATTGTTAAAACAGAGAATCTTTAATATAAATAAAATAAAAATTTCATTGTGGGTGTTTTAAATTGGATAAACAATGTTATTGTTGCAGAACATGGTAGTTACTTATATAGAATGGAAAAAGAATGGCCAATGGCTTTGGCTGTAAGTGGATTATTAAGTAGTTTGTTTGTAGATAATATAGAACAGTGAATTGTGAATCCCATATTAATAAGAAATGAGAACACATTGTATTGTAGACATGTAGATGATGTTTTGATATTTGGGCAACCAGGCATTATAAAACAAATTTTTAATAGTTTGCAGAAACAGAATGGTTTAGTTTCAACAATAGAAAGAGAGGACAATTCTAGTATTAAATACCTGGATTTGCAAATATCGAGTGTTGATGATAAATTAGTATATAAAATGGTTGTAAAACATATAGATTATAGAGGTTATATTCATTCAACATCTAATGTTCCTTTAGTACACAAATTAGCTGGTTTTAGAGCTTTTTAAAACATAATTAACGACTGTGTTCAAATGAAATGTTTAAGAAAGATAATATAAAATGTTATATGCAAGATTTGATACAAGTGGGTTATAATAAACAAAGGCTATTATCTATTGTATTGAAACATTATAAACAACGTTATACTAGTGATCATATAAATATGAATAATAAATCAGGGATATCATTAGCCTTTATTCCCAATATTAATAAAAATATAGTAAAAGTTTTAAGTCAAGATTTTCAATTAGCATGGAGAACTCCACCTAACCTTAATAGATTAATAAAGAATTTTAAAGGAGTAATAGATAAGAAGGATAAAAGCAGTGTTGTATATTCTATTAGATGTCCACAAATAAATTGTAGCGCAATATGTGTTGGAGAAACCAAAATAAATATTAAATATCGCCTTCAATAACATAAATACACGTATAATGGAGCAAGAGAAGATGATACAGTTTATTCAGCTTTTTATGTTCACCAAAATAGTACAGGCCATATATGTAGTCCAAAGGGTTTTACAATATTAATGCATGAAACACATGATAAAAAATGCAAGATTAAAGAATCGCATCTTATACAAAATTCATCTTGTGCTATGAATTCAAAATTAACCAGCTTTCCGATTAGTTGTTCCTGACCAATACAATGAAATGTTGGAATTTATCACCTAGGAGAAAATATAATTTTTTTTTTACAATGCCTTGATAAGGACTCGTAAGAGTTGAAAGTGCTTGGCAATAGTTAATTATTTTTATTTTATTTATATTAAAGATTCTCTGTTTTAGCAATTGACAAATTGTTATATTATATATATAAATAATACAACGGAAATTTTTGATAGAAAGACTATTCTTGGAGTAGTGTATATTATCCTTTGTTTTTATAAGAAGATATATATATTATAACGATCGAAATGTAAGAGGAGATCGAATCTAACTGCAAAAACAATATCTGCAACTACCAGGGCGCCATCTAGGCATTTGAGCCTAGAAAAATTTATAGAGTAGGCAGATACGCGCTGTTAAGATTCCACTTTATTTAAATATTCCAATCGTTAGCCCAAGTCACTAGCTCAGCGGAGACGCAGAGATAAAAATCTATATCTTAATTTATATCTTAAATATCAATAAATAAAAGCCACTGCCAGAAATTAACACGTAAAAATATTTATTTACGCACATATAAAATAACATTTAAATTTTGAGGAATAAGTTTAACATTTTAGATTTTTATATTAACTTTTAATTTTACATTTAACTAAGTTTCAATGAGTTTAATATTTTATTTAGATAGTCAAGTATGAATAGACTACACAGATCTGCATTTGAAAAGAAAATATTCTTCCCTGATTTAACCTTAGGCAACAAATTTCGCAATCAACTGGCGCCAATCCATCTGATACATTCATGTATTCAATGTAGCATGATACGACAACACAAAATACTATACTGTCAGGAACTTACATCTGAACAATAAGTAGAAATAGAGAAGACATTGACTCTCCACCAACAGGAATGTGACATCTGTTGGCAAGTAGAACAATAAACAAAAAACTCCATAGGAATGGACTGCGGTCTTCTGCCGACTTACAAACCCATCCATAGGCAAACAGAGGGTGTGTGGCATATATCTATAATCCTGCCCGTAGCGGACCTCATACTACATCTACTAATTACACAAATATATCCAATCCATTGAACCAATTCAACTACGAAATGAATAACCTAAGATTACCCTCCCTTAATATAACTTTACAAAACTATATAGCCATTCACGCCCGACTTAAATTTAACATTTAAATACGTTCGCACAAATGCATTTTATAAAATTTGTTTTAAAATGTTGAATACAGATCAGCTGCACAGATTCCACGGTCAAAAAACATTCCAAATTAAACACAACCGATCAAAATACAAAGTCATCGATAAACGTCACTTGCATAGGGAATATACAAATCCCATTAGCATTCATCGTAAGATGCTTGCAGTGATATCGTTGACATATATTCTAATCGAATGTGAAAACCACAACATTATCAACCGCTAACGAATCTATGCAATGTCTATACCCAACCTAAATTTCATCATTTAAAATTTAAACAATAAACAATTTATACAATAAGAAAGAAAAAAATGGAAATGATTTTTATCAATCGGAAAACATATAAAATTAAACATTATTAATTTGATTTAAAAACTTACAAAAGTCAGATAAGAGTCCGTTTTAACATTTAAGTTGGCTTGTTTATTAATTTGTAAAACTTGATGAAAGTTCTTAATTGATTTCAATAATTGTTCATTTCATATAGCTTATGGTAGAAGAGTCCATGTTCCCGTTGGCAATTCCCACGGAGACTTTCCTGGAAGTCCGGTCTGATATTTTGGAGGTAGCATTTGCTGGTTCTGTTCTGGTATCACAGTCTTTGCATTTTTAAAATAAATGAGTGAGGACGGCAACTGCGTCTTGTCGCTCGACTCACCAAAATCAAGTTGGAAAACTGACTGGAACTCAATATTTTTTCTTTTTATAGTCCTCCTATGGATTCCATGAACAAAAACGTCACTGTTCTGTTTTTTCGTTATGGTCCGGGCCTTTATTTGCTTCCACTGGTCAAGCTAAAATCTCTTTCTTCTCTTATCTAACTTTTCATCTGACTTTTTAATTACACAGCTTTTAGATAATTAATAAACAATCATTTCCATTTACAGATTACAGGAATTAATTAATACCTGTTTTTATTTTAACTTACGTTATTTTTTTATTAAAATATTTTTATATTTCAATCTTGTATTTTTTTATTAAAAAAAATACGTTCAAATACTTTTTTTTTTGTTTATGAAAAAAATATTTTTAAAGTTTAGCATCTGTGCGAATATATATATGTTTAACAAACATTTTAATTTTAGCGTTTCGTTTTTTTCCTTTTATTTGCGAACTTTTAAGTTTTTATTTTAAATTAATGTAACGACATATTTATATATCGTTACAATATCAAAGTAATTTGAGCTTAAATGAAAGAATAAAGGTACATAAAAGTAGAGTTAGAAATAAATATTTTAGTTCTGCTTTATATATCCATGAAAAAAATACAGGCCACACTATTAATTTTGATGAAGCTAAGGTTGTCTTCTTTGAGAGAAATGAAATAAAAAAAAAGAATTAAAGAATCTTTATTATTAAAAATTTATGATTCTGAAGCAATTAATTTATTTAAAAGTTCTTTTAATATTAAAGGTATATGGGAGGTAAATGAAATTGTGGGTAATGTTTTGTATAAATAAGTTGTTATTTTGTACTTCTATACACTTGAAAAATCTTTGTAGCAATGAAACCATTGGTAGCGTTTTAGACTATATTTTCTTGGCTAGACTGGTTGAGTTCTGAATTTGGGGTAATTTTGAAATTTTAAATAATACAGATTAACAATAGATAATAGTATTAATACATTTTTTATTTATTTATTGGCACAAAAATATATAAATTAAATTATCCTCAACATATCAATAATAATGATTCCAACACAATTGAAATAAAACAACTATATAAAAAATAAATATTTTCTTTATTATTGAACTAGATTTTGCCCTATATTATATATGATTACTCAAATATGGCTATTACAATCAACATAGCTAAACGTAGGCTTTTAAAAATTTTAGCATTAATAATATTTATCTAACATATTTCATAATGTATTAAATATTAGATATATTTGTAAATCTTATCAATAGTTAAGTTATGCAGACTTATCAAAGTTTTCAGTCAGATATATATAAGTTGCAAAAAATATAAAAGCAAACAGAGTTTGAAGAAGTTCACATTAGGAGGCTATGCATAATCTTAAATAGAACAAAACAATAATGATTTCAGTATTGTTACATTATAACAGAAGATATCTAGAAAACCACATCACTAATTTTATCAGTAATTTGAATATGTTTTAAAAAGTTGTGATTATACATGCCTATATTCTGACAGTCTCTAATTTTTGTGTTCTCAAACTTATATAATTTTTCACAAATGTATAGAAATATATTTTAACAAAAGTAAAAATGCTGATAATTTGGATATAAAGGAAGTGCTCATGCAAAGTAATGTGTTTGATGAAATGAATAAATATGAACCAACATAACAGAATATTCCTATTTTTTAAATTTAATAAATGCAGCTTTCATACATTCTACCACAATACTGAAGTCTGTCTTTTTACCTAAAAAAATACAGAGATAAATGATTCACATTTTCAAGGTGATAATTGATTAAAAATTCAAATTGCAAAGGTTTTTGTTCTAGTACTGGCTGATAAAGCATTTGAATTTTTGAATATTAATTAGTAAACCAAAGATATATTTAAAATATTCTATAGATTATCTTTTGAATTGGCAGGAATGGCACAATCATCAGCACACTATAAATTCAAAAGTCAAAATGATGAAATTCTGGTTTACACTTTCAATCATTCAAATTCAAAATTTCACCATCAAGCCTACACTGCACTTTGATGCCTACTTCATGCAGCCATCTATAAATTATTCCAAATATCACTGCTATACAAATGGGGAAAAGATTATAGTTCATACACATAGATGTTCAACACCAATTTTCATCTCAAATTTTTTAGATTTTTTCATCAGCAGTTATAATTTTCTCTCATTCGTTCCACCACATGAAAACTGTAAAATAGAAATAGTCAATGGACGAACAACCAATTTCAAATATTGTCAAAACTTTTTCAAAAGTTAACCAAGTCAAATATTTTAACTAATAAAAACAATATATAAATCACATTTTTGCCCACAAAAGGGCGCTTACAATTGCTTGAAAACAAAAACTATTATTCTATAGTTGGATCTTGATTCTTTAAATCACATAGAATCTCTGATACTCATTGTTTATGTATGAATAGAAGCAATCTGAACACTAAAATCCTTGAAGATATTTTTTTTGTAGAGGATAATGATATTCCATGACAATTTCTGCAATATTATTTATCCATTTTATTTTTATAAATGAATCAATAGAAGCTTCTTAAGATCAGCTGATGCTTCATGAATGTGTTTATAAATAAAATATTCTAGTAATTTGGAACCTAATATATCATCACCATATTCTGGAATTTCTTCAGATGTTTCATCAGCTTTTCGATTTTTAAAATCATTTCATTAAGTTGAATATCTTTATCCATATTAAATGTTTAGGTAGGATGGATATATGATTAAAAGCCATCATCTAAATTCTTGAATCAGTAATCAAAAAATTAATAAGAGTACCAAACTCTCCATACAGTAGTGTCACCAAGTTTGGTATTCTTATTAACAGCATGTGTGAGCATATGAAATTGTGATTGTGTGATGTTTTGATAGTTTTAATCAAAAAATTATGAAAATACTATTGTCATTATATATAAAGAGTATCATTCACAGTTTATTAGAATTGTGATAGTTTTCCATGTCATGTTATTTCAAAGCATTAATTAAAATAATAATATCATCACAATCTGGAAATAACTGAATATTCTTTGCAGTTTCATTCAACGAATCATTTTTAAGGCTTCTTGATAGTCAATTAAATTTCCGCTTTTAAAGTTTTTTATTGCTTATGAAGCTACACATACATTTTATTCTTTTTCTACTATGTATATAGAAGGCAGATGTACAAAAAAAATGATTGGTCACAACTTAAATCATAAATAATTTACGATGGTCTTAAAAAAAAAAAAAGATAGTATTTTTCTATTAAACTAGACCTATGATCCCAGTCTTGCCCAAGATATAAAAAGAGATCCTAGGAAGCTGAAAAATAGAAGTTATGCAGATTTTTATATAACTACTGTAAGCCTCGGATTAATTAACTATACTTACATATATTTAGAGCTTAATATTTGTACATTACTATATTTCACTTATAATTAAGCATTCTACTCAGCTAATAAAATGTATATAGCTTGAAACCTGATCAATTCATTATTTATATATCACTTTTTTTAGTAAAAGATTATTTGTTTAAAAATCTGTACAAATTATACTGACAGTATATTATTATCACAGCAAATGAACTATTAATGAAAACATAAATCTTCCAAAGTGTGAAAAGTCACATTTCTTTTTAATCAAGTCATTAAAAATTCAATCATTGCACAAAACCTAGTGAGGATTCTTTTTTTTTTTTAATTAATCCAAAAATATACTTACTTGTCATTCCACAATTCATACCTTAAAAAAATTTCATTATTCAGTAATATGATAAAAATAAAAATTAAAGTTGACTATTTTAATTTTTAATAGTTGTTGAAATTAAGTATGAATAGGGCTAAAAATGAGCATAAAATTTTCTAACAATATATTTGGTATAAGATCTATTTTATCACTAATCTTTGGTTATTTATCTTTCATTTTATAATTCCTGACTATAATATAACCCATAAAATGCCATTGTTGTGAGTATGGATGCATTCAATTTTTTTTACAATAATTTTTCTGCCGTTTTAAAATAACATAAATATTCATGAAAAACAATCTGCACAATATGTGTTGTACAAAAAAAATTTATTAATAGCAGACCATTTGAATTCATAAAGCCAACACTATTATTTCCAATAACCTTTGGGCCAAAATTTACTGATCTTACTAACATAAAGGAAAAACTTGGTCTTTTGATGGAATTGAGAAAGCTTTCTTTCTTCAAACATTCTGAATCTAATGCTGGAATATAAGTAATGATAAAAGTGGACACAGATAAATATTGTACAAAACTTATTTTCCACTAAAACATCTAATTAACTTTCATACCAAAAATAATGCCATGCAATCTCTTTTTATATTTAATGATTTATCTATCCCTCACAAAAAAAAAAAAACTTGTAGCCATATTCCTTGTCCAATTAAACCTGTTTTTCTTATTTTTGTAAAATGCTGTCACAAAGAGCATTTATAAAAAGTTTAAAATGTTGGACCTTTAATTCAGATCTTGCAGAATTTTCATTAAGCAAAGTTTACCCAAGGCTATGTATATTATAATTAAAAATAAAATTAATTTATAATTATTATTATCATTAGTAGCAGTTACCTTTATTACTAACTTAATCATAGCAAAATAGTAATGAAAGCAATGAAATAATAATATAAATGATTTTCCATGTCATGTCAGATTAATCTGCTATGTTTTCAAACACTGAAAATGATATTAAATTTTCAATTGACTAATTTACTTACATTACTGAACAAAATAATTTTTTCAATAAAATATCACACAATTCTAGCTTACATGTTGCTGTTTTAGCAGCATACATTTTTCTTTCGCCACTTCTATGCCACTTACTATGAACTTTAATAAGAAATAGATAACAGACAAAAGTACTTAATAAAGCTCTACCCTGTGTTTAGAGTAAGTAAATTTATATTCAGACAGAATACTATATCAATTAATTCATTTGAAAAACTTCTGTTTGTAATTATATAATAATACATTTTAAGTTTTGGTGTGTTTTCTTGGGAAAAAAAGTTTATAATTAATGATAGTCAGATAAATGCGTGAATGAAGATTGCAAATATGTGAGACTTGATAATATCATCTGGATCTCAAAAAAGTATTTTTCTTTTAAATGTCTATTGTATAATTAAAACAAGTTTTTCATACAGAAAAATTCCAAATGTCCATAGTTTTTAAAAAAAGAATATATGAAAAACTTCCAATTTCAAATTAATTTATTATATCACAAAAAGGAGTTTCTTTGCTAGAAAAATACTTGTTTTATTTTGTTAGAGTTCATTATTCAGCAAGTTTATAAACAATACACTTTTTTTAAAGCGCCGAGATAAATCTCTGTAACAAAAAAAAATTAAGCATGTCTTTCAAATGCAATATAATTTAATAAAACATACTTTTCACATATAATCCTATGTATTTTAAAATATTGACTAAGATCTGGTTATAATTGGCTTCAAAAGTATATAACATATAATTTTGAAGCCCATTACAACAGGACCAATTTTATACTATATATAACAAGATTGATAAAATCATTCAGCATGCGAAATGACATTGTAACATAAGTTCTGCATGACACTACTAAAAGGTTGCCGACCCCTATTATATTACATACATATAACAAATATGTTTATTAAGAGTGGATGGATCTTAATAATGTAAAGAACCCATTAAAATTTATAATGTAACTTTAAGTATTGAAATGTTAGAATAAATTTTGTTACAGAAGTTACAAACAGTGATAAACTACTATTATCAATGATCAATTGATATTATTAGTAATCTCATCCTATAATTTCTCATTATTGAATTTACTATCGAACTTAAATAGTAGAACTTTTCAGTTTACTTTATCATTGCCTTCACTATTTTTTTGGAAGATTTTCTTTTTTTAACATTGCGCTAATAAAACATTGCATAACTTCTGCCTACATATTACTTTTAAACAGCAAATCTATTTCTCCTATATGAGTTGTAAGCAGAAGTCATGTGATGTTTATTAGTGCTATTTTGGTCAAAGAATATAGATGTCTAAAAATACTAAAAAACTAAGGACAACAACAAGCAAGTTGGATTAAATTCAAAATATTTAGATGTTTTTAAATTTCATATTGATTATTTGGTGATAAAAAAAGGAGTAAATGATGGTTTGCTGGAGGGAAATTGTATTAGATTCTAAAAATCGAGACACAGATTCAAAACTTCTTACTGATGAATATCACAAGTTAAAAACTAATCTGAAGATAAGAATAGGAGAACAATGGTTAGGCATTTATTAAATACTGGCAGATTGATAACTCAAGCTTACACACAATGGCAAAATCAAAGTAAGAGAAATAAATTACTTCTTTATCATTGCTGAATTGAATTTATTTAGCCTATATTAATTCCTATTATTTATAATTATTCTTTTTAACATGTTGTATATCCAGGGCCAACAATATTAGCTGGATAATTATATAACCTGTTCAATAAAAACAAACACAACAAGTTTAACAATAAATTCAAGAGTTTATTTACTCTGAATAATAATAATATTAGTAGATAGGATTAGCAAATTAACTGGTTAATTGTTAGTTGAACACAGGATCTATCTAGATCATGTAACAGTTCATATCTCTATAGATAATTAATATATAAATGTCTCTTTATAATTATAGTTCTGTAAGAATCTTAATGTTCACACACATTTTCTGAGATAGTCTAATTAGATTATGACTAGAGTTCTTCTTTGCTGTTAATACTGGTTTACTACCTATACACTTAGGAGTTTACCAAGTCTGCTTTTTACCCCTCTACTTCATTTTACTACTTCTTCAGATTTAGGTTAACCACTTCTCACTCTGATAACATTAAAAGTTCAGCAAGCATTTTATCAACTTTACTAATTTGCATAAGGTTAGACTTTAGTGAGATGCAAATTAGCCTGTTGCTTCTTGCAGTAAACTAATTTTCTTTTTCTACATATCATTATTATTTCTGGAGGGCTATAACAATGTCTATACTAACCAGCCTATACCCACACATACAACTTTATTGATAAAGCTATATATACACAACCAGTCAGTATACAACACACACACACATATATATATATATGATTTATTTTGTTAAATTTATGCTTAGTAAATATTATTTAATAAAAATTGTGTAATTTAAATAAATATTTAAAAATAAGTTAATTCTCTTCAGGATTTTTTTTTATTATTTTCAAATGATACTCTTTTCTGATTAAAAAAAAAGTTTATTTTGATTTGCAGTTTGAAAACATTTCTTTTTATCAATATTAATTTTACTTATAGCATTTTATAAATATTTTGGCCTTTAGAATAACTGTTAATACAAATCATTTAATTAGTAAATGATGTATCATAAAAAACTAAGATTGAATGGAATAGTAACAATTGGTAATATCCACGATTTATTCAAGATTTAACATGTTATTTGTTATCAGATATTCTTAGATGCATTAATCAAATTATGATATTATATAAACATACCCCATCTTCTTGCTCAGGAACATAATAAAAATTATAAAAAAGAGAGAGTCGTCTATGTTGCTTTTCAATGTAATCCCATAATGATACTCCTCTGCTTGAAGAATGCTTCAAATTTCCTTCTTCATCAGAACCACTATCTAATCTGTTTTTATTTTTATCATCCAACAACCAACCAGCTTCTACTCGTTCAAACTCAGCATCCAACATAAATGTTCGAAAACGATTGGAACAATAGTGATATGCCAAGAATTTCAAGAAATATTGATTAAATTCAAAAGAAAGAGGAAATTGATGATGAACCTACAAAAATAAAATACCGTCACAAAGATTAAATATATTAAACAAAAATTAGAAAAAGTTTTTAAAATACGTAATATAAAAGGATTAATAAAAATATTCAAAACTATAACAAAAATAACAAGCATATAATTACTTGATGGACAACATCCAAAAACTGAAGAAAAATAGGTGCAAATCCACTGGCTTGTGTAACTGCTGTGTGATTGCCTCGGTGTGTGAATCGATATCCAAATGATAACCATTCTTTTTCAATCAAAACACGAAATCCTTCTATTGTCCGATAATAAGGATCTAAAAGCAATTGTGCTACTGAAATTACCTAAAATAATTGAAATTCCATTATTGTGATTTTAAAGTATGACAATAATAAATGAGAGATAACCATTATGTAAAATAACTAAAACAGAATCCATATTTTCTTTTGTGAAATAAAAATACATATATCTGCTGTTATTCCAAGATAATTGAGAAAGTAATGGTGTGAATTATATAATTAAAAAAAGGCTATAATATTAAAATTATAAAATTTGTTAATAATATATATTTCACGTAATAATAATAATAAAGTTTAACAACATTATAACAGACTTGATATATAATAGTAATTAAATAAGAATTGATCTTTAAAAAAAAGCACTAAAATAAATAAGGCTTAATCTTTATGTATGATAATAACAAATAAAATTATCCCAGTAATTTTTTAAATATCAATTAAACCTATTTTTATCTTCCCTCAAAAAGATAAAAAATAAATATTTTTTCAGGATGGAGATTTACAAGCATTAATAACTTTATGAGAGTGAAAAAATATGATATTGTTCTTTTAATACTGTTTCACTTTGTGATGCTTCAAAGCTTTAATCACCACTGAAAGACTTGTAAAATGCTTTCTCACAATCTTCATATATTAAGCAGAATTGCAGATCATATTCATAAGATACAGTAAATTAAGACCAGAAGCAAATAGAATTATTGGAAAAAAAAGAGGAATTTCAAAGAATATATATATAAACATGATTTATATAGATTTTTTTCAATAATTACAGAGGTGAAAAAACAACAATATGCAACTACAAAATTAAAATATTGGGAAGATGGCATTATCAAAATAGTTAATTTAGAAATTTGGAGGTTTACTGTTTAGAAGATAGTTTAATTTAAAAAAGAAAAGTTATTAAAATGAAATAATTTATGAATAGTTATAAATAAATTATATATATAAAAAAGAAAATGTTCAATATTAAAAACATTAACTGTAAAAGAAAAAAAAAACTGAACATAACATTTAATATGGCTACAATTAATATTAAGTTTTTTTAAAGTACATAAAGAAATCAAACAAAATTTGTGGATTCAGAAATATCATAATTATGTTGTGATGGTAAACAAGTTGATAGTAATAGCTAATACTTATTTGTAATAATATTTGTGGATGTGAGTATTATAAAAAAAATAATTCTTCACATTTCCATGATATAAATAATATAGCAAAATTGTTCTTATATAAGTTTATTAATGAGGGAGAACTATCGAATAAAAGTGAAATTTTTTGGAAAGAGATAGAATATTTAAATTCTTTTATATGTAAATAGATATTATATTCATTTATAATAATAAATATATATAAGCTTCATTTATTCTCATAATAAAAAAAATAAAAATTATAAAGGAAATAAAAAATATCTGTAATAATAATAATAAACAGTTTGTGGATAATTGAATAATATGACTAATGAATTAAAAAAATAAATTGAAAATATTTCTTGATATCAGCCATTGTTAAATATTATTTGTATGTATGTATATTTACCTGAGTGGTAACATCCCAACCATCTTCCAAACAAACCATGACCGAAGATCCCTGAACATCTAATAAATCTACAGCTGCACCAGCTAATTGTAATATACTCTGGAGCTGAATAAAAAATAAATAAAAAACAATAGCAGACTTAACTATCTTTTAGAAAAATAATATTAAATAATTTTAAAATAGAAAAAACATATATATACAAAATTAAAATAATTATAAAAACAGAAATTACAATCCTAAACAAACTTCAGTAAAATTCATCTGTGATAAAAGTCAGTAAATTGCTAACCAATGATCAAAAAAAGTGAATTGAAAAATATATGCACTAAAAATAAAGACAACTCTTAATATTCATTGACATTAATAATCCCATCAGTTCTTCAAAATCAGAAATATGGACTACCTCAGCTAATTAGCATATACTTTTTCAACTCATTATCAACTATAACAATTATAGATAATTTGATTGACACATTTCTTAACTTAAATAGAAAAACCATTTATTTATTAATATTCTTTGAGTACCCCCATCTCCACCCCCAGACAAGAGTATGATGCTCTTTAGTAATACACTTCTCAATATAATCACCATTCTAATCACTGAAACAAGTTAGTGAACATGAATGTCTGTTATTTAGATTGTGATCAAGTTGAACAATTGTTAATTTGTAATATATTTACTGACTTTTCATTGAATTAAAAAAAAAAAAAAAACAATTCATATAAATAGTAAATTCCTAACAACAAAGCAACAACAATAAGCCAAAATAAAATATTACCATTAAAATTAATTGATTTCATTGTTAATTCAATTGTAATAACAAAATTTATGATACAGAAAAAAATTGTTATTTTCCTATTTGATTAGCAATTCTTGAATTTAAGGACAGTGCTGATAATTTAGAAGGGGAAAAAAAGGTAATTTTTCAAATATTTTATAATTACTACACATCCTTGGAGCGTGCTAATCCCATTTTTTTAAAGCAGCTATAATCAATATTAAACAAATTTAAGCAAACTCCTGGTGAGATCAAACAAATTATTGTAAAATATAAACTTATTTTAAAATTAAACGCATATACGAAAGTGACTTATCATAAAATATTTCTTTTATAAGACATTTTAAACTTCTAATATTTTAATTATAGACATTCTAATTAATTGTTGTCTGAGTCGGCTTAAAATGCAATTATTGAACCAAACTAATTAATCTGATAACGAAAGGAATTTAATTATTAAAGTCCACCTTAATTATAAGGGGGGGGGGATTTGGAAAAAAGGACCAAGAAAGTACAGAGCGCATTCAGGGAATTCTAGCAGAGCATCCGTTGCAAGGGAACAGTGTGGGAATTGAGAATTAAGATGTAGAAACTATACATTCAGGATTATAGTTGGAGTATTAATTATTGTACGTACATATTGTGCTTTTCTAATACAGCTAAGTGGGGACCAGAACTGTGTTAATTTGTATACACCAATCTCTCGTCACGCGCTTAACTTGGAACAGTTGAAAACTTTGTATAAACTGTAAACCAGTTAGCGTATCAAACCATTTTGAAAATCAAACTCTAACTAGTTCAGAAATTAATATTCGTGTGCTGTAATTGAAGTGTCAATACACAGCACAAATAATAAACTATCAAACAAATAATACATTATTTTGATTTTAAAGTGATCAATATTATAACATACTAGGTGGAAAAAAATGTAGATAAAACAATTCACTCTGAATTAAACATATACATATTTACTTATGCCATTCCATTTTATTTAAATGCTTGATAATAACAAGCAAGTCACTTTTTAATCAAGTAAGAAATGAAGGAGTGCAATGCAGTTCGTAAATCAGTAAAAACTGATATTTTTGGAGAATATCTAACTTAAAATAGGCTTGATTAACATTGAAAAAAGATATGATATAATTTAGTAAAATATTTCATTCTTACTATTTCAGATTACCAGACAGCAAAGTATAACAAACATTATTTGAAATGCAAAAGATATTTAAAGACTTTTCCACCCCACACATACTTAAAAGTGTCTGATTGATTATATATCTTTTATATAACCCAAAAGTATATTTATGTAAGACATGTTGTTAACTTCAATACAATGTGAATTCATATATAACATGATCAAAATCATTGAAGATCAAAGCCCTAAAATCATCAATGCTTTTATTCTTACGTGACTTTCAGGTAAACAACATTATATTAACATGATATTTGAATGGATCCCATGATTTAATACTAGTTAGCACTTTAATCTGTCATATCAACAACCTATGTAAATTTTTTTCAGATAGCAAAAGAATTTCAATAAATTTAAAATTTTGTTTTTAAATACTTAACCTAGCAATCAAGATAGTTACTGAATTATTCTGTTTACTGAAAATGTCATTTTTTTTTTTTTATGCATTTGGTTGAAGATGCAATTGTCACAATAACTTCATAACACATAATAAAAAATATAAACATAACATGAAAAACAGTAAAGCTAAGAAAGTATAACAATTATCATAAAAATAAAAAATAAAGAATTTAAACATTTTTAAAGTTGTTAATTTTAAATTTATTCATAACTGTAGATTTTAATATATTAATTTTGTAATAAGAGCTTTTTAATGACTTAAAATTATATTATATAAAATTTGCAATAAAATGACATAACATTTTCTATCATTATTAATGATAGTTTTTTTTGAATAAAAATAAGCATTGTCAATTTCAATAGTAGTCTCATTCTATGTAGAAGACATCTGTGCAGCGTATCTTTCTTTCCTAACAAAATAAATTACCAATAGAATTTGATTACTTTATATTCATGTGCATATGAGGGGGAACCCAAAAATAACTGGAATCATTCTCTGGTTTGCGTGCTTTGTTGCAGCTATTACATACTTCTTACAGGACTCTTCTATATCAATCTGCCAAATAACATCAGTATGAAATCGTGGTACCACTTAGAAAATTTTTTTGTAAAGTGCATTTTGCATATTTGCCAATTTTTTTTATAATAATTGAAAAGTTTGATGTGAAATTTTCGTTTTCATTTATAGAAAATGACAAGAAAAAAAGATGCAATGCTTGAAAGAGATTATAAGCAAGCTGATATCATAAAAACACAAGTTTATGAGTCGTTTAATTAAAATGTTAAATTTGCCAAATCCCTAAAAAGCTTTGCAAATGAAGTCGAAAGACAAAATACTGCTGATTTTTTTTTGGGATGCAAACGGCGTTTTTCTCTTAAATTTAACAGTGAAGCACTTTATCTGAAAATTCTGAAACAATTACATGATACAGTAAAATGTAAACATCCCATTTTGTGGCAAAGAAAACAATGCAAATTCCACCCCCACAAAGTGTCATCTCTCAAAGCCTTGCGTGTGAAACATTTTAAAATTAAATTCAGTACAGCCCAGCTTATCAATGAGCTGCATTTTCTCGATCTTGCTTTGTGCAATTTTTTTTTATCTCTTGAATGAAAAAATTTGACTTTTTTTTTTTTTGTGGACTTAGAACCGAGGGAGAAAATGATGGAGGCATTAAATTGCATCACTTTGCACTGCATTAAATAGGATATACTTTATAAAGTGATTCAATTTGCAACATCTAAAAATAAATATACAATTTTTTATTACAAAAATTCTGGTTATTTTTGGGTCCCCCTGTGTATATGTAACAAAAATAATAAATTAAAACTGTGATAATATATTTTATATAATATAATATACATTGCAAAAACCTATATGTCATAAATACTATTATACGATCAATTTTTTACAAACTAATAATTAAAAATGTAATTAATATAGTATGATAAATTTAACTTTTTTCATAATTAATAATTCATTTTGATATAATGTAAAAAATGTAATTCTTAAAATTGTATATTCTTGAAATCACTATCAATTTATTTTTTAAATGTCATATATGCATTTTGTCACTTTTTCCCATATAAAAAAATATTTTTTTAAAACATAATTTTTATGAAAAAATTTGTAAAAGAAAAAAATATATAAGTTATATCCATCATTTTAAAAATACTGTTGGAAAGAACAAATTGTCTATAGTGTGACATATATGCATGTGTAGTATATGTCATTTTTTTGCAATGCTGATAGGTGGCAACAAAAGATTATTTAGCAATAAAAAACTGTTAATAAATGATTTAAAAAACCCTCATGAACAGCAATATTGGTAAATAATACCCTCTCCTTCACCATTCTTCTATAGACATTTATTTTTAGCGCTGTTTCTAATTGTAATAAATTTAATCAGCCATTTAAGCTATTGTGCGCTTTTTCACGAGTGTTAAATAATAAAAGAGTACTTCCAATTACAACACAAGATATAGTATTTAGGAAAGAATAAAATGAATCCACTTATTCAATCCAACCCAAATGCTTATATATATGGGCAAATCTTAAGTACTGTAAGTGAAAGTGTGAGGATAGACTACTCACTTTAAACCACTGTTTACGATATCTGAATGAATGACGCCGACGAAATTATCTAGAATTTACTAGATGTCACTCACAAATGAAACTTTAAACATATGTAAATAACATTTATTTTTAGCGCTGTTTCTAATTGTAATAAATTTAATCAGCCATTTAAGCTATTGTGCGCTTTTTCACGAGTGTTAAATAATAAATGAGTACTTCTAATTACAACACAAGATATAGATATAAGCATTTGGGTTGGATTGAATAAATGGATTCCATTTATTCTTTCCTAAATACTATATCTTGTGTTGTAATTGGAAGTACTCATTTATTATTTATTCTTCTATAGAGAAATATTAAGATTTTTGTGTCTTGCTTTAAGAATATTTTTAAGAATGCTTTGTGTTTTCCCCTTCATATATTTATATAAAAGTATAAATAGTGAGATATAACTCTGTAAGGTATTAATTACACAATTATTTATTTTGAGTGGCTAATTAATTTTAATAATGAGGTTTATTTATAATGGAATTAATTCAACTTTTATCTTATTAGAATGTATTATTATCAGTATAAAAAGCAACACATTAATAATTGTAAATTTCATAAAGTAAAAAAATACATTCTGTACAAATATATGTTTTTATTAATGGTGAGATTTGTTAAAGAAAAAAATGAAATTGATTATATTTTCTATCTATCAAGCTTATTAACAATAGAGCATCACATTTAATAATTGTGTGTATTAAATCTTTTGCACTTGGAAATAAAACAAGTGAAATCCATTTAATAGGATTTAAACCTATTCTGATTTGTAGTTAGTGATACTGAGACTTGGCAGAAATGATAAAGGGTTTCCTTGAAATCAGTCCTGAGAGCTTTGTATTAAATCACAATTTAGAATTTGCTTATTAAGAATATAAAAGTGTAGATATATCTTATATGATATAATATATATAACCACAAATGCAATTTACATAACGGTAAACATAAATCTCATTTTAATTTATGTCTTTGTCTTACATAATTAAATTATCATTTAATACATAAAGTCAAAGAAACAATTAACTACTGTAATCAACTTCTATATAATTATAGATTATTTCTTTAAATAGTGACTAATATAATTTTTAAAAAGTATATAAGTGTAAGTTTTTTTATAACATTAATTAATGTGCGGTATTTAAGAGAAGTAAAGTGGTGTGATGAATTTTCATCAATAAATTTTTCTATTTTATTTTCTGATATATATTTTTTTCATTTCATATATCTTATTTTACCAAAGATCTTTTATGCAAAGTGAAAAAAAAAGTTTTCAGTTAATATTTTATAACAAAAAATAAAATATTAAGAATAATTATTTACCTTTTTAACTGTTTAATTTAAGTACCAGTTTAGAAAAGGAAAAATAGAAAATTCATCCAATGAAAGAGTGAGCCTTAACCTTGTTAAAGTTAAAAAGTGCAAATTTAAATCCATATACATAGTTAATGTTTTCAAATCAATAAAACTATATTCTTAAAAAAATAATAGTTAGTTGCTTGTAAAGTGACAAATTCAGCCCAATATTACATTAAATTACTTTTTTTAAAAAAATTTACTCAGCTGAAAATCAATTCAGAAAACTTTATTTTTCTAATGTGCCACATAAATCTAAATTCATCTTTCTCTTATTTATTTTATGTCACATTCTAATGCATATTGTCAGCTTTAAAACCTTCATTCCTACTTCATATAGTTTTTAATTTTTGTAGATTAGTCTTGCAAACAGAATCCCATTATTAAGATGATGTTTTTTTAAAGTACAATTGTTCTCAGTTTTAGCTTTGGTAATAATTTTAATCTATGTTCTAAATCAGTTTTAATTATTTTTCTAAATATTTTTAAAGATATTTGTATTTTGTACTTTTCATAATTTTCTTGAAATCATTTTTCTCTATATTTGTTTTTCTTTTGTTCATTATAACATTCTTACATAATCAATATTCTTTTAAATATAATTAAAACTTCCAGCTCCACCACACATTCTTGACATACGAACAAAGATATCTGGTAAAGACAAATGATGACTAAGATGCATTTCATGTTGAACTAGCCCATTTCAGTTGGCCCAGATCACAATCTCTTACATATATTAGTATTATTTGTTTGCATGCATCAATACCAAAAGTGAATATTTCTGTACCCACTACTTTGTCACCATTCAATTTAGATAAATACATTTATGATTATTACTAATCATTTATTAAACTAGAAATTATCATTCGGTCAGACAAATTGTTGTAATTTGGTATTGATAAATACTAAACAAATAATGAAGATGTGTGAAAGATTGATGATCTGGACCAAATGAAGAGTGCTGGTTCCATATGAAATGCATCTTAGGAGTGATTTATCTTTTTCAAATATTTTTTATTCACATGTTTCAAGAATGTGTGCTGTAATAAAAGTTTAAGCATGTCTAACCAGATATAGCACATGTAAAAAGAGAAATAAAGTTGAGTTATTTTATATGCTAAGTTTAATTAAAAAACAAATATATTATATTAATTTTTAACTGAGATTTAAAGTTATTTATCTGGATACAAATAATCTCTAGTTTAATAAATGATTAGTAATAATCATTAATGCATTTATTTATTTGAAGTCGATAGCAATAATTAACATATTTACTAACATACATGCATATAATTAGCTGATAAAATGTATTAAAAAAACGATTGCATTGTTCAATATACTTAATGAATACTTTTCTTAATACCTGCTGCAGCCACTCAGAACTCTCTACAGCTTTAAAAAATACTTGCTCAGGATCATTGATAGGCCCACTAGGACAACATGCCCTCATCAGCTTTTTAAAGCTGGCCTTGACATGTCGCACTTCATAAAAATCCACCGGAATAAAATCGCACTTTGGAAATGATTCTGTTTTAATTCCCTAAAAAATAAATAAATAAAAATCATTATTAGATGTGTAATAATTTTACAAAAAAAAAAAAGGACAATTGTATTTAATTTTCAATTATTAAATTATAACTCATAAATATGATAGAACATTCGGACAAGATACAGAATTATAATCAAAGGTGATGAATATGTGTAATATAGGTATGTGTTTTTTTATTCATAAATATATTTCAATATCTAAGCAATACAGTATTAATCAACCACAATAAGAATGATCATTAGTGATTGCTCAACATCTTAGTACAATTTATTTTAACATATATATTTTTAAAATATCAAGTAAGTTTGCACATATGTGCTTACATAAAATAAATAGTTGATAAAGTAATACTTATTGAAATATTTAATAATTGGATTTCTGTTTTACTGCCATTAAATAAAATAGTCTATTAATAATAGATTACCATGGATGATTTAGTTCTAATTCCCAATTCTATTTTTAACTGGAATAGATCAAGCAATATTTTTATTAACTTCTACTTAATGGGAGACTCTAGAGATCATGGATCATGGGCCCACTTTATAACTAACAATGCTCAAACTTCTTACGAATTCAAGAGTATTAAATCATTGCATTTTTTTTGTCTTAATTGTTATTATCACTTATCATTGTCTCTTTTACTTTCTGCAGTTGCATTTAATTACAACAAATGAAAATATAAATAGAAATTACTGAAAAGAAAGTATAAATGTAAAAAGAACTTACGTCTTATAAATGAAATTATAACCATTATCAGACATAAAACATATTAAAAAAAATTTTAAACAATAACTTTCATGCAACTGCTAAACAAAAAAAAAAACAACAATATGGCCAAACATTATATTACTTACAAACAATATTAATATAATATCACATGACTTTTTAAATTTACTATAGTATTATAAAAATAAGAATATTCTTTTTTTTCTAGTTCCATCTACTATTAATTGTTAAATGTCTTTTAAAAAATTCAAGCTTTATTTAAACTTTTCAAATACATTCAACTGTACATTTTGAGTGGTATTATTCTCTCTCTACTTCAGATGTTAGCATAAGAATTGAACATGGATCTTTACATTTATGATCACTGAATTTAAGATGAAGCTCAGCTAGTTAGTTAGAGCATCACTTTAAATTCAATATTCATGAATCTAAAATCCAGGTTTAATTCCCATGCTAGTACGGTCACTAGTCAAGTCATCAGAATATCCTAATTGATTACAGCAGGAATCGGCAAATTATGGTTCGAGAGTCAAATGTGACTCTTTGATTCCAATCTTGTAATTCTTTTTATCATGATAAACATAAATACATTTTTTATTTCCTCTTGTAATTTGTGAATAAATATTTTCATAATTCTAGAAGAGAAAAACGAGCATTACAATATTGTTTCTTGAATTCAGCCTTATTATAGAATAGTAATTAATGTATATGATGAATATTTAAATATTAAAAATGTGTGAATAAATCAAATTGCCAAAGTAATCTTATAGGTTTTTTTTATTTATTTTTAAGAGAATTTTTTATTTTCTTTATAGATTCTATTATGTTCTATTACTAAAATAAATGTCCAAATATATCCAAAACCATTCAGAAATTTGTACTTTTCACAAATATATTTTTCACTTGTTTCTTTTTGGCTCTACCTTTCCTTGCACATTTCATGTTAAAAAGTTTGCAAACTTCTGAATTATAGTATCATTTTAAATTTAAAAATCACAAATCTAAAAATTCCGGTTTGACTACCGTGCTAATACCATCACTGGTTAGCCTATAACATCTGAAGAAGAGGGAGAATTATAACATTTGAAACATTGTGTTATATATTGACATGTGTACTACTAATGACAAACAATTGAATGTATTTGAAAAGTTCAAATAAAATTTGAATTTTTCTAAATACATTTAACAATTAATATTAGATTATGGAAATAGTCCAACATATAATTACTAGTAAAATACCATTATCATAAACTTTCAGACAAACATCTATTATAAGTTTGAGTAACCAATAATTGCCAGGTGATAAAAATATTTAAATCCCCACATTCCAAACTGTTTTCTGGATTTGCACATTGGTTTCAGCCTTTGAATCCCAAGTTCTCATTGATAAAGATAAAGCCACATATCAATCTGGAGATGGAGATTTAAACTGCACTATTATATGATAATTACTGGTTACTCAAGCTTATAATATATAGCGTTATGTAGAAAGCTATCCTCATTTTTATAATTACAAATGTTAATAATAAATCCAAAAAAAAATAAATAGCAAAATTAAATCAATTAAAAATGTATATATTGTTACATAAGGTGAAGTTATATAATTTCAAGTTACATTAGTCAAATTATATTTTACAATAAAGACGAAAGTTATGATATTTAAAGTTATTACAAGAAAAGTAGAAAATAATTTTTTTCTTGTTGATGGTTCTTCTAGAAGCCTTTAGTTATATATACTAATGCAAGAGATGTGATTTAATATATTAACAACCAATTGATTGTTTTATGCATTAAACAATTATGGTGTTTTATGTGATCTTAAGTCAATCTAAGCATCTTTCTGAAATACATACAATTGCTGATAAGATTAACAAAACGGTCTTCATATCTTCAATTTTTGGATTGCTGAAACAACCCATTGATTATCCAATTACTACAAAACTTTTTCAAACTCTCACAAATGATATTAGTTACTAAATTTAATGATTTATAAAACCTACTTACTGGTCATATTTATGATTTGCATGCTGTTAAATCAGACACTTATTTATCAAATTTTTTTTTTTAAAAAACTCACTTTAATCTGTGTTTTTTCTCCAAATACATAAAATGCTGCTCTTCTTAAGCTGTAAGAACCATTTTCTCCACTTTCACCAGAATCTGGTCGCTGCTGTGTGCGGTATGACAAATCAATGCTACCATTAGAAATTTTTCTTTCCTTTAAGCTACCCCATCGTGACAATGCTAGAAAATAAAATATAAAGAATTCATCATCATCTGGTAAATAAATAAAAAAAGGTATGATAAAAAGTATATTATTATTACTATTAGTATTTATTTATTTAGCATAAGGATTTTTCTTTTTAGATAACTTAACTATTAATAAAATATCATAAAAAATCTGTAAATTCCAACTAGAAGATTAAATCACTAATAGCTTCATTAAGTCCTTCAATTATATCATTGCATTCCTAGATATAACAGTGATTTAACTATGTCATTCATAGTATATGTTCAAATACACCAACATTAAGAAATAGTAATGAGAATAGCGATGTTAACTAAAACAAAGCATAGAAACAAACAAAAAACAAAATAGAATTATTTAGCATTATTTAACAAAAATAATGAAGAATACTAATTGTTTTGTTCATGGCAGAGCACAAAGTTTTAATACAAGTTAAACTTTTCCCAATTTGAGTTATTATTTCTGAAATGGTTTATCATAAAAATTTTAATATTAATTATTATTACAGAGATGAAAGTCTACTTACACAAATAAGCTATCAAAGAATATTATTAAGCAAGAAGAAAAAATTCATAACATATTCAGTGCTTAAAATATCAAGTCATATTGTAGCACCAAAGTGATAGACTGAGAGTAACAGTTTCATTCACTTAATCAAACAGAGATTTTTTTTTACTTCAATTGGTCTCCAAACTATTGAATTAATTTCTATCACCACTATATTAAATTGCTCAGGGGAAAGTAAGCACTATTATAATAACAAAAATAATGACAGCAATGCCAACAAATAAACACTGAAGCAAATGGCAAAGGTTTGGCTTAGAGACATCACCAATCATAAGGCATTATGAATAGTAGAAATTTTAAAAAAAAGTTAACAGAGGACATGAATAATAGAAGGGGAAACTAATCATCATATTAAAATGCTGAAATGAAAAAGATTATTAATCTAATATCTAGAGTAAGCACTGGATCAAGTGATAAGGTTCTATATGTAAATAAACAGTCCTCATAAATAATATCAGATACAATTCATTAAAGACTTCTTCTGGGTTCTTTTTCACAAAAGTAAAAAAGCGTAAATTATGAAAATGAACTTTAGAATCAATGGCCTTTTCCATGTCTACTTTCTTCACATTGCCTAGGCAGTAAGTTGGATAGATGAAATGATAGAATATTACAATGTTTAATACTCAATACAGTAAAAAATGATGGAGTTTTAAGATAAATGTTATTATTGTTCTGTAACATTACGTGGTTTCAAAAGAAGATGGCTGTTGCACATTCACCAACAAAATATTGTAACAGAAGTCCTCTCCAATAACAAAATGACAATAATCATAAAATTTGTCAGCAATATTAATAATTATACTAACATAATAAAAATAGTAAAGAAACAGTAAAAACTTAAAAAAGATTAAAATTATTATACAAAAAAAAGCATTATTATATGTAATAACAGGCTCACTTACATTTAAAATTATAAACAGTAACACTCTATATTCAGATTTTTCAGAGATCACTTAAGTAGTAATTGTTCAAAAATATAAAAAAAAAAAAAAACATAATGGGGATGCTACTAAAGACTAGTTTTTTTAAAAAAAAAACGTCTTTATTATTTATTATTCAGGAATTGGAAATTATATAACATTTAAAAAATCTTACTTTGACTGCTATCTAAATAGAGTAATTAATGCTTTATGTTGTTTACTCATGTTTAATAGTATACGAATAACTAATTAATGCAGCATTGCATACATTAATTAATATGATTGATAATTAATCAATTTCAGCCTTGCTTTTGCATATTTTTGCAATATCAGCTTATTAATTGTAATTGATAAAAGCTACATTTGCTGACATAAATTTACATCTTTTACATTACATATATTTAATGGGTGGTTGTTTAAAAGGGAAATTATTAAAATCTTAATTTGTATAGAACTCGTATGTGCTTGTTGACATTAAGAGCTAAACATTTAATAAATGTGTAATTGACATTTCTCTTATATGAATAACAACATAATTTCTGAATTGTCATAATAACACTGAAGACATTCTAGTTCAAAAAGACACTTCTCTGAAATTAAAAATTTTGGCAATTATTCTAAAATAAATAAGAAAACAAAAACTTAAAACATTTCTTGTTGACTAAATAGGAAGCATATTAGCACCTTACATTTTTCTCAAAAATTTAAAATCTAGTTATTAAATATTTGTAATTTTATTAAATTTAAATATATATGTACAAATTACTAAGAAGAAATAATAATAACAATGTTAGAATTTCTTTTTTCTAACAACTGACTAATTAACAAACATGACTTTCTACTCATGATATATAAATTCAGCTAAATTTCATCCTTAGAAAAATGAAATACGATTTAATGACATTTGATTGACAAGTAGTTTTAAATTTTTGGCATTACTGGATTCTGAAAACATTACAAATTGCTTAGCTGATATAATTCCAAGATGATGGTTTAGAATTGTGATTTAACTTCCATTCCAAAAGTTTTACTTGAGAAAATAAGAGTTCATAGTAAAGAATCAGTAAACAATTGGTCTATTTAGTTCAGTTTAAACTGTTAAATTATATTTGATTTGTTTTTCAAAAATAGAATTATATGCTAGTATTACCATGGCACATTTAGATTTTGAAGTCACAGGTGCTCTTAAATATTTTTTGCGATATATTCTGAAAATAAAATTATTATTTTTATTCTGTAAATCAAACATAGAATTTAAACAAAAATCATAATACTTCTTCATCCATACATTTTATTTCAGTGAATTAACAAAAAATGTTATATAAATTACCAATTTTTTATTCATTTTCATATAGCCATTGTCAAGGAGAGATAAAAGTTACTTTGACAATGACAATATAAAAATAATTGAAATATTAGTCTTTTGTATAATATTTTTTTATGAAATCAATGAAATAACACAAACTTTGAAAAGAAAAGTCTGAATTAAAAAATATTATAATTTAAAAAAAGGTAAATTGCATTTGGGAAGAAAATTAGATGGTTCGTTTCTTCGAATCTATAATGAATAAATACGTGGACAATTTTACTCTTTTAATAAATGCATTACACTGCTAAAGTATTTGAGAAGTTTCTATAATCATAAATAAATTATCTGTAGCAACTGGACATCATTAACTAACAGTTTTCATGACAATATACAATATTTTTTTCTCTCTTCTAATTCTGAATGTTTAATGTATATGTAAATGACTAATAAAGAACACACATTTGAATGTTAAAATAATTTAATTTACAAAAAATTAATTTCTAAATATGACACATTACCTTTATATCACTATTAAGTCTTTTTACACAATATGACATTTTCTTGCTTAACTACCATTGCACTTAGCTGATTTATTTTTAAAAGATTATTATAGTTTCTCAATATAATTATTTTAATTAACAAACAGTTTAAAAATATATATATAATATTCAAACTGAATTATATTAGGTATAATTAAAAAAAACTATTAAAACATTGGGGCTGGAAGTGAATAAAATAAAAAGTATAACCAAGGTTTTGAGACTGCTCAAAATCAATATGAATATCGACCCGATTTACCCCAGATCAACATGTTGAGGAAAAAAAGGGAGGAAATACTTTAAAAATTATTAAAAAAAAAAACTACCCTGGCTTTAATTAAATTTAAAAAAAAAAAAAAAACTCTTAAAATTCATATACCTAGATTTGGTTGATGTGAAGAAAATAATTAAAATTTATAAAATTTATAAATTTAGATACATGAACTAAGGGTTGAGTAAGATTATCCTGAGAGGTCTATTTGAGAAAAGTATATATGGAGAAGGGAAATAAAAATAATAGCTATAACCAATACATAAGCAAGGATATTAAGACCAGCAATTATATTTAAAAAACCATCAACTCTTGTTTTGATATAAAAATATTATTAACTAAGAGGTATAAGCCAACATAGTGAAATCGTTACAAATTTAATGAGTAGGGGTCGTTGGGGGGGGGGGGGATAGTAAAAGAAACAGGCATAATTTTAAGCTTGAAAGTCAATAGTAGAAAATATTGCCGGAAATAAAAAATCTCATTAAAAAATTAGATTTAGAAAAAGTATTGATAACTTCCTATTAATTATTGATGGAAATAATTAACAAAATAAAAAATCGTATTGTATTAATTAAATCTGTTATTAATGTTTTGTTGCTAATAACTTGAGAAATCTACAAAATAAACATAAAATAAAAAATAAAAGAATTAAGAATATTAAAAACAAAAAGGATTAAAAGGGTAGATGTATGAATCTATTTAAATTTATATTTAACAAAAAAAAAATAGTAGTGATGAGATTTTGGAGAGTGTATATAAGAGTATGAAGAGAAACAACAATAATAAAAGAATATATAAAACTCTGGTGGTGAACAAAAAGTAAAGAAAAAAATAATGCCAATAAAATGGGATTTCTTAAAAAATATAAATAAAACTATATTATACAAAATAAAAAATGAGACAATTCAAAAAATATTGAACAGATGAGATATGATACATAAAAGTGATAGATTGTGTGGTTTTAACATCAAAAAGACAGAAGTGAAATAACAAGTAGTTGTCTGAAGATCATCTAAAAAATAATAATAATAAAAGTTGATAGTTTAGCTGAAGTTGAAAGAATAATATGAATAAAGCTAAGCATAGGAATGAAAGAGATGATAAATGTTGCAATAAAAGAGAATGGTTACCTAGTGCAGAAAAGTGACATCAAAAATAATTAACAAATAAATAACATTATTTGACAGTTACAGCAACATAACACTGATTAAAAGATAACTGTGGGAACATTGAGTCATTAAAAGTACATCATTATACAAAAAATTTTAAAGTAAGCATATTTTGGCTTTTCACATTTATTAATAGATAAAGTTCAAAACACATTGTTTTCCTGAAAGTTGGTGATGATGGGTATTTTAGTTGTATTCATCTAATATGAAGTACTGAATGTCTTTTAGAAAAATGTAACTTTATTTACATTTTTCTAAAAAACATTCAATATTTAATATTAGATGATGGAAATAGTCCATTTTATAAATACATTCAAAACCCATTGTTGCATCAAATTAATACATGCAACTAAAAAAAAAAAGCAGAATAATAAAAATATAGATTTTTATAATAATTTATTTATAATTAAAATAGTCCCCAGGTCTATTTATGGCAAATGCTTTAGCAATGAATCTATAGTAATTGAATAATTGAGATTTTAAATTTAAAGTATTAATTTTTAAATGTATCACACAACTTTTCAAAAATTTGTTATGAACAAATATGGTTCGCGATCAAGAAGTTGGTAGTTTCTGAGCAATAGTATTTTGTCAATATTCTTCACTTTAAATTAAATTATCTTTTGATTAAAAAATTTAAAAATTAGTATACTAAAACATTTTCTAATACTTCAATATTCTTTTCCAAATAAATATAATAATGATTTAAATACTTCGGAGTTCATTGGTGTGTAATTAACAATGACATTTTACTTCTGTTTTGACTGGATTGTATCTATTATTGTTTTGCTAAGGAATGTTATTTTTAAAAACATTATAAAGGCACTACAAGCATTATATATGATAAGACTAAATGTTCATCTAATAAAAATAATTAAATATATATATATATTAAAAAAGGATAACAATAGGTAAATAATTTGATACAAAATTAACTGTTGTTTTGATTAATAGACTCGAAAAATTTACCTAAATGAAAGATAACTTAGATGTATCACCACATTTCTTATACAGACAAATATCTTAAAAATAATGAAGATCTGTTATTTTTTGGTGGTGAATGTCATAACTGGATAGTATCCTGGTATTAAAAATATATATATTGTAGGAGTGCTGATAAAGAAAAGGCTGCTGCTGTTTTGCTAATACTAATGCTTTAACTCATACCTATATAAGAATTCAAACAAGACTTGACAAACTCTATGTAGGATTTAGCTCTCAGAGTATCAAGAATTAAATTCTTAGATCTGAATAGAACCTTATTAATTTTTGATTAAAAGTAGATTTAATCATTTATTTACTATTTCACCAACTTATCCACTTTGCACTTTTTAATTTCCACTGGATGGGTATTTAATCTTGTTTTATATATTGTTTGCAGTGCTTGTATATTTTTAAAATAAAACATTCTTAACAATGGCAAGTGTGAACTAGTCAAAATAGTAGTTTAACAGACACTTTAATTGCATACAGATGAACCCAGATAAAATATCTCTTATATATCTGTTGCCTGTGAAAGTTTTCATTTTAAAGCATTTATTTATATAAATCATAAAGATTTCAAACATATTTGTTTTAAATTTTATACAATTTGTAGGCATGTTAAATTCTCTTTGCAAACAGGAAATGTATCTACATACTAGATAAATGTGCAAACTTTCGATCAGTGATGAGATTATTTTATCACTGCAAAATAACTCTTTAATATAGTTTATTCTAATATTTTAACATTTAGAACAGCATCATATATTTCAATGAGACTTCATGGAATTTGTAGAAAAAAAAATATTTTCCTGATATTTATGAATCTGTTTTCCATTAATATACCAAGTGTTCAAAATTATTTTGCATTATCATAATGATTTCAGTTTTTTTTTCAGTCATTTTCATGGAAGGTGGACAGTGGAATTCTGTACTGTTCCCACAATCATGTTATTTAACAGTATTAGATTTACATTTGTAGGATACTCTAAAAAAAACGTTTGTAGTTTTAAAACTATATATAAATAAATGGTGTTGATAAATTTTAGCAATAATTTAATACATGCCAATTTGCAAAGGCAAAAATTAATAAACTAAGAGCACAATAACAAAATATCTGCTGAAGTGTGAATGTTCAAATAATTCTAGATTCCAATGATCCTAGAGGAATTGTAAATTACTGAATTGCTTTAGATCATTTTGTAATGAAAAATAATATAAACATAGAACATGAAAAAGGGTTTAAAATGTATATTTGTAAAATATTAGTCTCTAATAAATAATAATGGTAAAAACCATATAAGCTTAGATACAATTTTAGAACAATATGGTAATTTGATATTTTTAGTAAATAAAAAAGAATAAAATTGAAATAATTGAATCATTTAATGATTTAGCTACATATGTCTTAAAAAACCAAGAATATAAAAACTTTCAATATTTTGCGATATTTGTGCAGCTTTTCAAGCTTCCAATGCCAATTGTGAACATGATTTCAGTTTAATGAAAGCAATACAATCAAAATCCTGTAATAAACTATATAATGAACATTTGGATAATTTGATAAAAAAATAAGCATTAAATCGTGTCAGAAAAGCAGATAAATCTAGACAAACTTACATAAATCATAAAGAAGAATATAAAAAAATAAATAACTAATCATTATTATTGACTTTTATTATTATTTTAAAGTTATGTTCTATAATATTTCATTATATATTGAATCAGACACATTTCATATATCCTAAAGTTACCCCCACCCCCCTTTATATTTATTTTAAAAGGTTTGATTAAAAAGCTGACGCAGTTATAAAATCAATATTTAAAATGTGAAATTAAATGACACATTTAATTAATAAATTGTTATCATTAAAACTCAGCGGTTTCAAATATTACCAATATAATATTTTTTCGTTCAGCTGAATGTTTACAAATTACAATATAAACAAGATAGCATCACTTTCTTTCCCTGGGCAGTGGAAGACAACATGTTTATGAACAAGTTGATAAGAGAAGCGACTGATAAGAAAAGCGCAGAAAGCAAGAGAGTATAAATAAAAAAATCAGGCAATTGTTGATTTATTCAGTTATTCAGTAGTGAGTTAAATTGATTAATAGTGAGTTAATGGTTACCATGCAGCTAATCACTATTTAGAAAAACCGGACCAAGTAAGCCTGGAGCTGCCGATGCCATCAATCTAAGAAGAAATCTATAGTTACTGTGAAAACTGCAAGGTGAAGAAGCAGATTATTAATATTGAAAACACAAGAATGCTCGGCTACCAAGAATAGCTTTCTCTCTCTCTTCCCATGAAGAAGCCATGAAGTTGAAAAATAATGCCTAGTTGACCGCCAAAAGAAAAGTGTACCATTCAGTTCTAAGACCAATTCCTTTTCAATATGAAGATTTACTAGCGGTGAACCACCATCAGATAAATCTAAAGGTAAAAGAACTCTATATAACATTTGAAACCTTTATAGTAGAATATAATTGCCATTATTGTCATTGAAAAGATAAAATGAAAAACATAGTTATTTAAAATGATTAATTTACAAAACGATAAAATATATTATAATGTTTTCCGATTTGCTAGGCCTCTACACGCTAATATAAACTGCGTGCGAGTTGATCAAGCTATGTCAAAAAGAAGAAAGTTGTATTTCGATTTCTATTAAAAACATAGCTATATTTCCTGATCAACTCGGCCTTGTAATTGTTGAGAATTATGCTATCGATGACATCAGCTTTTAATTTATTTGAAAGGCGCCAGAGTTCTGCAAGAACCCACTGAACCGTCACATAGCATCTCGCAAATTAAAAAGAAAAGATATTTTTAAACTAATCAGTATTACATCATACCGTAACGAGAATTATTTTTTTAAGATTATTATTCCTGGGCTTATTGAAACATATTGGCAAAGGTAAATTACGTTTTAAATCTCATTAGACTAATAATAAAAAATAATTATTATTAATAAATTCAATAACAATTAACAACTATTATTAATAAATCACAATGAAAAAGGTTGATAAAAGTAAAATCTCTTTTATTCCAACAAACTAAAAATATTTGTAAGTTAAATTATGAATTAACTAAATTGGAGAGAACATGAATCAATTTATAAAAAACAGTTGGATAAAGTAATTTAATAATGTTCACTTATTACAATTCATTTCCATGATCTTGTATAAAATTATTTAAACGAAAGTCTCTTTAATAAGAAAATTAATGTCTATATCGGGATTATTTTAAGACTTGTTTGCAAATGCTTAATTTTGTCACAATCAGGAATAAGTAGTCTTACCGGTAAGTTTTAGTGAATTCACGATGGTTGTAGATAACTATGCATAGTTTTTCGGGGTTGAATTGAGCTCATGGCCTTTGATTATTAGTTGATCTTGGTAC
The DNA here is from genome assembly GCA_028023455.1 of Epiperipatus broadwayi. Lineage (NCBI taxonomy): Eukaryota > Metazoa > Onychophora > Udeonychophora > Euonychophora > Peripatidae > Epiperipatus > Epiperipatus broadwayi. The sequence goes on from JAQFVV010006489.1 coordinate 184,044, forward strand.
TGGTTCCATAGGCTAGTCGCGTAAGCTTCTTTGGTATCCATCGGTAACGATGTCAGCTAAAGCTCCAGTCTACTCTCATATGAATAACTTTTTCATCATAGAGTGGTCTGGATTCTTTAATCCAAAACCAACCAAAAGAATATCAGCTAAACCAAGACGTTCCTCCAACCGAATCCCTCCTTTTTATACTCTAGAGGTCCAGTTTTCAGACTTCTGCGCATATCTTTTGTTTGTCAAAATATACGTTGATAATCTTATATATTCTTTATAAAATTTATGTTACAAAGTCTTTATTTTTTGCAGCATAATTCTGCCATCTTTAATTAGTTGGAATATTTTTACTTTCTCTTATCTAGATTGGTAATTTGTGACTTTTGTTCTCTCCAATTCTAACTTTTATTTCTAATTAATTAAAAAAAAAAATACAAAAGAAAAATTTAACTTTCATTGTACATTATTTTTTTTTAAAAAAAAATTATAGTCAAAAAAAATAATCTAAATTTACTTTTTTTTTTTTTAGCTTTTACCAAATGCCAATATATTTGGAACGTATATAAATAAACGTTACAATATGTACTGAAATAATTTCTTATAATATCCATACGAATATAGATGCTTCTCTATATAAAATCTTGAGTGATATTGCAAAAAAATGTCAAACACTATAACCAGAGGGAAGATCAAACATTTATTTATTAATAGTGCTTGAAGTTATCTTATATTTTATATATATCGTACATTTACCCATAATGTAGCATATATGTGTCTATACAATTACATATGCTATGCTTGAGCAATATTTTATTTCAGACACATCTTTTTATATAATAAATAAAAACTTAGAGAAATGCAAAATGGGCTATGACTAGATATGAGACTATATTTACAAAATAATATCTATTTTTTTTTCCAATAAATTTTAAGATTCCATTTTAGCTATAATCCTATATAAGTTAGTAATAAATATGTGCACATCAACACTGTAATAAGTAAACATATAAAAGATATAGATACATATTAGAAATAACTTGAACAATATATCTTAAAACATACAAATAGATAGAAAAGTAAATAATGCTTACAGTTTCTGCTTCCTCTTGAAAAATAAATTTAAAGCATGCATACAAATTGATGCTAAAGAAATATTTTTGAAAGAAAACATAAATGATAATTTGACAATAATTTTTGTATGTAAAAAAAAAAGCTTGTAACAAGTTTTACATGATGTCAAACTGCAGCATTTACATGCAACAAAGACAAACACATTTTGAGAAAAACATGTCAGCGATGACATGCAAGAGGAAGAAGAAACAATATACATGATACTAACTTTGTTTTCCTTTACCTCCACTTGACCTAAGAGTATTCATAGCTCTTTGAAGGTAATTACTTCTCCGAGAAACCTCAGGTGTAAGAGTAGAAAAATTATCTACACCCGAAGAGCCTGCTACTAATGAAGCAATGCTCAATGAGGAATCGTTCATTCCAGGAAGGATACTATGACGTAGATTTGCAAATGGAGTTGCAGCTGCAATGGCTGACATATATTTCTCTTGTTCAATGCTAGCAGAAGTTTCACTTGATGTACCTGAAAATATCATTAAAAAAAAAATCAGTAAAATTATTATGAAATAAAATATTAGATTTAATATAATAACTTCTCATTAATAAACTATCACTAGTATAAACTTTATCATAGTGCATAATTTGAAAGTTACCTATTACATAATATCTAATATCTTATTTCATACACAGTTTTCTAAATGTTGTTTTAGTAAACTCTACTTCATATTTATAATTAACTAATAAAAAATTAAGCAAGTAAGTAACATTACCAAAGTTTCAAAGATCTAACTCTTTTTAAAATTTGCTTTAATCATAATCATATGTACATAGATATATAACAATTGGTGATACTTCATTATTTTTATATGTAATAAATCATTCAAATACATACTTGTGTTTGATTAATTACAAAACTACTTTTGGACAAACAGATATTATCATTAAATTGTAATTTCTGTTAATAATTCAGATATCAATATATAATTTATTAATACATTACAAAACTATATATTATATTAAAACTAAAAGCACTTAAGTACCTTCTATTAAGTTATTGTTTTATTAAGATATGCAAATAGTTACACTTTGAACAGTGAAGTATTATATTAAAAAAATGTGTTTATCTTTCATATTTTGAAATAAAGCAAGTGAATCTTCTTAGTATAATTATTCTAATTTGTAATTAGTGATGGTGGTGCTTGGTACAATTAATGAAAAAAGTTACCCTAAGCATGTGTCATAGCTCATAATCCAGAATTTGCCTATTATATAAGATTTTATGTTTCAGTTAAGTAATCTAATAGAAAGAATTGAAATGTTTCACTCATAATAATATAAATAATATGTTATCTAACATGCTATTAAAACATTAATTATGGAATAAATTAATATCAATATTATACAAATTTCTTCAGCTTATTTCAGTTAAAAGATATACAAAAATATCTATTACAGAACTCTTATTGTTACTGAACTATTGGTGGAAGAAGCACCTTAGATAATTAATAAAAATCTTGATTATATTTTAAACTTTACTAAATTCTTAAGAGTTTATTACACCATTAATACATTAAACAGGATAATATCATTACAATAGATTCTGAAATGAAGAAGAAAAAATCTCATATTATATGCTTTCTGACTGTAAATGGAATGTAACAATGATAACACAAGCATATCAAACTCTCAGGAACAAATAGAATCACATTAATAATTATTATGTATAAATCCAATTGTACTTATACTAAATATTTCTAGTATCAAAGATTATTCATGAAATATTTTTAAAAAAATTGTTAAATTTATTTTAAAATTATAACAACTTGAACAAATGTGAAAAACAAATATTACTTAAACTATAATGTATTTCCAAAATTTTGATATCATTTGTTTATTCATAATTTATCCAAATCAGGGCATAAATTTTGACTGTATATTATTTTCATTACTGATGTTATATGAATGGCTGCAAGTCTTGACTTATCTGCATTTTCTTTTCATGAGATAAAGAAGTAGTTCATATATATGTTTGTTGTCAAACAACATAACATATTTTAGTATAATTTTTGGGAAGCATTCTGAAGGTAAATAGGAACAAAATATTGATACTCTAACATGTTTGAATTTTTCCTTTAAAACAGAATCACATTATAATTTAATGAGGTTCATTTCTAGAATTTCACAACTTTTTTGATTCAAAATTAAAAGGTGAATTAAATGTTAAAAACTCTACTTTGAGCAATTTGAAGTCCTGAAATCAGAGCTCAAATTCATTACTTCATAATAAAATATTGTTAGCTTTAATGTTCATGTTAATTCCTTTAATATTAAGAATAATTAATTTAATTCTGAGTGAATCACTGCATAATTTTATTATCTTTTATTGTTTTATTTTTTTCAGAGTGAGAGTACTTATTCTTAAGAAATTTGATTATTGAATTAGTCATATTATGAATGTATTCACCAGATATATTGATAAAATATTTTGAAAAAGCAACTAAAATGTTTGTCACTGAAAGAATCAAATAAATCTATTTAAAATTCAACATTCAAAATTACTAGCAAATATGTGCACTTTTTTTTTCCAGCTATAATACAATGGAGCCATGCACTATGGTTATTTTGTTCTAAGTCCCCAACCACATTCAACGTATATAGCTATATAGTGTAGAATAGCTTATCTTTTGTTAATAAACTCTGATTAGAATAGATTATTTATTGAACTGCAAGAGCACAGTAACTTTTCAACATACACACACATATGTATAACCAATATTTTTTTATATGTATGTATAAACAAAATTAAAAATAATAATTTAATTATTAATAAAAAATTGAGACACACATTTATTTATATTTTACTAAGTGTATATTCATTCATTCATGCATTCACTCAAGTAAGAAGAATAAGAAAAAAAAAACACTAACTACCTTTTATTTAAAAATAAAGTAAACTGGACAATTTTCTTTTTTTAATAACTTTTTTATCTTAATAGAAAGATTAATACATTGTTATATTTTTATTTACAACTGTCAAACAATTTACTATAGATAAATGTTTTTCATATAATAGAGATATATATGAGAAAATAGTGACCTGGGCCAACTGATGAGTGCTGGTTCAGCATAAAATTTATCATGGGGATCATTTGTCTTTTATTACATCTTTATTTATATGAATTTAAAAAGAATGGGGAAGTATGGAGGTTGTTTAATATATCTATAAAGGTAATAGACTAATCAAAAAAGAAATTACTACTCTTTTATTTTTTTTTAAGTCAATGTTATTTTTAAGTAAGTTTTAAAATTTTGTAAACCTTCTAACATTATTAGAAAAGAATTTGTTATGTGAAATACTTCCCATCAAATTCGGAAAGGCAAACAAAGCATGAATTAACTGCATGTACTTTCAATATAACCTGAAGAAATTTTTTTAATAAATGTAATCATGCACAGCACTCAGATGGAGAAAAAAGCTATTTGAACATAAAATTTGCAGATTTTAATGATATTTTTGTTCATTTGTTTATATATTTCTTTGGGTAGCATATAATTGAAGTCATATAGTTAGATACAATTTAGTTGCAGCTCCATTGTAATAATAAAGCAAATATCTTTCTAATTAAAGCAAAAGCAGCTCTTACTCTAGTACTCAACATAAGCTTCAAATTTCCATTCCAAGACCTGTTTCTGGATTTTCTTGGCCGATTAAATGATTTATTGCCATTAATTTTTATAATTCTAATTATTTTCATCAAAATCTTTAATGTCCTTATTAATGATTTCACCAAGTGAAATAATAAATTCTTAAAATCCATGACATTACATTTTCAGGTTCATCTTCTAAAGTATCAGTGACACAACATGAGGCAGAACTGGGTGCTTTTAATAAGTGAAGAGAGTTTGTCAAATCTTCTGTAACTTAAGCAATTTCTTGGAGAGAAGTTATAAATCAAATTTAGTGAATAAATATATTTATATTAGGCTGATTAGAACTATACAAAAAAATGTTTCTATCACAAAGAACTGATAGTATTATAGGTAATAACATCATACCACATGCCCATCTATAGAAAACAGTGTCAAATTTGTATTGGAAAAATTAATTATTTAATTATTAATTGTATTTTTGAAACTAGTTTTCTTAAAAAGGATATTTAGATAACAGCATTTGAAATGTCCAATTGAATTAATAAGCTACACATCATCAAAACCTTAAGGTAATCAGAATATAAAATGTGAAAAAAAAAATTGATTCTTTTGCAAATAGATCTATATTTTCAATGATAATCATAATGAACTCAAAAGCTCCAATTATTAAATACACCTGGGTCTCTTTTTATGCGGACTTATTTAACACGATTTTGAAGTTACGCGATTCGTGTTTAACTGGAAGTCGAACTCCGATATTGCGCTATTACTTTAAATAATAAATTTCGCGCACTTACGTTATATTGAAAGTAATAGCACATTATTGGAATTTGACTTTCATCTTAGTAATTTCAATATTTTAGGTCCTTTATAATAGTAAGATTTTATGCAATAATGAAATTAAAATCATGATTTCCACATTTTACGTATACACACATTAAATTTTACAAGATTATAATGTAAATTAGTTCAAACATTGTGCGGGTTAATTTTGCATTTTAAATCACATTCTGTTCTTGCTTTTTAAAAAAGAACGTAATCAATTATTAATCATTTAGTGTCCACAAGTTTATTTTTAAAAGGTCAGTAATAGCAGTGGGCACAATTAAATTTGACAATTAAAAATTAAAATCTGATTTTTAATTGTAATTAACAATTTAAAAATTACTTACAGCGACTTGAAATAATGTGATGTGAAATTTGATTTTTAAACGGAATTGAAAATTAAAGTCAAAAATAAGAATTTAATTTTTAGTTGTTAGTTTCATAAACAATTAATAAAATCATCGTCTCAAAGATTAATTACTAATTATGGTGTCACCAGAAAACCATTGACACAACATGAGTGTGAAGTTGGCGCTAGTTGTTTGCAAACGAACATGTTTTTCGGCAGATAGATATAATAATTCAAACGTATATAAAAAAATGTACATTACTGTATTGTAAATTATGCATAAAAATATATTATTTTGAATAAAATTAAATATTATAGTTAAAAAAAGTTTGTCTTGTATCAATTTTTTTCAAATTTGAAATTTTTTATTAGTCATATTTTATTTCCTTATTTTTTTTTTGCGCGAATTTTAAAGTAATTTTACGTTGGTGCTTTGCTTTTATGTGAATTTTGAAAAATCACAGACCGCACCCCCCCTTTTTCAATGTAAGTTACGTCTATTTTTGCGCGATTTCGTTTGCGCGTGTTTTCTAAGGAACCTATCTATCGCGTAAAATGAGACCCAGGTGTATAACAATCTAATAAATGTTAAATCTCAAAAATTTGCAAAAAAAAAAGTTATTGGTTGAGTCATAAATTCTTTACATATAGAGTGTAGAAGAAAATTATCATTAATAACCAATTTATTTTTTTTATGCTGGAAGTTTTAGTTTAATCAGATTTAAGGATTTCAGTCTCTTATATAGAAGCAGTTAATTAATGAAATTCTATATCTTCAAATTTATTAAAGAGTTGTAGCAAAAAACAGATTGAACTAAGACAGCGGAGCATAATATAAGTTAATTTAATATCTTTTTCATTTTGCAGAACAGTGTTTTCATATCTGAGATAGAGCATTGCTCTTATGTTTATTATTTCAAAATATCTCGCTAAAAACATCACATGACTTTCATAGCTTACTCTAAAGCAGGGGTTCCCAACCTGGAGCAACTGTACCCACAGGGGATATGGAAAGCTTGTCCAGAGGGTATGGTAAATAGTAGTTAAATAAGTATATTATATTAATATATTTTTCCTTACTGCAGGATCCAATAACTCAAAATGCCCAGTTAAGATTTATTTGCCAAATAAAGCTTTTATAAAAAAAGTAATTACTGTTTATTTCTTATTATACTGAATAGGGGATACTAGTTAATTTTCTAAAAGCCAAAGGAGTGTGAGGACTAAAAAGGTTAAGAACATGTGCTCTTGCCAGTGCAATTTCTGACTATTGCAATAAGAATTAGCAAATGTGATAAATTGATATTGATATGATCAATGTTACAACTTGTAATATTCCATGTCTAATACATTCCTCTTAATATATACAAATTGTCAGATTTATTATTTTTGTTGACAAATTTTAAAAAAAAATGTAGAAAGGTGATTTTATAAACCAATTGTTCTCCTGGATTTATTCCTGACTTGGTAGTAATATCTTGTGTTTGCTGATTACTGACTGTAGAATTCAAAATAATGATTAACATCGAATTTTTACCTACTCTTGACAAATCAGGTGCTAATGTTCATACAATTAACACTTGAATAATACAAAGATCTCTGTAAAGTTTATGTTATAGTTCTAAGTACTTTAGATGTTAAAAGAAATTGTGATAAATGGAGTAGTAAGCAATGATAAATAAGTGTTAACACTTGACATTCTATAGATTCCATTTTATGTAAGTGCAAAATATTACAATTTTTTGCCTTGACAAATTAAAAAAATTCCAGAAAAAGGTTTTTTAATGAAAATAAAGAAAACCTATTTTCTTCTTAGTTATTACATCCCAATTTGGAAAATAAGTTTCAATATATAAAATCTGTAGTTGTTGATTAAGGATGAAAACTTCAAAATAATACATTTATTTTTAGTTTTCTTCAAGCCTATTTAATTAATATGTGAAACATTTACCAAGTTTTTTTTCCTTTTCCAATTCATTATTCATGAGAAAACTTTTTAATTTCATAAAAAAAAAAAATCTACACTAACCTATTTTTGTGAATATATTATCATTATCCACAACATTCTTAGGATAGAAAAAAAAAATTTTAAATTGCTATCAATAACTTTTATAAATAAACTGGCATTTTAAACATCTATCAATTAGTGTTTAAAATTTTATTCCTTCTCATAGAAATAAATAATAACACATTTTTCTAAGCATTTTGCACAATGTAAATGAATGCAATACTTAAATATTTATTCCACATTTTCAAAAATAGCTATCAATTTTGATAGTTCAACAATTTTATTAAAGCTACTTTTAATTCTAATTTTTTTTTTTATATTAGTAAAAAAAAAAAAGAATATTCAGTATTATTCTGGTTTCTCGACTTTTCTTTCGTAAATTACTAAGTTGTATTTTTCTTTGCAGCCAAACCTTCCAACAATAGCAAGTTTTAATTAATATTAAAACAAAATATTTTTAATATATATATATACTTTTGATTACTAAAGTTGCAAATTCATTTACAAAAAGATTAATAAACACTAATTATAATTTTCTTCTTTTTTACTTTTTCTATGATTAATAGTTTATTTATTAATTACAAACTTCTAAATGCTATTTCAAAGAAACAAAATTATTGGGTGCCTAATATATTTTAATTTAAATCTTCAACTTCTAACCTTGAACCATCTCAGGTAAATATATTTATTTTTACTTATATTTCTTTCACTTCTGCTTTCTTCCTTCAATAAAATGGCAATTTTAAATATGTAACATTACATCTTTCTTATTATCATCTGAATACTGCTTATTTAATTACTTCTACAGCAATAATAAATTTTATACTATACCAACTCCATCAATAAATAATTATAACATTGACAATTTTGGTACGCAAAAAATGGACCTACTTTTTCTTAAAATGTATTATGATTTGAAATTGTATATAAAAGTAATGAGTTATTATTTAAATTGCACTTTACTTTCAGTAAACATTGAATTTTATTTAGTACTAAGCAAATTATCTCCTTTTGACACTTAATTTTCATGACATTAACATAATTATATAATATCAACATTTCAATTGTTTAATAATCTTTTTCAAAGGTCGTTGTTTCTTCTATTTTTTTTATCAAAAAGTAATAATCAAAAAAAAGATTTTTTTTCATTATTATTTCTCATTTCAATATGCTTTGGAATAATATTCTCTATTATATTTTAGATATTATTATTTATGTCACTCACTATATATATATGATTCAAATTCCCCCTTTACAAAATGTAAACATAGCAAAAAAAAAAAGTTCAAAAGGAAATAATTTGCTTAATACTGAATAAAATTCATTTACTGTAATGAAAGTGCAGTTTAAATAATAATTAATATTACTTTTATAAAAAATTCAAATCCCATTGCATTTTTTAAAAAAAGTAGGTTCATTTTTTTATTATTTATTGATAAAGTTGGCATAAGATTTATTACTGCTATAGAAATAGTCAAATAAGCAATATTCAGATGATAATAAAAAGATGTAATATTAAATATTTTAAAATACCATTTTATTAAAACAGATAAGTTGAAAATTTACATTAAAATGCATTAGGCACACAATTTTGTTTGTTTAAAATTTTACTGCAGTGCAGATTGGTGAAAAAGCCAAAGCATTAAGAAGTTTGTAATTAATAAATAAACCAGTTAATCACAAAAAAGTAAACAAGAAATGAAAGTTATAATTAGTGTTTATTTAATCTTTTTGTAAATAAGTTTGTAACTTTAGTAATCAAAAGTATATATATATTTTAAAAAAAATATTTTGTTTTAATAACAATTAAAACTTACTACTGTTGGAAGGTTTGGCTGCAAAGCAAAATACAACTTAGTAATTTACTAAAGAAAAGTTAAGAAACCAGAATAATAATGAATATTCTTCTTTTCTTTCACTAACTTTTCTGCATTGAAAGTAAAATATTTCTTTAAATTATGGTATCTTTGCTTATGTTTAAATAATAGACATAAAAACAACTACTTTTGCCAAACTATTTTTTTTCCTACTTTAGCAGAATTATTTTCTATAACTGAAACAAATTACTAAGTCAATTTCATGTAAATTTTATTATATTCATCTACTAATATAATACTAATAGAAATGGTAGCTATAAAAATGAAACATACTAGCAGGTGTGTTATGTCCTTTAAGCATTCCTATAACTCCTTTGCCATGAAAACCACTGGCTCGTAACAATACTGCTTTTGTTCGCGAATGCCGCCAAGTTACAACAGGAAACCTTAAAAAAAATTTTTTTTTAAATGCCCAATTTATACATACAAAATCAGTTAATTTTACAATAAATAAATAAAATTAAATTTTTATTCTAAAGAATTTGTGAAACCCATCTTTCCCATTATCTGATATTCCCTAGAGAAAAAGCACAAAGAGTGGTTTATATATATATATTATTTTTTTAAAAAAAAAAATTATGAAGAATATAACATTTTCAGAAATGAAAGGTACAAAATTTATACAATTTCATAAATATACTGATTTTTTTAAAAAAAAACAGTAATAAAACTCCATGGAATATTGATAAAATAACTTTTATTCATTAATATATATAGATTTTCAAACAAGAAAAATTAGAAAATAATTTCAGATAATAATACTACTAATAATAATTATGTATATACATAACTTTTATTAAATGATTAATAATTAACATTTAAATTAATCAATGCTTTATTATTACTACAAGATATACATCAGTTGAGTTTCCAAAGTTGTAGTACACATATACACAACACATATAAATTACTTAATACCATAAGGGGAATATATGTAATAGATTTAACATATGATTCATAAATCAAGCAGACAATAAAGAATAGCTAACAATTTAACAATTAATTACCTAACTGCCAAAAAACTTCAAAGTTCAAAAAATAATGATACAAATGATCTTTGAATATCTGTCCATATTTTATATAGATTATAAATAAAGACCATTTCATAATTACTATAAGTACGTACAGATTGTTTCCTGAATTAATTATCTAATTTAGCTTTAATCTAGAAAAATCTACATATGCAGAAAAACAACATTTACAATTAAAATATACTGATTATTATGTATATTTAGTAATTTACATGAAATAGATCTGACATATAAAAAAAACCTCAAATCTAAAATAAAGAGCAAGCAGCGAGATAGCACTAAGAAAATAGTTGCAACATGATGGCTAAATTAGTGCTTGGAAAGTGTGTGTGCCAAATGAAAACTTTTGAGAGAGAATGATCCATTTACAGAAATAATAATATTACTGGTTAACGACAAATATTGAATTACTAGAAGAGTTGTTTCTAAAAGCTTATATATATATATAACTATAATAAGAGCGTATTTGTTTAAAAGACTGTAAATCAAACACATAATGTTGTTATTAATATTATCCTGAGTAGGTGAAAAGCTAAACACACAACTAAAGAATAAATTACAGAGATCATATTTATTTTTAAAAAAATTCTAATTTATTTATTATTGTTAAATAGTTTTTGTTATCAAACTTATGTTTATTTCAAAGTATTGAAGCTCTTATGAATGACATCAAATTAATACCCTTGGGGTATAGCAGAATGATGCAGCCAGACAGTTGTTAAACCCTGTGTAGGATAATAGTAAAAATGATGTCACTTAATAACAGCATTTGGAAATTTGATATGAATAACATATGAATGATGCTGCTTCATAGAAAAATTATGTAGAACATGTGGAATGGTATATGCTAATAAAAAAAAAAGGTGAGGAATGTTTGAAAGTGTACTGTTGTACAACAAGTAAATAAATTGTGTGATATTAAAAGAACTGAGAAACTTCCAAACCATGAAGTGATTAAAAAATTAAGCAGATATTTTACCCTGAAAATAATAAAATGGGTAGCATGATTGAGGCTGAGATACAGAAAACAATTACCTCATGAGAAATATATAGATTATGATTTAACATTAAGGAATTTGATGAAAGGTTGACATTTTAGTCATGAAATTAATATATTGTTAGATCAACTTCTCTAACCATGCTGGATAGTGCTTTAGAAATTTCATTATCACAATAGCTGGATAAAATCTTAGTTCAAAAAAACAAATTACACCAGATCCCAGTAGTGTGAAATATGCTACAATTTGCTACTGTTATGGAAGAACTGGACATTTAAGAAAAACTGCAAATATAAAAGTATAATATGCACTATTTGCATGAAAAAAGCTTGCTTTGTTGTAGTAAAAAACACTATGTTAAAAGCATGCAAATGCAGGATCACAAATTCAGGAAAGGGAAAATGAGTAGAAAAATTAACTTGAAGAAGTTTAACAACATAAACTAAGACTACACACTACTGGATGTGGACATTTGTGATCAAAAATAACAATAAAGATGGATGGCTGAAAAATATCAGAATGTTTCATAAAAAAAAAAAAACATTTGTGAATACAGATGCTATAGCAACAGATGTTAACAACAATAAAATTGATAAGCGTAGAAAAGTAATAGTATTTGTAAAACTAAATTCGAGGGTCAAATATCTTCCATTACATATTAGTAACAAAGATTTTAGTCAGTGGTGGCGAACCTTTTTATGTGTGCATGCCAAAAATTTCTAAAAAATATTTATTGAATGATTGGCGTGCCATACAGTTATTAAATCAAAATATAAACAACTTAATTATTGCAGTTTTTTTTTAAAGTTCATAAAACAAAATAATAATAACAATAATAATTAAACAAAATTTCTAAATAAGCTAAATACAAGTGAACAATATTTATTTAGAAGAGCACAAGTTGAATAAAATATAATAGTAAAAAATTAATAGGAATTAAAACAAAATTTTGGAAATAAACATATAAAATCAACATAAATATATATTATTTAATGAGATTTTTGTTGTTGTACATTGGATGCCAAATATTTTATATCTGGTTCATATTTTGTCATTTTTAATAATGTACATGCTGATCTAGATTCATCTGTCATTCTATTTATCGAACTGTCTTAAATTAAATTCATTATTAACAATGATTCACATGCATATGTAGAGGAGAAAATTGATAATATAGCAGTTGTTAATTTTTTTAAATAATTAAATGTTTCAGGAATAGCTTTCCAGGCAGTCAATAGTTCCTCTCCAGTATTCTTTTTACATATACCCAATAATCAATTATTTTCCATTATTTCTAATTCATTTCCCAAGTCAACAAATTTCTATTTCCATATAGAAAGGGATTGAAAATAGACTGATTGCATTTCCATATCCTTCAAATTAAGCCACTTAAAATTGTCTAACTTGAGAGTATTCATTGATATTATGACAGGTCTAAGTGCAGAGCTCTCAGATTCAAGCCTCCTCACTGATAAAAGCCATAAGTTAAAAACTAGTCTGGAAATATTGGATGAGTAGGCACTAGATAGGGATTTTGATGTACTAACCTTCTAGTATCCAGTGACTACTATGGCTTGCACTAAATAACAATATTGTGTGTAGAAAGTTGCTGCTGTGTTCATATTATCATTTAGAAGTTGTAAAATATGAATAAATGTCCATAGATAACTAATTTTGGAAATTGGCAAAACATTATCCATTAAATCAAATCCATTGACTAAATTGATAAAACTAACATATAAATTGTACTTTTGCTCATGACATTTTTCTAGCATTTGTCTCTTAATAAAAACTATATCTGCATCTCTTTTTGACTTATGCAAAGCCATATCAAGTTCGACAATTACTCATTAGATTCAATAAAATATTATTTAAAGTACTTTTTCTGTAATAGAGAACAATGATCATTACATAATCAAGTTTTCATTCTAACTCCAGAAAAAAGAGAAAAACAATTTAAGTCACGAGTAGAAAAAAGTGTAAAATCCACTAACAATGAAATAATAAATAAAGCATAAATGAAAGAACAAGTAAGAACCTTTAAACTGCTTCAATATTTAATTAATAACAATCCATCATTCCTATTTTGTCATATGATTTAAAAAAACTGTTAAATGGTAGCTTATCCTTACCTATAGTGCCTATGGCAGCGAGCAAATTTGCGCAAACTGTCATCTGAAATATTCTGAGGGACAACAAGCAAAGCTGGATAACTAAAAATAACAAAAATTAAACAATTATCTATCCAATATATATTTAAAAATAAGACAGAAACATACATGCTATTATATACAAATGTGTATTGATTTTATCTTTATTGTGTATACTGGGTGTTTAGTATCACATTAGTAGTTTAAATACGATATATATTCATATGATGGACTATAAATTTGCTCACATTATAAAAATCAAACAATTTGCATTTACAGTACATAAATTTAAAAGTCAGGCAGATGTCCTGATGTGGAAATTAGATGTTCAAACTCCTGGCCCATCTGAAGAGAGTAGGTTGATATTTGAGATATATTTAGAATGAGTGAAAACTAATAATTTTTTTTACAGTAAATGACATTGACAAGCTTATATAGAAGTAAAGCAGAAAGCACATGTTGCAAATCTGTGAATATGATTAGTTTTAAATATATATATATACCATTTATCTTTTTTTACACTATATTTAAAGCAATTTTATTTTCTTCTAATTGTTTCAAATGAATCACAGCCTTCATCAGAGATTTGTAAATATTTCACATTTTATTATTAGAAGAATGTAAAATTATTTTAAAAAAGTACAAAAATGAGAATTGGTCTATTATATTAAATTGACCAATAAAGAGATAGTAAAAATATAATAATGAATGGCTATTAAACAAGTAATTAAAACCACTTAAAGGTCTATCAAATTGAAAAATTGCAGAAAACCTTCACCCAAAATTCTTATTTTCATTTGAGCAGCATTATTGGTTTAGTATCAGCCTCTACTACTACAATTACAACTAAATCTTCATATTTAATCTTTAACATATAATGTGGATATAAAAATATTTTAAAAATAGATTACAATTAAAATGCTGTTAAAGATATATTATATGGTATCAGATACAATTATGTATGATAGAAATAATCATTTCATTTAAGCTTTCATATAACACACACACACACACATATATATATATATATAATCACATGATATCAGCCCAAGCTTATCTAAATCTTGAATCTTTACTCTATTCTCAAGGCAACTCCTATAAGTAAAAGATGGATTCGCTCCCACCTTTCACTCTAGTCTAATTGCAGTATAGACAAGAAAGTTAACTTTGGATTGTGACAGATTTTTAAACAGGTAAATATAATCCGTTCAAAAACAGATTAATAAACTGTATTACTTTTGAAACTTTCAAACTACACTACTATTGATTATTATTTAAATAATAAACCTGATTTTATATAAAACTGTGTGATTTTTTAAATATAATTATATGATAGCAATCCAAGCTTATTAATACCAAAGTAAAAGTTGGATTCTGTCTCACCTTTTATTCTGGTCTAAGATGAATATAGATAAGAAAATTGAAGCTTGGACTAACAGTTTGAGATTTTTATAGTCCTAACCCCATTAAACAGGCAAATATAAACTGTTGTAAAAGAAAACTTTTAGAATTTTCAAATCCCACTGCTACTCATTATTTATATAATTAATAATAATATATATGTCTAGCATTTTAATAAATATATATAAAGAACTTGTTTTAAATATTTAATAGATAAAAATTTTCCCCACTGCACCTATCTTACATATTTTTATTAATTTTATTTAATAAAGTATTTTTAGTCAATATGCACTGCCAAAAAAAAAAAAAAAAAATGCTATTTACATTGTTTTTTTTAAAAAAATATATAGAGACAGAAACATTAATTTTGAAAACGAAGATTATCAATATGTAGAAAGCATCTAAGCAAACATTTTTTTAGTTTGTTGAAAAACATTATCTAATATTAATAGTAATATTAAGCTGCAGTTTGAAAAACCAATATTAGATTAATCTTCCAAAATAAGCAAGTGTAAATAAATTCCAGTAGAAAATTTCCTATATAGAAATAACAGTTCACATTTAGGATGTTTTGTAACATTATTTCTTAAGCATTCTTTATTTACAAAATCAAAATTCTTTCTTTACTCCTTTTAAAAACTTAATCATTTCACAAATTTTATGTAAGTTGAAGTAAATTGGATTTTTGTTTTCAGATGCATATTTACAAAATATGTAAACATTTTATATTCAATAATTCATAATTATTACTACATATCACACAACATGATATTTAATGAAATATATAAGAACTAAAGACTATGTTGACTTGAACATAATCTTTTTCAAATCTTATATATCCCAAAAAATGCCACATATAGTAAGTTGGAATTAATGTAAGTAGAGAACTAGCTGTATTAAATTTCATTTTATTAAAATTATAAGTGTTCATAAAAATCTTTAAAATTATAATTTCACAACTTTTTCTTTCAACGGAATTGGAATATTCCCTCAAATAATTTGCATTTTACATAAAACAAAATTTATGCTGATAACTTTGCAAAATCTTTTTCTTTTTGTAAGTTATTTAGTTAAAATTAAGTGTTGAAATTACTTGTAGCATTATCCTAATTTCATTGTAATAAATGCATGGATAGAATGACATTGTCTTTTCAAAAAGCATTAATAATATTTAACTAATAGTAGACAAATAATACCCAGATTGAAAATATTAATTCAATGGTCTAAAGTTTCAACGATTCAATAGTATAGCCAAAACCCTGTTGCAACTTTTAAAAGATGACTTTTTTAATCATTCTGATCATAATTTTAACCTGAATAACTAATCAAACATGATTAAATATACCACTTTCTAAAATGTGTTCCAATTATTTTAAATTTTCTTCTCTTTAATGTCTACATTTATTCTGATTATGTGTTCATTCTCCTCTGAAATTCTTTTTTTTTTTCTTTCTGTCATTTAGCTATACATAAAATAGCATATGACTCTAGCTTACATATTGTTATTTTAGCAGTATACATTTTTCTTCCACCTCTATGCCATCTAGTGTAAACTTTAGTTACTAAAGCTTACAGTAGATAACATAAAGGTGATAAAAGAAAAATGTAATCTGCTATACATAAGATCAGAATTACTTTCCTATAGATTTAAATTTTGAAAATAGTTATTTCTTTATTTATGGTCCATCTTTCAATAAATTAAAAATGAAAAAAGAAAATCATCAAATAAAATCTTTAAATCTTGGATTATAAATCTATTTTTCTCCAAACATTTCATGCAAATTCATGATTTTTTACTTCACTAGAATAACTCCCCAAAGTGCTTATGATGTTATTTTGATAATTTGTTTAGTTTCACATTTTGCATTATACAATTTCATTTTTTTTTTTCCATATGTTATAGCATCAGCTGGGAGGCGAACCTGCAACAACAGTCTGCAACCAACTGCTTGCTTGCAAGGCCACTGTGCTGACCTCTCGGCTAACAACGCTTAAGTTTAGTATTGCTTTCATGTTTTACAAAGACTAATCTAATATTTTGGTTTTGATTCTTTTTAGGTTTGATAATCAAAATTTAAAAATAGCTTTAATAATTTTAACTTATGATTAAAAACTTCTTTTAGTTTGATACACACAACTGGATAATCAGTTATTAATCTATTGATTAAAGACAAAATTTATAAATATATTATTATACTAATAAAAAAGTTTACCTCTGACAAACTGCATAGTTACAGTTAATAGTTGTTAGTTTGAATGGATCTGCTTTTGATCTTGTGAAACCTCCATTCAAAATGCCTAATCCCAATCTTTGGTAATCAAGACAGTAAGCTCTTTCACTTAATTTTTCCAAACTTTTAGCATCACCAGTTATTGACAAGGCAACATCACCATCATCTAATGCTGTTTATATATATATAAAATTTATTAAACCTGCATATATGTCTATTAATCACTATTATTATTAATAATAATATTTACTACTTTAATTACAATAATCTTCTTGTATCCTACACTTTTGTCTCAAAGTCATGTAAAGGATGCCAATATTCTCATAATAAGCATTTTTGATAAGCACACATAATATAGATGAGGGTATACATATGTATAACATAAATATATATAGGTGAAACAAAATTATAATAGAAATTTCAGCAATAGATTTTTTTTTTCGTCATAAAATTACAATAAAAATGATGTACTAAAAGTCTTTCTTGTGATAATTCATTCTACCAGTAAGGAAAAAA
Source organism: Epiperipatus broadwayi (assembly GCA_028023455.1). Classification (NCBI taxonomy): domain Eukaryota; kingdom Metazoa; phylum Onychophora; class Udeonychophora; order Euonychophora; family Peripatidae; genus Epiperipatus; species Epiperipatus broadwayi. The sequence goes on from JAQFVV010006489.1 coordinate 202,146, forward strand.
TGAAAACACGTGTATGTTTCACTTTTTATGCAAGACTCATCCATTCTCAAAATATATAAGAGGGATATCATTTCTTTCCTGGCAAACAAAATAAATATTAAATCATGCAACAATTTATTTTCAAATGTTTTATTAAAAATAATAATGATAAACTATAATATAAAAGTCTTTAATTACATATATGTGCAATTTATAACACAGACAAAAAATTACTTGAACAGACTATTGATTATATTTTTTAAAAAAAGTATAATGTTAATGTAATCTTTCAAAAAAATAATTTTGAAATAATAATTTATGAGGATTTATTAAAAAAAAAATATTCCAAATATATATCACTAACTGCGTGTGTGTGCAACATCGTGCTGAGACATTTTCAATTCTTTTAAAAACAAAAAAATAATTTTGAAACAATAATTCATCAGAGCAATCACAAATATTCAATTCTTACTTTACAAGAGAAAAATACAGAAGAATTCAAAATTTTCTTGTAACCTGAATTGCTCCATTAATGATTACACAATTTTTTCATTATAAAAATTAAAATGGAGTAGGAAAGGATATTTTAAAAAATATGTAATTTAGAAAAATGTTATTAAAAAAAGCCATTTTTTATATTAAAAAGATATAATTACCCCATTGGAAAGGCAATAAAATAAAGCTAATTAAAACTATAAAGATAAAGAAAATTGAAATATTTGATATCATATGGATTATAAGAGTCTGAATGTAAAAAAAAAAAAAAAAAAATTATTGTACAAGCAGTTATGAACAGAATATTGGATAGATAAAAGATTACTAGAGTTCAAGATTAAAATAATTATCGTATTTATTAAAAACAGATTTTTCTCCAAACAGGTACTAGTAAAAAAAAAATAATAATAATTCTCATTCTTTAAATGCAGCTGCTAGCTAATTGAGCTCAATTTTAATAGTTGTCATAGAATTCTCATAAGAAAGGTTCTGTGGTAACAATTAAGTCTGTTCTTGAATTTACTTACAAAAAAATCCTAATTGGTTTTCTTGAACATCTGCACTATTAATGATTGATTAGAAAAAAATGTGTGGCATTTCTTATTTAAAATAATAATATTGAACATATCCATTATCCAAATCAAAGAAAAAAGAAAGAAAAAAATTATGACTGATATCTTGCCACATACTGAAATACATCTCCAATTTCAGTAGATACAATATATAATAGATAAATATTAAAAATTGTATACCTTATGGAATGAAATTTTATTTTAGTTAAAATCCTAGGACTATCACAATTCAGTTTAAATTTTATTTAAACCATAAATATGGTGCTCTGTATGAAAGCATGTTAGGCTTCTATCCATTAAAATACACAATCTATATTTCTTCTAATAAATATATATAAAATAATTACATATTTTTCTGGTAATGATTTGTATTGTTTATAAATATACACATATATGCCCTTCTGACTGGCATTCAACTATGATAATTTATAAACTTGCATTCATAATTATGGTACATGGGTTTAAACATGGTAATTACCACCTCACTAAAAATAAAGGGGCGTTTTCTTTAATAGAAAAAAAAAAGAGAAACAAAAATTTCAAACTGTATTTATTTTTTTTTGAAATTATATTTAATTAATTGTTTAAACTGGTAGATTTAATATATATGTAAAGCTCTGCTTGGCTATATATTAAAATTATTCAGGTTTACTAAACTTTGTGAAAAAAAAAAAGAAAAAAGTTATTTTTTTTATATTAAACATTTCGTTTGTTAAGAGATGAACAAATCTGTAAGAAGATTAATATATTGAGTTATTTTTTTTTGTAAATTAAAAATCATATTAACTAATTAATAATGAAAGACATAAGAAAACAAAATCAAAAAGTTTATATGCATGATCTGTCACATAATAAAAAGATTTTGCTATAAAAATAAATTTCTTTCATTGTTCTTTCTCTTTCTGCCTTCATCTGACTTAGACTAAAAGATCCAAACTTATAAGAAGAAAAAATAATAATTTACTACTATAAGTTGCTGTTTAAACCATTATAAAGTGAAAAAGTAGCTAATATTCCAAAAGAGAAATGAAAAATAATAACATATATAAAGAAATGGCCAATATGAATGAGTAAATCCCGCCTTTATAGGTGCTGACTGCATTTATTGCCAGAGATGGCTGGCCTACTTCTCAAAATGCCTTTGCCTGCTAAATGTTTTATTTAAATAGTCTGCAGTAGAGGAGAGAGAATGAAGGAATACTGGTAAAAAAATGAATTCTCATAGCCAATACTTTCCAAGAGACCAGAACTGCAAACAAATACATTATTATTATTTTACATATGTGTAAGCTAATTAACCATAAAAAGAAATCTAGAAACCAAGAAAATGGAAAGTCCTTTTAATAGAATCAATCACAAGTTGTTAAACCATAGATGCACCTATCATGACATTTAGAAAAAATAAATCTGTGGGCACATAACAGCAAGTCCAGAAAAAAAAAACCCCCAAGATAATATATACTTGGAACTATGAACTTAAATGAGCTCTAAAATCAAAGGTGAGAAAATAATATTTTGGTATTTTTTTAAATGCTTCATGCCGTCGAATGCATTAATTATCAGTGAATTGTTTTTTTTAATAGATGTTTTATTTTTTTTTTATATTTGAAGTAATTATAAATATATTTCTTTTGTAATTATTAGAGTTGGTTTACAAACAAAATGCTATTTATTTCTAGAAGTTAGGAATGATATTTGGAAATGCTTTTGTAATTTAATTTTTTTTTTAGTAGTAGTAGTAGTAGTATTAAATTGTTAATTTTTAAGAAAATATCTATCTTCTTAGTCTTGGCAGCATTCCTATATGCATGTTGATTTATAAAAATTAATTATCAAAAAAGAGATTAACGAGTTAGTAGTTATGGGTAATATCAGTCTAAAGAGAAATAATAATAAGGGTTGGTATATTATGTAAAAAAAAAAAGAACCACTATAGTATTTAAAATGGCTGGTGCTAATTGATTATAAATATTTCATAATCATATGATCAACTGACTAATTGCCAACAAATTATAGTGAGAAATATAGGTAAACTCTCCTTAAAAGTAAATAAGCAGGGTAAATAGAGGTATCAGCTTGGTATATTTGGTCACACAACTGGGGCAGTGTACAGTTAGTGAGCGAGAGCTTAAAGATCCTCAGTCCAACCAGTATGATATATTTAAAAATATCTTTTTACTTCTCATTTATTATGTAGGATTTTGATTACAAATTTATTTTACTAAAAAAAATATAAGCCATTAAACATCACATGATCACCATCTCTTATACTAGCACATAATTATTATTATTAAACAAGACAAAACTCTCCATACAGTAGTGCCACCCTGTGCCAACCAGAGTAATCAATGGATGCCAGAAGGCTTGTGCATAAAATCCCTATCTAGTGCCTACTCATCCAATATCCCCAGACTAATTTCTGGCTTGTGGCCTTCGTCAGTGAGGAGCCTTGGATCTGAGAGCACTGCACCTAGATCTTAGTGAGTAGGCACTAGATAGGGATTTTATGCACAAGCCCTCTGTCATCCATTGACTACTCTGGTTGGCACTACTGTATGGAGAGTTTTGCCTTGTTTAAAAAAAAAAAAAATTAATTTTCTATCTAGAAATTGACAGTATAATCACTATATATTGTAATGATCAAAAATAAGAGGTGAATTCATTACTATTATGAATACTTTTCTTTTTAAAAATTAATCAAACAACCAACAAATATAACTAACATATTTATTAACACATAAACAAAATAATAAGAACCCAACAACTAGCTTCCTTCTCATATTGATAGTACCTAAGCCACAATAATTTATTGATAAGTGAGATAAAGAGTCTCACAATGGCCAATAAATTATAAAACCAGATATGAAATATATATAATCTTATTTCTATACTGATAATATATCTTATTATACTTCAAAGTATCACATAAATATGAATGTATATGATATCACTTAGTTCACTTATAAAAATAAGATCTCTAAACAGGGTTTAACACTACTGACCAATACATCTTGTCATATTACATGGGTTATCTGCAATAAAGCAATCTTATTACCAACAGTAATATTATAATTTGTTATTATAGCATACACTCAATTCTCTATGAAGAGGAAAAGATAACATAGTGTGCAAAATGTATTAATATGTCATAATATTTAAATTATAATCAGGTGGATGTAACTAGCATTCTTAACATATATAATTCATAACAATTATACATCTGTCTGCATTTGAGTGCATGCATAAATATATACAACTCATAAAACATAATTATGCCAGCACATACTTTAAATAGTGGACTAATAATTATATATTAGTATTTCCATTGCAAAATATAAAATATCAAAATATAAATAAAGGGAATGCAGATTATTATTTAAAAGCAGGAATGTACATCTACAAGCATGCATATCATTATCACTAAAAATAAGCAAAAACTTCACATCTACATTTTTATATTTGAGACAGAACAATATGCACACAATAGAATTTTTATTTCAAATTTGGAAAAATTTAAGATCTTCATGCCTACCATTAATATTGATTATATATAAAATATTTTAGATATAAGCATATTGCAAGTTCAACATCTCTCTAAATATACAACAAATGAATCCATGCATTTAAATTTAATTAAGTTGCATTATCATTTTTAACAAGTTTCTATAAAGTTACTCCAGCATTTATCACTTATTCACTCAACACTTATAAAATAAAATTCAAAAATCATTTAAATTTAGATCATTTGCATTGTCCAATTGTTCTTTCAATTTTGAATTACATTTATTTATTTAAATTCAAATTCACAACATTCAAAGTAGAATTGTTTGTATAAATATTTTTTCTAAATTGTTCTAATAATTCGTTTACATAAAAAAAAAAAAAAAATGATTCTTTTGATTTGTCAACAATAAATAAACCTATATGAAGCTTTTTATTACTATCAAAACAAAATTAAAATTGTAAATATATTAATCTTAAATATTTAAATCATACAATCATTATTATAAATATGCACTACTTATAAAACATTTTAAAATACATAAAATAATAATAAATAGAATATCTATAATTGAATTTCTATATTGGACTATTTCCATCATCAAATATATATAATGAATGTCTTCAAAAAAATTTAACTTTATTTAATATTCCAAATACATTTAACTGTTAGTAGTAGCACATCAAACAGATGAGTATATGCACAATGTTTCGAGAGGTATTAGTCTCCCCTCTTCTTCAGGTGTTGCTGGCCTGACCAGTGACAGTACTAGCATGGGATTTGAACCTGGGTCCTTAGATTCTTGAGTTTTGAATTTTAAGGTTATGCTCTAACCAACTTAGCCATCCTGCTAGTACTGTCACTGGTCAGGCCAGCAACACCTGAAGAAGAAGGGAGACTAATACCTCTCGAAACGTTGTGCATATACTAACCTGTTTGATGTGCTATTACTAACAGTTGAATGTATTTGGAATATTTAAATAAAGTTAAATTTTTCTAAAGACATTCAATACATATATTAGATGATGGAAATATTCCAATATAAAAATACAACTAGAACACCATCATCACAAAACTTCAGGAAACCAATATATATAATGTTTCTATACCAAAAGTTCTTGCTTAAATTTTGAATAATTTATATTGAAGTTTATATACAAAATTTACTGGTAACTTATGCAAACAGAGATATCATACAGCATCCAATTTTAATTTAAATAAATTTGTGGTCATAAATATAAAATATTCCTGAATTATGTTTAGAACTCTAATATTTGTATTCTGATTGTTAATACAAATCCTTTATCCGTTTATTGAATTATGTGAATTGCATTTATAACATTCAGTATTGACAGTTCCAATTGTATGCAATTTGTTAGTTTATTTGTGAAATTGCTATAGAGGGTAAGAATTCATGATATTTTGTTCCTGGTTCATTATGGAGACTTTCTATAAAGTTGATTCTCATATCCTGGGAGGAATATTGTATTATTTCAGCCAGAAATTGCAGAAAATCTATGTCAAACATTTCAGTTATAGTCATTTTAAAAAATGAGATGATTTAATTTCTTATCAATTTTAGAACATGCAAATGATAAATTTTCAAGAAGCATTTTATTTTTATTTTTTAAAATAATTTTTAAAAATAATGTCAATATGTATATATAAATTAACAATCTTTTACTAATATAAGTTTAAAACATTAATCAAACATAATTATTATTACCCTTTTTAATAATTAAATTTAAAATTATTTTATCTTTTAAATTATCTTATACAACTTACAGAATTCCTAAAATATATTTTATTATTAATGTATAAATAATAATAAATATTATACACACATATACATGTACACAACATAAGACATGACTATCTGTTAGTGTTACGAGTTGATTTCTTCCTAAATATATATATTTATTTTTATTATTATATTTAAATGGTTTTTATCCTTCCTTTGCTTTGTTTAGCTTGTCTCCAAAATGTAAATATCTATGCTAAACTACACTTCCCTATCTATGTCTACTATGAAATAATGAAGGACTATAATTATGTTCAATATATATATATGAAAATTGGGCTTCATAGTGCAGAGAGAGTGCATCTGTTGACATGTTTAAAAAACAGATTTGCATAAGAGCTTGGTAAATTAGAAATTTTTTCAAAAGGCTTAGATTTTTTTCTTTCAGATAATTGTCTTGTATAATATCTAGTTACCCATTTGTCGTTAGTAATAGAATATCTAAATAACTCTTAAATAGAGGGTAAAATAAGTATGTAAAAATACCTCTCCCATCCAGGGTAATTAAGAAGCATGGTGAATAATGCCTTCACCATCAGCACTACTTTACAAAGAACTACTTGGAGAGATCTTTACCAGTAATTTTTTTTATAAAAAGACTGTTTTATCATACCTCTAGATTTAATCTAATAATTTTAATAAGCGTGTATATAAAAAGTATGGTTTTAAAATATGTAGCATTGAGAATATATATAATCCATTCACAGAATAACTACATTTGAAGGTGTATATCATAATAATAATAATATAATATAATAATATTTAAATATAATTGAGGAATAGATTAAGATGGATCCATCTTTTTCTAATAGTTCTGGCTTGTGTTTTAGAATTTGGAGTCCCATGTGATGCCATTATTCCATCTGATTGGCTGTCACTTAAGCATTTTTAAAGCGTATCTGTTTGAAGGTGTTTAGCTTTCACGTTATTATATTATCTGTTTACGCTTAAATTTAATATATTTACATTTATTAATATCATTTCATTAGATTTAAAATATTTCTTCGTTGTAAATCGGATGATTTCGTGTTGTTAATTTATATATATAATATTTAGTGGATTAAATGTGAAGGTATTTAAGCTTCACACTCTTAGTTCAAAATGCTTGAGTCTGGCTTATTTAAATATAATTGAGGCATAGATTAAGATGGATCCATCTTTTTCTAATAGTTCTGGCTTGTGTTTTAGAATTTGGAGTCCCATGTGATGCCATTATTCCATCTGATTGGCTGTCACTTAAGCATTTTTAAAGCGTATCTGTTTGAAGGTGTTTAGCTTTCACGTTATAATAATAATAATAATAATACCCAAGTCAAACAGAGTGTCATTTTAATAAACTTGTAAATAATAATCTCTTTTTTGTATCAATGCAAATTTATAAGTTAGATAAAGAATTTTTCATTTTTGTCCTAGTATCTCTTTCAAATATTAATCTCTCAATTTATTTATCACATAAATAACATAATAGTTGGATAAAGTGAACCAGTCTTTATATAACTAATAAATTAGCTTCAATATGGAAAAAGGCTGTTATTTACAAGAATTTGACTTATGAATTATTACTATAGGCTTAGTTGCTCCATGAAAGAACTTATACATATATGGAGATATAATTATTCGAAAACAAATTGCAAGAAATAAAACAAACCAACTATTATTAGACAAAAAAGTCTGAATTATATATTTATCAAAATGAATATGACTAATTCATTTATTCACTGTAATAAATTTCCAAATTTTTATGTTAATTTAGAGGATTTAATATACATATAAGCGTCAATGTATCTTGAAAAATTTTAATTTGCTTTTAGAGACTTAATCATAAACTTTAAAAAAAAATCAACTTACTTGTATCGTCATCATACAGCGACAAAGGTCTATCTGTATCTACATCAAGAGATCCTTGCCTTGGCAATAAGTGACTTTTCCTTTGGGTAGGAGATGGTGGCATTATATACTTTTCTTTGCGTGAAGATTGCTTTGGTTTAAGACCAGCCTTTTTTGCTGTTCTCAATAATGTTCTTTTAGCCAAACCTCTAAGAAAAAATAATAGCAAAATTAAGTCAATATTTTCATTATGTCATTTTATGTTATAAATACATGATCAATCTCAAATAATTATGTATATGATAACTACAATTACTAAAAATAAATCTAATGGAAAATATAATGAATTTGTTACATGTATTAGCAAATGCAAACATATATAAACAAAGATAATGAAATGAAAAAGCTTTGATATTGTATTATTAGTGAAAAATTCTGATTTATTTGATGTAAAAATTGGTGTCAAATAGGAATGTCTACAAATTTCGTTATTCAAATATGAGACACAGATTTAATTTATATGATTAAAATCATATACTTAATCAGAAAAATATTTATTAAATAATAGTTATATGAGTGCGTCGTCGGTGTCCTCGTCGTCGTTGTTGTCGTCATAAGTTTTCAGCTTCTGGTTGCTTTCTAAACAACATTGGGATTAGTATTCTTGTCAAAACAAACTTTTATATCACAGAGGCCAATCACAAAAAGTCTGAGAGGAGACCAAGATATTAAAAGAGAGCAAAAGAGAACAGAGAAACCAGTTAATAAGCTAAAAATTAATCCATCTTGAAGACATTACAGGTTAACCAGATATTATTATTATTTTGGTTCTGGTCTAGTTAATATACTTTAGTAATAATTTATATATTCATTCTTATAATAAACTAACTTATAAATTAACCATATTTTTAATTTAATAAAGTAGTATTTGTATTTTTTTAGTTTTCCTATATAGCAGGTTAACAAATTTTTAATAACAAAAGTGTATAAAAGTTCTACAAAATTTAATTGATTGTAAATTAAGAAGAATACTGATAATATTTGTATACATTTAACTTCAATACATGAAAGTGCTAAAAATAAAAACTTTCAATCAAATGATTCAATATTTAAAACTGTCAAATATTTTATTTTTAATACTGAAATATACATCTAGAAAATAAGCTCTATAAATAACCAATCATTTTTTAAAAAAACTTCCTATGTTTTATTTAATTTGTTGTATAAATTCTAAAATAATTTCCAAAATTGTAATTATAAATAAGCAGCCTGGATTAATGCTAAATAGTAATGAATCATTTTAAAATCACAAATATTAATTGTAAAGAAAATATAATTTTTAATTAATAAATTAATAACAATTTAAAGGTTAAGTCTATGATCAATTTTTAAATGGCTTAACTTGTCAAAAAAAAAAAAAAAGATTTAAAATCTATCTATGTGCACAAATACTTGTTTCCAAACTCCATATATAAATATGTGTAAACATAAATATATGTATTGCATTCATATTTAAAAACATTAAATTTATTATAACAACAAACCATTTGATTTTTAGCTTATATAATATGTAATAAAAGAATAACTCTATACATCATTACTATCTATAATAATCACGATAATAAAAAAACCTACAATTAAAAAAGAATGGATATTACTAAAATATATAGTTACATATCCGGATTAGGCTCTATATAAACAGTTCAGAATTATAGTTTAATTAGAAAAATGGAATTAAAAGTAATGCTATATTTTTATCAGTATTGCTTCCGGATTTAAATCCCAAGCTCATTAATAAAGGTAAAAATCTATTAGATTATATAAATATACAAGTATACAAAAGTTAAATAATCATATATTTTTTGTAAACATACGACAAAACATATTTAATATCTAGTAATAAATATAAAATAATGGTATGTAGATGTTTGTGTGTAAATTCACATATAATCTTAAAGTGAATATATATCTAAAATCTGACAATAAGCATAAAATATTATGGATGATATATATATATATAAGTGTTCATGTGTAAATTCTTAGTCTTACCTAAGAGTGGCATGCTTTTTCTTATTTTTATGAAGTGGGGTCTGAGGAACGATCACATGGCCTGTAAATGCAAAAGTATTAAAAATGGAAGGAGGATTTCTAACTTTACTAATCCATTTTCTAAAAGCTTCAATATTCTCTGATGTCACCTCTTCATCAAATGCTATTTTCATAAGCTGAAATATATATATAATTGACATAATTATTTTAAATTATGATAACAATATAATAAATAATACATTAAAATACCCAATGGAAAAGACTATGCACATTACCTTACCAAACATTAGATTAATCTAAACAAGAAGTTAGATTAAAACAATACAAATTTAATTAAGGAAATATAAAATTTAATTAAACACGATTGAAGAATGATAAAAAGAAAACAATAGGAAGAAGCATATAAAAGAACCAAGAGATTCACTCATTTATATTATATTACTATTTTTAGTATATAGTTTATATTCATTATTATTCATTATTGCTGTCGTATAAAAAAACTTTCAAAGAAGAGAAGGTGGCGAACGGCCATTAACGTCTCCAGCATGTGGGTGTCTCTATTTATATTCACTGCAGGGCAACCTAGCAGCATGCAGTGCTAGACAGCAACCGAAGTGTGCAGCTAGCCTTCGATTCCAGTCCTTCATACCATCAGATGCTTTCTATCTACAACTCATGCTCGCTTCGTGATCTATAAACTACGGAAAATCTCTCTCTCTTTCATTGAAACGTGAAAAATCAGCAAGAAGCCAAACCATTGATGGAAAAGAAAAGGCAACCAATTGATGATCAACAAATCAGGAACAAGCAAAGAACTGTATCCATGTGAGTGTAACGAGCTATCCAAAAAAAAAAAATCATAGGTAAATATAATTATCCCATTTAAAAGATTTGAACATTTATTTGAATGAAAGACTTTAATGAACTTTAATAACTACAGTCACAGTAATCTTTAAGTTGCTTCCATAATTTATTATATTGGATTTTAAATGTGTGTCTGCATATATGTAAAATTTTATTATAATGAGTTTTAAATATGAGTGTGTGTAAATAAATTATTTGTTCGCTTAATTATTGTCTGATCGATTGTCTCTCTTATAATTGTGTCACTAATAGGTTAAGTTATAGTTAATTATAAGTATTGGGCAAGTATATTAAAGATTTCCCCTCACAATTGAGAAAGGAGCTAGCTTGGGGATATATCAAGCGCTAGATTGGTTACCTGTCATCTGGGCATGCTGATTATATAACTTATGATTGGCTGGCACTGAGGTTAAGCCTCAAAACAAATAAAGTGCTTTAGATGGCAGGGGTTTGAATCTAGCAGTGAGAAGTTCTATAGCTTGAAAATGTGATCGTAGAATATAGTTTGTATAGCCTCAGTTTTAGTTTTAGGTACCGTTGGTATTTCATCTACCTGTGAAATTATACTTCTAGGCTTGAAGGGCCGGCCTGCTGCAATAGTTAAGAGTGCAGCCAGAGTTAAGATCAAGATTTTAAATTAGATAATGACAGCGATTTTCTCCCATCTGGTTCAATATATTAGTAACTAGGCATCCCAGTAATAATAAAGTCTGATAAAATCAGCAATCTCTAGTATTTTTGTCAAACTTTTAATGGAGAATTTGGAAACTCAAACTTTAAAATTGCTAAAAATAAACCATAAATTTAGCTTAGATCTATCAATGATGTTTCTGATATATTGACACATGGCAAAAAAAAAAAACCCCTGATGTTTTTTTTTTGTTTAGAATAACCTGGTTGATCAATTTTATAATAGAAACGGAAACTGAAGATTAATTCGCTTTTTTTGTTCTTTTTGTTTTCAAAAGTATAAGCTGATTCTCTAATATTTTCTATTTTAAGAAAGCCACATACATATGCTAATAGATATGTGAAAACCTGTTCTCATCATTATTCTACTCAAATATTTTTCATATGAGTGTTTCCATTATCTGTTAAGATTCTTTAGCAAGAGAAATTAATTTTATTCATATTATCTTGATATCTAATAAATAAATACAATATTAAAAGTATTATTGAATTTGAAATAATATTAAAAAACCAAAAGCATCTACAATTAAAAATTCTTACTTAAAAAAAAAAGCAGATGCAAAGTTAATTATAGTCCCAAAGCATTATATTATAATGTCAAAATAATTTTCAACACTGATTAAAAAATTAGCACTATTTTACTGAATTTAAGAATTTATTTTAAGATTTATAGTGATTTGTAAGCTTCTTGTAAGAAGATGAACAATCAACGATTCAATGATAGAAGAAAAATATATATCAATGTAGTGAAACAGTGATTACTATTCATTTTATTTGTTTTATGTACTGATCATATAAATTTTGTCATAACTAAAATGTTATTCCAATGTGACACACATTACCAGAGAAAAATGAGAAAAGTCATTGAAATTCTTAAAAAAATGACTGTGTTAATAAAAAAAATGAATACAGTAAAACTTCCATTCATATGAAATAATTTTATAAAGGATATCAATCAAAAATAAGTATTCATTATCATACTTTCTTTTAATCTAGTTTTGAAATTTTGTATACTGGATGAAATAATCAACAGCTATATTATATCATTTTCTGCTTCTAATATCTCTAGTAACATATTCTTTTTCTTTGACTATAACTATAAATCGTAATGTAAGCTTTAGTAACTAATAGATGAAAAAGAAAATGTGGTATAAACTGGAGTCATAATAATATCTCTAGGAACAACTACTAAGACACCTTTAATTAGTCAAAGGTAGAAGAGATTCAAACAAAACAATGTTATAATAATAATTACAAACAACCACACATACTAAACAATTCTAAAACTGTACATATATAAACAATTATTTTTTTAAAAATTTAAGTGATTATTATGGCTTGGCAATTTGTAATTAGATATTTTCTATTATAATGCTGTGATTTTTTTTTTTTTACTTTGTCATAGTATTTCAATCAAAGCTCAGCATTACATAGCATTATCTTTGTTTGCATGATTTAATATATTGGTAAAAATAGTTGGATCAAGAATGTAAAATTCTTGAATTGATTTCTAGATGAGCAAAGTAAAAAAAGCTCTATTTGGCTATTTGAATGTAAATTTGATGCTTAAACAACATTTGACCTCTTGAGGAACTTATTATATAATTTAATATTATCTCTCAATTTATAAACAAAAATTTCTATTAGAAAGTAGAATGTTAAACAATTTCAAATTAGTTTCTATTTGTTAGATATTACTGAAAAGTTTAATCAATATTACTGTTTAACAAATAATTACCTGGAATGTGTTCGAACGCAACTGAAGCCCTTCATGCAAGCACTGGTCTATGTGAGCTAGATACTGCTCACTTATCCTTTTTTCTTTGGTTAAGGAAGCAACAGGAAAGTATCGCACTATCACTTGTTCACAAGCTAGAAAAGAAATTAAATTATTGTGCTATTAATAAAAATAAAATGAGAGAGAAAGCATAAACCACAAATGCTATAATAATTGTAATAATCTGCTGTATAAAAATTTTAACTTCCATTAGTTTTTAAAAAATTTCCTTTTTTTTACAATAAAAACAAAAAGAATAATTATAAACTATATAACAAATTCTCCAACATCAGAAACTTTGAGAGCATTATAAATAATAAGATACAGAACAATAACACAAAAAAATAATAATTACAAAGAATATTTTTTGCAAGTAAATCTGGGCAGTTCATTTAAATGACAAATTTGAATCTCACTGTTCCTTTTTCTACTACAATGCCATTCAACTATGAGTGGAAGCAAACTATTTAATAAAATTATTGAACGATTCTTTACTGCAATGGATAACAATGATATTTAACAATAAATATTGCAGTCTTATCTAACTTTATTATTTTTAAGAAGTGGAATAACAAAAACTTCTGAAAATCAGGTAGCACAACTTCAAGAGTTCATAAATTTTTAAAAATTTCTATTACAATTGAATATATTATCATTGATATTTAAAACATTTTCATATATCTCTTTGCCATTCTATTTTTAAATTTGCAAATAGCTATTTTAATTTCATTAAGCTGGATATTTTTGTTCAAATATTTATATTAAGTAGATGGAATGGACATATCATTAAAAGTCATCATTTCAATTCTTACATCATTATTTCAAGAGATGTTCAAATTCCAACTGATTGAAATATCATTTTCCTCTTATAAGACAGTATCAATGGATTTAATAGGATTACATTATTTTCAATGTGTTAAAAAAAAAAAGTTCTAAAGTGACCATGATCAATAAATGCCTATTTCCTTCATCGTTTTAATCCATCAAACAGTTTTCTTGCAGTTGTAAAACTTCTGCCTTTGAATTTCAATACTAAATACAAAACTCCATATTCAATTTATTATTTTATCAAGCAAAAAATGTCATATCTATGAAGTCATAAATAATTGAATCTTGCCATAAAAACTAGTTATGATTCTTCTTTGTAATAAACCTAAGAATAAATTTACACTGCTAAAGAGAATTTCACGACAGTAAGACAACATTCTAATAGATTATGAAGACTCTGCTATTTTGCTATTAACTTCTTTTCATATTGAAACTAAAATCAAGAAATTATTTTTTTAGCATATTTAAATATTATAGCTATTCAATATAAGAAGCTCAGATATATCCTAACATCTTAATTGATTATATATAAATCTCACATTATTATGTTAAATTACAATAAATAACTCATCCTTGTAATAAAAAATGATAAGTATTCTCAATTTTTGTCGGAGTTCCAATTAATATTAATAGAAGTCATTCACACTATGATGTATTTGGAAATCTAAAAATTCATACAATCCTTGACATGTGCCACTATAAAACTTGCATTCTGTATGAATCATTTGATATTTAAAAAAATATCATCTATCTGAACTGGTGGCATATAAAAAATTTAAGAAAACATGTGATAATATAAAAGCTCAAACACTAGCTCAATTACATCTTAAACTTTTTGATGATCAATCCAATTTAGCATGCATGATAACCAATCACATAAAAAAAATCATATTATATCAACCAAAAGCTTTCCCAAAATTTTAACAAATTTCAAAATATTAGAAGCCTAGGAAAGAGTTCACTTTTAGTTTTAAAAGAATTTTATTTAGGGAGAATATTGGTTTTTTAATACATTAATTTTTTATGGTACATTGACAAAATAAGAGTCTATAATGTCACTACTGGGTTGGTAGTCGATGATTTATGAAAATATTAATCCAGGGTATGGAATAAATCCTGTGGTTTATAGATTGTTGTCATAAGCTATTTGGAAATGTATTGGGCTTTGGAATTTGGAATAGATTCCAAGTTTCTTCAAATAAAAATTTGGAGGAAAGGATCATGTCTTTATTTTTGATTTTGTTTAAGAGAGAAATGAATAGACTGTTTGGGTCTGGTGGAGGATTTGTGAATACTAATTTGCATCTCACATTCCAGATAGAGTGGGTGAGAAATACTGACATTCTTATAATTGGAAATTGTTTACTTTGTAGAGATTCTTTTAGCGAGAGGATTCTGTAAATATCAGTTTTACTGTTTTGGAAAATTAAAAATTTGATACTACCAAGTCCGGTACATGAGCGAATTATGTGGTCAAATGTCTCATCATGCCTCTTGCAGATTGGGTAGATAGGATCAATGTTGTTAAGAAATCTCTTGTGGTGGAGGAACCAGTTGGTATGCATGGCTCCCAGATTTACTTTTACTAGGTAGTTTAAAAATTTAGGCTCTAATGCTAAGAACTTGAATATTGAAGTAATTCTATGATTAGTGATGCCAAGCATTGGCAACATTGAGTTGATTTCAGGGTTGATTTTATGATGGGTTTCCCAGATGGTGATTTTTGTATTATATGGATTTTGTAAATTAGATGTAAATTGATTGAGAAGCTGAAGAATCTGATCTAGCCAGCATTTTTGAGGAGGAGGTCTGTCCGTCGGTTGAACCGCCTCTGAAATATTGAAGGAATCATATTTTTGTAAGAGGTTATGAATTAATGTGTGAGATTTTTGAAAGATAATTGAGGGGATGGAGTGAAAGGACAACCCGTTAAATTTGCGATGGTATTGCATCCTTGTCATGCTTATAGACGTTGTACTGTTTTTCCAAAAGAGTTTAGCACATAGACTATTGATTTTTTTTGATAAAGGCTTTTGTTGCTGTCATGACGGGGAGGTAGTATGCAATCTTGGACATGACTTTCATGTTCAGTAGCGCTACTTTTCCCTGTATGGAGAGATACACCCTGGAAAGGGATTGAATAATCTGAGATGTGGAATTGATTAAGGAGTTCTGTAGTTTTTTTGACATGGCTGTTTGAGACATGGAGATAGGGAAGCCAAGAAAGTCCTGGGGCTCAGCTAGAAATCTAGATGAGACTTTCTTTCCCGATAGAATTTTCCAAGATGAAGATTTGTTGGAGTTAAATTTGAGTTGTGAATCACAGGCAAATTTATCCAAAATCTTGTAGAGTGTTGGGAGATGTTTTTGAGATGGTAGTATTACGAGGACATCATCCATATATGCAAACAACTTGAAGGATTTTTTGATGCGAGGAATGAATACTCCGGTGAATGAGATTTCTATATCTCTCAATAGGGGGTTGAGATAGTATATAAAAAGGATAGCACTCAATGGAGATCCTTGAGGAATAGACAGGTGGGGGAGAACCCATCTGTGTAGAATCCATCTCCATCTGTATTTGCAGTTTACAAAAATAATTATTATGGGAAATCAGAAAATTTCACCAGTTTATATCCCCTCAGTGGTAAGAACTATAGTAGCCAAGGATATCTGGATAATGTTATAATTACTATAAAAGGTTTTGTAAACTCACTCCCTATAAAAATAATTGCAAAAAACAATGGCTGCCCCCCCCCCCCCCAATAAACCATCCATATGACAATTAGTTAGTTATTTTCTTGGCAAATCTTTTTCCTCAGTATTTTCTAGTTTACCTACTAAATTCTTGGGCATTTTGATATGCATCTTTTCCATCCAGATAAAAATTGTCAATGCACTTGTTAAAGAAATATTAGTATTTTACTCATTAGATCCACAAGTGCAAACTATACATTCATAGAAATAAACATTTCACACCAGCCTATTATCTGAGTCAGTGATACTAATCTTTTGTCATTTGGTCCTAAAAATATCATTTCATTTAAATAAGATTGTCTTTTGCTTAGTATGGTAAAAACCAAATCTTTTATAAGACTAGACCAAGACTTACAATTTAAAATCAGTATATAGGTATTTACAAAACAATTTCAAGCAGCCAAATTATTAAGATTAACCAGGGATTAGCATATATGGACATTCCTGATGAACTCATCATTATATTTTCTCTTTTAAAAGTTTGGACTTAATCAATTTAGAAAATCTTTATAAACATGATAGAGCATATATTACTTGAATTTTCTCTTATAAATACAGTAATTAAACTCATTTATGTATGCTTCCCTATGATGAACTTCTTTAATGAAGAAAAATCTGTTTATTTGATAGTATATATATACTCATTTAATAGATTCCAGCTCCTTTTTTTTATTTATTTTAATACTTTAAAAAATGCACTAATTCTTTATAATCAAAAACTTAGCCAGACTTAAACCACTCTTCAATCTTGATAATAAAAAAAAAAGATAAAAGCTAAACTATTTCTGTTGTACATCATTTGGCTCGCAAAATGCCAGTTTGTTTTCTAGCTCTAAGCACATTGATTCCTAATTAAAATTCTATCAACAATGGTGAAAGCTGTATTATAAAATTCCAAAAATCATATTCAAGTTAATCATAGTACCGATAATTATTTACTAATTATCAATCATAGGTAAATATTGAAAATTAAGATTGTAAGCCCAAAGATGAAGTGGTGATTCACTATTAGAAATTGACAATCTTGGTGAGTGATTATTTTCACACATATATATAAATGAAATGAAACCTAAAATGTTTCAAATTTATACAAGAGTCACTGTTGTTTGCAGTCAACTGGAATTGAAAAAATACATTAAATGTTCAGTCATTGAATAGCAGAATCAAATTCATATAGAAATAATATTAATGTTGTTTACTGAATAAAACAGTGAAATAAAACTGAGATCTAATTTTTTTATATTCTAATGCAATACAGATATATCTACATTTTTATAAAAATTAACTAAAAATAAATATTAAATAAATTAAACTTAGAAAAATAAAACTGCTTGTAAATTTAAACTATTTATAATAATTGTTAAAAAATATTTTGATAGTGCAGACAAACACTAATAGACAAATATTAACAAACTTTTAGTCATGTAGGTTTTAAAAGAATTATAAGCCTTTGTTAGTGAAGAAAGAGAGGGAAAAAATCAAACTAATCATTTGTCTCATGAATAACTAATTGTCTTGCAATTTTATAAAGATTCCAGATAATGTAATAGCTTTAATCATATTTATTGAAACTTCTAAAGATGATAGAGACCTCCACAGTTGAAGTGTGCCAAAATTTAAAACCAAGATAATGTGTCGAAGTCAATAATATGAAAATGCAGTTAAGATGAAAAAAGTAGGGTGTCTACTATTTTTCATTTAACTTGCATTTATTGTGCATACAAATTTTATCTATTTCCACATAAACTAAACTGTTTCAGACTTTAATAATCAAAATAATAATTTCTCAGGGTTTTATAATAATACATGTACTCTTAATCTTATTCCATTTTAAACAAAATCTTTACAAATGTATGATTTGTAACTAAGCTCTAACTAAAAATAACTTAATCTTCATTTTAAAAATAAATTAGGCTAGCAAATTAATGATTTATCTCATGGTTATATAAAATAAGAAAATAAATGCATGAATGTAAAGTGTGTTTATGCATTCTAGGATAAGACAATGTAAATAGGATTTTATGTACACTATTCTACCCAATACTTTTATGTTTCAAATAGCATTAATAATGATGTATTCAATCTAGTTAAGTTTTACGTGTAAGTTTATATCTCAAATATGACCTTTAATATTGTGAATATGTAGTGACGATGTATCTTTAATTAACGACAAAAGAGAAATATTAAAAAATTAACAATTACTTCTGTTGCACAATATAAATCAATTACATCACACGACTACCATCTAAAAAATTAACAAATACTTCTGCTGCACAATATAAATCAATTATATCACATGATTACCATCTAAAAAATTAATAAATACTTCTGTTGCACAATATAAATCAATTACATCACATGATCACCATCTCTTATGCTAGCACATAACTGTTATTAAACAGGCAAAACTCTCCATACAGTAGTGCCACCCTGTACCAACCAGAGTAATCAATGCATGCCAGAAGGCTTGTGCATAAAATCCCCATCTAGTGCCTACTCATCCAATATCCCCAGACTAGTTTCTGGTTTGTGGCCTTCGTCAGTGAGGAGCCTTGGATTAGACCCATATGACTATATAAGCTATTGAGCTTAGATTGAAAATATTATTATGTTTTCAATTTCATTCTCATAGTTTTGTAGTTAAGTAGAGATAAAAGGTGGCTGCGAGAGGGTTGCATTAGATCCTAAGATCTAGGTGCAGTGCTCTCAGATCCAAGGCTCCTCACTGATGAAGGCCACAAGCCAGGAACTAGTCTGGGGATATTGGATGAGTAGGCACTAGATGGGGATTTTATGCACAAGCCTTCTGGTATCCATTGATTACTCTGGTTGGCACAGGGTAGCACTACTGTATGGAGAGTTTTGCCTGTTTAATAAATCAATTACAAGAACAAATAATAATATAAAATATATATATAACGGACCTAATAAATATTACTGTTTAATTTCTAAATCTGTATCAAGTGTGTTGTCAGAAAGTATTATGAAAACATTTACAATATAGGAATAGGTTGTTTACTTATTCCAAAATAATCCTCAGTTTAAATACTGGAGGATAATAATTATTATAATCATAAAAGATAAATGTTTTATGGTCATTCTTAAATGTTTGTTTTACAAACCAATGAACAATAAGGGAAGCAAATACAAATCATTGCTTAGCAGACCTAGATGATATTTCCCACTTTGGGTTTAGTTACTTTGTCTCAAGATCCTTTACTGGATTCAATTGCAGGCTTAAACATCAGGAATGCTGCTCTGCTAATAGAAATATAACTAAATCATCAGGCTGCCTTGTTACACACTAGATGATAGTGAAAAATTAATTCTACAGATAAAAGAGATGCATAAAATATTCCTTACAGATTTACTCATCTACATAAGGATAATTAGCTCCACTTTGAGGTTGAAATTTTAATAATCCATAAAACATTAATACTATTTGCAACATATAGTAGTTTTATCTAAGTTTGTTAGTTATTTATATTTGTATAATCTAAACCTAAAATAAATCACATTTAATCCCTTTCAATCTCAACAATAATATTAATTAAAAATATTATCTGTACCTGAGCATAGTAATTTCTGAAATTTTTTTATTACTATAACAAACAATTATAATATTAATTAATAGAAGAAAGTATATTAAATAATCTGTCAGGTTTATTGCACAATTCATTTCACTTATGTAATATCATCCTTTCTAGAAGTAGCATAAGTGTAATATATTCCATTTAATATGCTTATTAATCCAAGATAATCCATATTTAACACACTAATCCATTTTTAAGATTACTTATAACTTGGACATTTATTATATTTAATATTTGTTTGGAGAACGAGTGGTATTTAAATATTTCTTCATAATTCATTACCCTTTGAATATTATTCAAGTATTTAGCATGGATAATTCTCAATGCAATTGCCCAAACATTGGATATACATTCATAGTTTGTTATAAGTAGAAAATTGATTCCTTTAAATGGATGCTACAATTTTATCCCAAAATTTAGTGTTCAATAATCCATTAATTTGAGATATAAAATTAATCCCATAATTTATTAATCTTTAATTCATGATGTCAGTAATTCTGATCATATCTCTGATAAAGCATGTAATTTGTTATCCTCAACAAAAAGATTTTCATTACTTTTGAACCAAAACTCGTTTCTTTAGTAACATATGGAGATATATTTGAGTTAGAAAAAATTATTATTTAAAATATATTTCCTTTCATAATTGAAGATGAGATCAATTTACACAATCAAGACTTATAGATATCCTCTCTTGACATGAAGAAAATAATTATTTTATAATAATTTCTGGAAAATATATCAGCAAATTGTTTAAAATTAAGAAATATGATCTTCCAAAATATATCATCTATTTACCATTACTTTTCAATTAAAGAAAATCCAGCAATTTGTTGAAATAGTGAGACAACAATTCCACAGGTCAATTTGTCTATTTTCCCATTAAAATTTGACTATAATAAATGAGATTTCTTGAAATAAAGAATTAATCGATGATGGTTGTTTGGTTATCTATTGTTGTTCATCTTTTTTCTAGAACAAAAAGAAGTCAAATGCCTAGCAAAAATCTCTCTCTATCAGTAAGTTTGGCCTGCCATCATATAGAGGTAAAAACAAAATGGCTATTGAAAATTTTGAACTTAACATTTAGGTCTTACATGCATTGAAAATTTGTGAAGACTTCTCCAGGATTTTTAAAACTTCACTTTTTATACCAATGATCACATGACATCTGAATGACAAAATATTATACATCATGCATTGGGGTTTCTTGGTTTTGCCAGGAAGGTTATTGTGGTTTTTGCTGCTCAAAATGTTAGAGTTAAGACTTGTTAAACCAAGCAGTAAAAACTTTTATTTCCGGGTTTATTCAAAATAAATAAATCATAAAGTTCTCGGATATTTATTCCAAACAAATTTAAATTGACTTTTAATAAGTATTCCAGTAAATTAAATCAATCTTTGCTAAATAAAAATCTAAATCAATTAATTGTACACCTTAATAAGAATAACAACTAAAGAATTCATATTTCTTTATACGAATATACAGTCTATTAAAAAAAAAAACCTGTATGTAAAGCCATTTAAAAAGCTTTATAGAATTATATTTCTAATAAATGTTAGTATGAGACATCATTTAAACATGATAATGACTATTTTCTATGCCTACAACCAATGATAATGATGAAGATATTTGTTTAAACATAAAAATTAAAAGCCAATAAAATTTTTACAGCTTTAAATTTATGATAGCCAATTTCTAGTGATACTATAATGTTACACTATGTCACTATATAAATGTATAATTTTGTTTCTTTGTGACTTTATAACTCACAAATATTGCACCACTCTTCATTAATCTTGCAGAAATGTCTTTCCTTTTTTTTTGTATAGAATTTTACTAGCCTATGAATTTTTGTTTTATAATACTTAATTTTAAAAAAATTATAATTTGCAACACAAAAATGCATGAAAAATCTATATCACTAAACGTCACATGATCACCATCTCTTATACTAGCACATAATCTAGGTGCAGTGCTCTTAAATCCAAGGCTCCTCACTGACGAAGGCCACAAGCCAGAAACTAGTCTAGGGATATTGGATGAGTAGGCACTAGATAGGGATTTTATGCACAAGCCTTCTGACATCCATTGATTACTCTGGTTGGCACAGGGTGGCACTACTGTATAGAGAGTTTTGCCTTGTTTAAAAATCTATATCATAAATGTTTTTGAATGACATCATAAAAGTGAAAAAAAAAAGCAGCACTGATTAAAAGATTGTTAGAGCTGAAAAATTTTTAAACAATAATTATATAGTTTTTGATAAAGCAAGTAAAGTAACGTTTCGTTTTGTAAATATATTTCAAATTAATTAAATTGCTTTTGTACAAAATATTTAATTTCTCATTTGAATAATGACAATTTAGATCAGTTATAACAATGAATTTGATAAACTTTTAGGATTTCAGTTTAAATATATATATTTAACGTGTGTTAAATTAAAATTTAAAAGGCTATGGGTACAGCAAGAGAAATACTACTACTGAATTTGAAAAACTTTTACTATGAAACTAAGAAACTTTTAGAATATCAGTTTAAATATATTTAATATGTGAAAAAATAAATTTTAAAATGCTGCAGGTATAACAAGAAATATATTATTGAATTTGATTAATTTTTACCATTTCCCTTTAAGCATATTCTCACATGATAAATAAAGTTTTAAAAGCAATTAATTAAAATGTGAGAAAATAAATTTTAAAATGGCATGCATTTGTTCCAAAAATTAACAAAAGTACTAATATACATATCATAATAAAAATAGGCTTTAAATAAAAAAATTAAAAAAATGAGACATAGGCTCCTATTATTTATCTTCTAAAACATATCAACTCACAATATTTTTTTAAAAAGGGTAACTTTTTTTTTTGCTCAGTCTCTTATTTATCTGTTATCTACCTATTTTTTATATTATAACGATCCGGATGAGGAGACTTAACGTAATCTGCATTACAAGGGCGCCATCTAGGCATTTGAACCTAGAAAAATTTATAAAGTAGGCAGATATGTAAGTTCAAAAAAAAAATTTTTTTATTTATTTTATATTGGTTGATTCCGGTCGTTAGCCCATTGTCACTAGCTCAGTGGAATAGCAGAGATTTATTTTTTATAATAAATTCTTATCTCAGAATATTTTTTAAAAAAAGAATAAAATAAGCCATTGCCAGTAATTAACACACAAACATTTATTTACGGACATATATATAAAATTTAACATTATTACTTTAGCATTTTAAAATTTAACTTAACTTTTATTTTAGATTTTAATTTACATTTTTATTTTATAAGTTCGCACAGATTGATTTATAAAATGTGTTTTTAATATTGAGTATAGATCGGTTACATAGATTACACGGTTAAAAACATTTCAAAATAAACATAACCGATCAAAATACAAAGTCATTGATAACGTCAATTGCAGAGGGAATACAAGAAACCCAATGGCATTCATCGTAAGATGCCGCATTGACATCGATGACTTATATATTCTAATCGAATATGAAAACCACAAACATAAGTAACCGATAAAGAATCCATGCAATGTCCATACCCAACTTAAATTTAATGCATTTTTATTTAGAGTGTCGAGTATGAATAGACTACATAGATTGCATTTGAAAAGAAAATATTTTATCCGTTATTTAACCTTAGGCCAAAAGTGTGCAGTTAAACCGTCAATCCATCCGATATATCGATGTGTTCAATGTAATACGAATACGACAGCACAATTATAGGTTAAGAGAATAAATCGCTTCTCGTCAGATAGGAATATTACATCTATCTGACGAGAAGAGCAATAAAAAAAAAACTCCATAGGAAAGGACAGCGGTCATTTTGCCGACTTACGATCGCCTTCCATAGGCAAAAAAGGAAGAGTGCGGCGTATAAAGCGATTCTGCCCGTAGCGAATCTCGTACTACATCTACTAATTACACCAATATATCCAATCCATTGACCCAATTTAACTATGAAACAAATAACCTAAGATTACCCTCCCCTAATATAACTTTACAAATCTATATAGCCATTCACGCCCGACTTAAGTTTAACATTTATATAATTTAATTTAACGAAAAACAAAAATCATAATAAAAACTTAAAAGAACAAAAAAAAAAAAAATGGAAATGATTTTACAAAAGAAATACATCAAATTAAAATTACTTATTAATAAATAAAGTTGGTCAGATAGGATTCTATTGTAATTATTTAAATACAGAACAAGTTTTAGAATTAAAGTTCTTATTGTTTAGTATACTGGAGTTTTAGAAATATATTTAAAGCTTAGAGTTCAAAAAGTTCTTACGATTATAAAATGTTCCTTTTTATCCGTTGCTTGCTGTTTGAACGTGAATTCCCACGCCGTCCTAAAGAGACTGGTATTCTGTTAAACCGTTTTATTTATTCATCCGGAGGTCTTTTACTTTAGCTGGTCCTCAATGTAGAAAACGATAGGTCATTTCTCTTTCTTTCTTAGCAGAACTGAAGGGATTGAAGAGTGCGTCTTTTCAATCCCTTCTCCTTCAACTCCACACTAACACGCATCACCACCGCTATAACACATCTCTCTCTCTCTAATTCTCTTCACTCACTTTTTACAGTAGCCTTTCAGATCCAGTGGACATTACGTCACGACAATGTGATGGTCTTTTCGCTGAGGTCCGATTCCATTGTTTTTCTCTCCTATCTGACCTTTGCTTATACATTTTAAATGCCCAAGGGCTAGTTTATATTTAAACTAATTAAAACAATCATTTCCATTTTCTGATTAATTAATGTGTTTTCCAAACTTAAAGATATATTTTTATCTCTAACTCTTTTTGTTGAAAGATTTAGTTTATCCATTTTTAATAAAGTTTTATTTTAATAATTTTTTTTATCTGTGCGATTTTATATATATATACGAGTTTAAGATGATTTTTTTTTATTTTCAATTTTTAATTCTTAAAAAAAAAGAAGTTTTATTTGCGAACTTTTATTTTTTTCATGTTTAATAATAAAAAAAACAATGTAACGTCGTATATGCCCGTTACAATATATATATACACAGACTAAGGATTTTTGCTTTATGATATTTAGGTCAACTAAGCATTAAATCAATAAAAATAAAACTTGAGTAATAGTCTCACATTATTTGTATTCGATGTCAACTTATAATAATTTTTAGTTGACTTTTCTACTTTTAAATAATATTAAAAATAATCCAATTCAATAAAGTATTTACTTTTAAAATGCATAATAAATTAACAATCCTTTATAAAATGCTTTATAAATTATATACTTTAAGCAATATTTTAAAAAATCCTTAAAATATAATTTTATTTTCCTTAATATATATACAATACTTGCATTGATTCAGAGATGACATTGCAGGCAGCTTGGAAAGAGTACTTTTTACTTGGATACATATATTATTATTACTCTTATTATCAATAATTTGTTAATAAAGTTTATTAATCAAACCAAACACAAAAGATGGGAGTAAAAAATTTTGGAATTACATTAAAAGGAGAAATGTAGGGGAGAGAGAGATAGTATTAATAGATGATGGGGTAATAGAGTGTAGCTCTAGAGAATAATTAGAATTAGAGAGAATTTTAAATAGATATGTAATGGATATAAAAAAGATGTTAGATGTGAAGGACAGAGTGATAAAAAACATAAAAGCATATAGTAATGGGAATATTAGGTTTTCAAAAAATGAACTGAATGAGGTAGAGAAGAAATTGAAAAGTGGAAAGGCAAGAGATTTAGATGGATGGGCAGCAGAGATGGTAATGAATTTAGGATATAGGGCAAAAGTAAAGTTATTATCCTGTTTTAATAAGATGGCACAGAATAGAGTTTTCCCAAGTTGTTGGAGTAATACAAGAGTAAGATTATTATTTAAAGGAAAGGGTAAGGATCATAGAAAGTTAAATAATTATAGACCGATAGCGGTAACAACAGTTTTATATAAAGTTTTCTCATATATGATGGCTAGAAGAGTTGTAAAATGAATGGAAGGGAATAATGTAGTGAGGGAAATGCAAGGAGGTTTTAGATTAGATAGGCATATAGGAGATAGTTTATTTATAGTTATACAACTTATGAATATGAGTAGGAATTCAAGTAAACAGTTATATATGAGTTTTATAGATATAGAGAAGGCATATGATAGAGTAAATAGAAATAGAGTATGGATAAGTTTAGCAAATTTGGGAATGGATGAAGCTTTAGTAGATATTATTAAGAAATTATATGAAAATAATTATTATATATATCAATTAGGACCAGTTAAAGTTAAAAATGGGGTGGGATTAAGGCAAGGATGCCCTATGTCACCTATTTTGTTTGGGTTGTATTTGAGTGAAATGGAAAGAGCTATAGAAAGATTAGGAAGAGGGATAGAGATACTGTTAATAGGTAGTAAGGAAGTATATATTTTGTCAAATCTTTTTTTTTGCGGATGATATATTTTTGTGTGCAGAAAGAAGAGAAGATATGGAAGTTATGCTGAGGAAATGTGCAACGGTAGGTAAAGAGATGGGGATTAAATTTAGTGAAGAAAAATCAAATATAATGATGGTTAATACTGGGGAAAGAGAAGATGTAGAATTTTTATTGGGAGATATTAAGTTAAGTGTGGTGAATAGATATAGTTATTTGGGAATTATTTTAAGTAATCAGAAAAATTATTTGAATGAATAGGAGAAAAAATTGATAAATGAAGCAAAGAAAAGAAAGGGATTGATAAAGAAATTAACAGTGTTTTCATATAATAAATATGATGTAGCTAGAATTATATGGGAGTTGCAGTAGCAGAGTTAACATATTGTAATGATGCATTATGTGTTAGCAAAGGGGTATTAAATTATTTAGAAAAAGTTCAAAGGGAAGTAGGAAGACATGCATTGGATGCAGATGTATGGACAGCAAGGAAGGCAATTCAAGGAGAAATGGGATGGTCAAGTTTTCATATGAGAGATGCAAAAAGTAAAATGAAAATGTTTGGTAGATTGCAGTTTATGGATAATAAAAGAATAGCCAAAATAGTATTTAATTGGGTTATGAGTAAAGGGCAGGCAACAAGATGGGTGAGAAAGGTAATGTGGTATGCAAAAGATTTGGATAAAGAATTTATATCAGTATATTTGTACAAAAGATGGGATGATTGTGTTAGGAGGATTGTTGAGTGTTATAGTGGTAAGAAATGGGATAAAAGAATAGATTTATTAATAAAGAATAGGGAGTTAGAGAGATGGAGAACTAGTATGGAGAGTAAAAAGAGTTTAAATATATATAGAAATAAATAGAATATTAGGTGTGAGTTAATATATGATAATAGTAAGGAAAGTAGTTTATTGTTTAAGACTCGAACGGGATCTTTAGAAACAAGAGAATATACATGTAAATGGAAAAATATGGGTAATTTAGTCTGTAAATTATGTAAGTAAGGAATAGAAAATATTAGGCATCTGTTAATTGAATGTAAATGCTTGAAAACAGAAAGGGCACAAATAATGAAGTTATGGAAGAATAAATATGAAAAAAGTGATTAAACAAAAAGTGGATTATTGGTTTTTATGCTGGGTTTGGGAAAAGATAAGGGAGATTTAGATATAAAGGCCATAGAGTTGACAAAGATTATGTTGTGGAAATGGGATGGAGCAGAATATGGGAAAACTTAGATTGGGGAATGTGAAATAAAGTAGCTAACAGGTTTCTCTGGGCATAATTGCTGAGAGATTCTTGACTTCGTTTAAGGAGAAGCTACAGCTCATCACATCACCTTACTTGTAATTATATTTTTGTTTGTTTAAAATTTATATAGCATTTTATCCAATATTTAGCCTACTTATATAATAAATAATACTGTGATTAGTGAATCTACTATTATAATTCATTTGACTCTTCATGAAAAATTGACAATTTTTTCATATAGTTCCTTGATTGTTTATTATTCAATATATAATATGATCAGAAAATACAATAAAAATATAAATAATGAAAACTTTTTATTATAAAAAAAATATATTAATACACCTGGGTCTCTTTTTACACGGACCTATTTAACACGATTTTGAAGTTACGCGATTCATGTTTCACCAGAAGTCTAACTCCGATAATGCGCTATTACTTTAAATAATAAATTTCGCGCACTTATGTTATATTGAAAGTAATAGCACATTATTGGAATTCGACTTTCATCTTAGTAATTTCAATATTTTCAGTGCTTTATAATAGTAAGATTTTATGCAATAATGAAATTAAAATCATGATTTCCACATTTTATGTATACACACATTAAATTTTACAAGATTATAATGTAAATTTGTTCAAACATTGTGCGAGTTAATTTTGCATTTTAAATCACATTCTGTTTTTGCTTTTTAAAAAAGAACGTAATCAATTATTAATCATTTAGTGTCCACAAGTTTATTTTTAAAAGGTGAGTAATAGCAGTGGGCACAATCAAATTTGACAATTAAAAATTAAAATCTGATTTTTAATTGTAATTAACAATTTAAAAATTACTTACGGCGACTTGAAATTAATGTGATGTGAAATTTGATTTTTAAACGGAATTGAAAATTAAAAAATTAAAGACAAAAGTAAGAATTTAATTTTTAGTTGTTAGTTTCATAAACAATTAATAAAATCATCGTCTCAAAGATTAATTACTAATTACGTTGTCACCAGAAAACCATTGACAAAACATGAGTGTGAAGTTGGCGCTAGTTGTATTCTGTGAAGAATTGATTTTTTACCAGTTTGCAAATGAACCTGTTTTTCGGCAAATAGCGTTAATAATTAAAACGTGTATTAAAAAATGTAAATTATGAATAAAAATATATTATTTTGAATAAAATTAAATATTATAGTTAAAAAAAGTTTGTCTTGTATCAATTTTTTTCAAATTTGAAATTTTTTATTAGTCATATTTTATTTCCTTATATTTTTTTTTTTGCGTGAATTTTAAAGTAATTTTACGTTGGTGCTTTGCTTTTACGCGAAATTTTAAAAATCACAGACCGCATCCCCCCTTCTTCAATGTAAGTTACGTCTATTTTTGCGTGATTTCGTTTGCGCGTGTTTTCTGAAAAACCTATCTATCGCGTAAAACGAGACCCAGGTGTATTCCTCTATTAATTCTGAATTTTTTCCACATTCAATATTAAAATAAAAATTACTTACCAAAGGGATCACAAGGTGTTCCCTTAAAAATAATACGGTATGTTGTTAGGAAGATAGCTCCCTCAGCTGGCAGAAGAGCAGGACCACCTAAGCTTCCTCCAGTGCCCTCCTCTCTACCATCTGGTATGAGGTAGACACGTAAACCTTCCATCACAGTTTCTTCTCCAGGTAAAAGTGTTGGGCCCAAAATTTTTGGCTAAAAAAAAAAATTTCCCAATTATTCACAACATTTATAACAACAAAAAAAAAAAAAATCATAAATTTAATAATATAAATATATTACTTTTTGTATTGGCGGTAGTCGCTTACTTTCCCTATGAACAGCTTCTAGAGTCTCAATATGCATAGTAACAACACCTACAGGATACATTAATAAGTAAATGAAGAATAAAAAATTATAAACATTTATTATTTTAAAAAAGAACCTGCCAAGCTTAACAAAAATGCACATATTTTTATAAAACATTATATTTTCTTAGATTTCATAGATATAAATATTGAAATTATTATGCAAATTTCCATGTACAAATCTAGAAATCTTACAACTATGATGTAACTAGGCAACCAAACAATGAAAATTGTACTGCAGACTGACATACTAGTTTTTAATTGGTTGTTTATTTCTGAAATATTTCCAAGATAATAGCATAGAAATTCCCATTATAATTTCTAAATATATGTAAATGGCAATCCACCTTTCTATTAATATGTAATATAACTTTAGAGGATGTGGAGAGGAGGAGGAAAAGAAGAGAATGAAAATTAATATAAAAAAAAGCAAGAGAAAGAAAAAAAAACTGTTTTTATTAATATTTAAAAGTTGTTAAAAAAAATAATAGTACAAGCAAATTATGTTTTCACAAACAGAAAAATTTTGCTAAAACAGTAATGAGAAGTGTTGAGATACATAATATATAAATCATCAGAGAAAATCAATGATAAGTTGCCCCTCTATGCAAATTTTTGAATAGTTCCCATATTTGTAGTGAAAACAAATCTTGATTGATGAAAATATTGTTATTTTTTTAACTTAATGTGTTGAATCTATCATGAGTTTCATTCATTGTATACTTTATAGATGGCTTCTGGAAACATTAACGTTTATTCCCTCAGAATTTGATTATTTCCAATAGTGTCACACAGAATGCTTTCTCTATTTTTTTTGGTACAAAAAATGTAAGCGAGCTATTCCTTTAAAAGATGAACTTGTGATAAAAAAATTGTATAATTTACTGTTAAAGATATTTTTTTTACAATTTTTAGTAAAAAATTATAGCACTCACTATCTATTTTCTTTTATTTTGTTGGAATAAAATATATATTAAGTTGGTCAAAATATTCAGATCAGTTTTCTAACCATTACATCTGATTGGTGATTTAATTTTATTATCATAATTATATTAATTGTATAAATCCTATTATCTAACTATATCAACTGCTTACATAGGGTACAAATGCAAACAAAAGCACAGTGATTAATTATAAATAAATTTTTTATTTTTTAAATCATCTCTATAACTGTCAATTCTCCAAATTTTATCATCTTTTTCATCTATTTTTTCTCAATTAAATTCATTAAAAATTCTCTTCATAATTCTATCACCATTAGTAACTGTCAATCTATAAACTTACTCTTTGTCTTTCTCATAAATTTAACAAATCTATTTCTTCTTGAATATGTTTCATTGGCATCTATAATGTAATCTTGGAGAACAGCTTCCAGTTCTTTTTTGTGTTTTTTCCGTAAGATCTATTAATTCTTTCCTAAATAGAAGTTGATATAATAATATTGCCATCCAATGTTTTTGTGAGAAAGTAATATTTAGAATTTTAGTACAATGATAATTTCCAGCCATGTAAATTGCTTTACTCAGTAACATATATATATAAAGTCACATATAATATATAGACCAAAAGCCTCAAGTAAAATGTTCACATTCCATATAGATTTAAGATTTTTCTTTCAGTAGATGGCCAACAGCCAGTAATCCCTATTTGATCAAATAAATAATTAGGTATTTTCAGTACAAGAATAAAAAAAAAAAACTGTTTGAAAGGCTTTTGAAAAAAAATCTCTGTCCTACAGTTGGTTATTTAAAGAATGTTTTTCTTTTATTCTACATATAATTGCAAACACACATTAAATATGATAAAAGAATTTTGAGTTCCAATAAAAATTTTAAAATATAATGAAAGAAACCAAAAAAGAGTTTTTTTAAGTTGTATTCCAGTAAAAAGTAAATTATTGATAGTAAGACAAAAAATATTTCCAAGAGACTGGTAATTATTCAGTTGTACATGCTAAACAGTAATATATACTGAAAAAATTAAAAAGATCAACGATAAGGAATATAAAAATAGTTGTATAATGAGAATGGGGGATTGAAAAACTTCTGTAAAATAGAAAAGATATGATAAAATTTGTGGGAGATTTTGGATTGGGGGTAAGAATGAGAGAACAGAAAGAGTGATGGGTTTTTACAGGTATAATAATGATAAATATATGATTGGAGATTTACATACTGAAAGCTTCAGATTTGACATAATAAATAATAGTAATCTAATGCATTGTAAATACAGAGTTAAAATCATAATGAGTTCCACAGTTAACTATTCTCAAGTACTTCACTATATCACACAGAGTATTTTACATATTGAAAACATTAAACTATATTTTAGTTCAAATAATATCTAAAAAAATTTTAAAAATGCTCATCCTGGAGAAAATATGGATTCAAATCACAATTCAATAGTTATGCAATTGAGATTAATTCTAAATATTTAATTTTCTTTTCATTAATTAATATAATTCTTACAAACTTGTAATCAAGTATTGCAAAAAGATAAAAATTGAAATTCAAGAACTTTTATAATGCACTAAACAAATGCCAGAATCATAGTAATGTATTATTAATTTAGCAGTTAAAAATTATATCTATATATGGTAAATGCAGCAATTAAATGTTCCATTTTTTCAACAATGGAATACATGAATCCTTTCTGTTAATTGCATTTGGATCCTTTGCAATTGTCCAAACCTCTTTATATATTCTTTTCCTATTGCCTCCTTCGGAAAAAATAGTCCTCATATTGGTGGGACTGAAAATATGACCCATAGCAAGGTTGTGATCGAGGAAAATCGATTTATATTCATTATTGTTTTGCTCTGTTGTATAAGTATATATGCTGGAAAATCCTTAATCTATTCACCCAAGATTCACTGCAATAAACAGAACTACAAGAAGGGTGGGCACTGCATATAATTTTGTAAACAACTTGAGGGGTGTGCTCTGTTGGAATTTTATATTTTGAATTATTTAATAAGTTTAGTGACGGACGCAATCTAAAGCTAATTAGCGTACAACCGTGTGATAGTTTATATATATATATAAAATTCTATATTATGTGTTAATATATATACACACACACATGATAAGATAAATAAATAATGTTTCTATATTTACAAACACTGATAAACAATTACCTAATTTTAAAAGCGACAGCACATATATCACTTAGTTTTTATGTAATTCTAGGGACATATATAAGGAATATCTATGCTTTTGATTCATCATTTGTAATTTTATTTTTATTTAAATTAGTGTAAAATTTGCCAATTATTCTTGTTAGCATATTCCAGTTATATCTGAGACTTGTGAGATCGTTGATATAAGCACCAATATTGTTTTTCCTATCAGCCTCATATTTGCATAAAAAGAAACATCAGAGATTTTCAAGTTTGTGTTTTAAAGGGACACTTGATTTGGAATGAATAGCTCCACTTATTTGAATGGATTTTAAATCCATTTTGAAATCAAACTTCAGATTGTTTTTTTTTTTGGATGTAAAGATCCAGAAAATTAATTCCATGATTTTTATCTTCCATTTCCATGACCCATTGTAGAGACAATGTATTTTCAAGATCCAGGCATGTGTTGCTAATCTGCATTTCAGATACGTATATAAAAATGTAAAAATGTCATCAACATATTTAAAAAGAAATAAGCAAAACTGAGACAAAAAAAAAAAAGTTATATGATAAATTAAAGAGATAAAGTAAATTTAAATAATAATAGTGGAATTCACAACATAATGTTAAAAAAATAAAAATATTCAAAGATAATTTAAAAGATGCTATGTGAAACAATAAAAAGCAATAACAGAATATCTAGAAAGAGAAATCAGTAAAGTAAAAGAACACAAGAAAGGGGGTAGATTTAATTGTAGAATAAAACAGTTTAAATATAAAAAAAAATGGCAAAATCAGTAATTGAAGATAGAAATGGTAAAAATTAGCAGCAAAAGTAAATACTTTGAAAAGATGATAGGTTTTGCAATAATTCATTATAAAAACATTAATCAAGATGAAAACAGACAGTATACAGGAAATTAATGAAATTCCAGTTAAATTATTGAGGCTATGAAAAAATAAAGTTTGAGAAAGAAAATTTTTTGATATTTGGAGTATAAGTATGATTCCGGAAAATGGTTAGTAGACTTTCTTTTCAGCAGTTAATATTCAAACTACAAAAAAAGGCTTAATTCAATGAAAAGTGAAAATTTTAAAGCAATTAACTCAGGTTCCCATCAAACAAGGATACTGTAAACAGCCATAAACAGGTAGATTTCAAATAGATTAGACATGCTCCTATCTGAAAAATAAATTGCATTTTAAAAAAGGGAGAGCTGAAATAGTAAAAAACATTATTGATAGATATATAGAGGGAAAAAAGTAAATATTTGTTTAATTGATATTGAAAAGAGCATCTGATAAAGTGAATTGGATTGTTTTTTTATTGGATGTATTGAAAAATAAAGATATAAATTGGGAAAAAAGTTGTTTATTAAAAATATGTATATGCATAAAAATATATGTATATAATTAAATGGTCTTCAGACATAAGAATAAGACAGCAATGACAACCTATATTTTGTTTTAATTTATACATTTAGCTATGTTGTTAAATGAACGTTTGTTGCAACAAGAATGAAATTAGTATTATATCAGACTTGTAGATAACAATACTTACTGACGTCTGAAACTGAGCTTAATAAAATGACATATAGGATTGATAGGCCTTGTAGAAAGTTTGGGATAAAAATAAACTATAGTAAAAATAAAGCAATAATAAAAAAAGAAAAAAAGAGAAAAATAAAAAAAGTTATAAAACAGGATAGTGCTTTTAAATATATGAGAAATTGAATAAATAAAGATGGCAGTAGCAATAAAAAAAATCGTGAGAATTATAATAATGATACGTTATTATATGGTACACACTGAAACTAGATCTAAGAAAAAAAACTTATTTTGTTTGGAATATAGTTTTATATGAAGCAGAAACATGGACAATAAAAAAAAAAGATTTGGAAAAGAATAAAAAGAGGTAAATTATAAAGATAATAAATGTATAAATGCAAAAAGAATGAGTGAAAGCGTTGTTAGCCGAGAGGTCATCGCAGCGGCCTTGCAAGCAAGTAGTTGGTTGCAGACGTTTGTGGGTTCGCCTCCCGGACAATGCTATGACATATGAAAAAAAAAAAAAAAAGATTATTTGGGATAAAATTATGAAGAGAAAGAAGAACATGGACAATAAAAAAAAAAAGATTTGGAAAAGAATTAAAAAAAAAGGTAAATTGTAAAGATAATAAATGCAAAAAGAATGAGTGAAAAAAGATTATTTGAGATAAAATTATGAAGAGAAAGAAGAACCAGACTAGGTATCTATTTAGAGACACAAGAAATATGAAAATATATTGACACTGTGAAGAAATAAGTTGGCTGATAATCTTTAGAAAGAAAAGTAAATTAATGTATTTTGAAAAGTAGAACAAGAGATGGAAAAGTTTGGAAAATGTGATCGGCTTTAATTATGATAATAGGGTAACAATGATCTAATTATCAATAATTCACACCATCAATTTTCCAAACTACACACCTCTTCTAAAATCATAGTATTACTCTTAATAGACCATTATATTAAAGTATTTTTTGTTGCTTAATATGTTTACATTTGAAGATATACATCATAAAAGATTGATTTACCATAAAATGATCATAACTGTTAGAAACAAATCTTCAAAGAAGTTTACAAAGTTTAAAAAATGTTTATTTAATATTGCACTTCATCATAATTTTAATTTATTTAGTACTCCATCTTTTAGAACACATCCCAAGTTTAACTGTGCAGTTTTTTTTTTTTTAAATCTTATGGTAGTTATCTACAAACTCTAATCAATTTATTTGTATAAAATTTTCTACAATCTTTAAAAAAGAAAGTAATAATTTGTTTAATATAGATTGACATTTTCAAGTAAGTTTGATTATCTGATTAATCTAATTCTTTGAGCCATTCTGGTCTAACTTAGTTTAGATAATCAATAACCTAATATAAAAAATGTCTCTTATTGCTAATTTTTTGCTCATATGATGTTTAAGAAAAATATGGATTGATGTTATTGTTTGAAACAGTTATTTTTTCTATATATATATATACATATTTTTACATTACACTTAATCATTGTAATTCATAAAAAAAGACTCACCTGGAATCATTTGATGCAGAGCTTTGATGTGTTCTTGTGTGACGTTGCTCTCTGTACAAACCTTGTCCACAAATCGTGACACAAATCGCACCACACTTGCCCCAACATCTGACGTATCTTCTTCAAAGCCACTTTCATTATCTAAACTATCACTTCCTGCCACACTGCAATACGTAAAAAACACATGTGAATACAGGTATGTGAAAATATTCAAAACATTTTTATTAATACAAAGAAGTTAAAAACTAATTAATTGAATAAAATAGAAAACATGTAATAACACAAGAATAATTCAATAAGTAAAAGTTAATAAAGATGATTATAGATATAGAGAATAGAACTTGACAGAAATAATGTTTGCATAGTAATACATAAATAGACTGATAATAATAATGTCATTTCAATTACTATATTATATAAGAGTATATCATCTAGAATGTATTCTGTATTTGCAATTGGGACAAATAAAAGACCAACATATATTAGTATTTTTTCCAAATCTCTATAATCATGTTTGAAATATAAGAGCATTAACTGTAATTTGTATATATATAATCCAAGTATGCATACTGCTAAACTGGAAAAACTTATATACATTATCTTACTAATAATGTGTAACTAGCCAACCAATCAAATCGACTAATATTCATTTATAATCTTTGAGATAATATTAAAATAACTAGCCCAATTAGCAGTCCCTGAGAACTATTTCAAACTTCAAATATCATTTAACAATTGGCAATAAATTATCTAATAGTATAATTCAACATAATATGGTTTGTAGTTGTTTTCATACAAACACAAAACTCATGCTAACTTTGAAGCAGTATTTCTCAAAATGGCTTAATGCAGAATTAAAATCATCTATGAATTTTAATCCTCTAGACATTAATTATTCCACTATATTATTATCCAAATATGCATATCACCAAACTGGAATTAATACTTAAATTAACTTATGAACAAGCAGACAATCAAATCACCAATAATATTCACTTAATAATCTTTGTTAATAAATCATTTCATCTATGTATATATTAAAACAAAGCACTGGAATTAACTTTATATTTTTCGATATACAATTAAATAAATAAATAAATAAAAGCTATAGCTGGCATATGTTGTTTTACTCACCTTTTATATATTGCTATATTGAAAAATGTGGGTTAACTTCAGTATTATGTATTATTATATTCTATTTTAGATCTGATTTATATGTGGGTGCTAAATTTTCTTCCCAACGGTTATACAGTACTATGATCTACTGATAAAACTTTTGATGATAATTTATCTTTGACACCATTTTATGATAACTTATTTCTATTATGTCAATTTTAAAATTATAGTATCAACTTTAATGATATATGTTGTGTTTGGCTAATTTTACAGGTTCGATTTCAAACCAATAGACAAATGATGACAACTACTCAACAATTAATATGTATAATTTATTAGTTACAAAAATATACACACATATTAGTTAATAAAATATATAAATATGGTTTGTACAAATTAATGCTGAGGTAGTCATGCCAAGTAATGGAACTCACTTCCAGCTATATAAGTAGCCTTTTACTGAAGGTTTGTGATGATGGTGTTCTAGCTGTATTTTTATATTGGACTATTTCCATCATCTAATATGTGTGTTGAATGTCTTTAGAAAAGTTTAATTTTAGTTAAATATTCCAAATGCATTTTCAACTGTTAGTAATATCACAGCAAACAGGTTACTATATGCACCAACTGTTAGCAATATCACAGCAAACAAATGTTAGTAATATCACAGCAAACAGGTTAATATATGTACTAACTGTTAGTAATATCACAGCAAACAGGTTACTAACCTGTTTGCTGTGTTATTACTAACACTTGAATGCATTTGGAATATTTAACTAAAATTAAACTTGTTTGCTGTGATATTACTAACAGTTAGTGCATATACTAACCTGTTTGCTATGATATTACTAACATTTGTTTGCTGTGATATTACTAACAGTTGGTGCATATACTAACCTGTTTGCTGTGATATTACTAACAGTTGAATGCATTTGGAATATTTAACTAAAACTAAACTTTTCTAAAGACATTCAACACACATATTAGATGATGAAATAGTCCAATATAAAAATACAGATACAAGTAGCCTGCCTGGCGAGTTCAAGTACGACTCTTCTGGCTGTGCAGGAAAGCTTGCCTTGAGTTGGCTATGGATGTAGCAGTTTCCAGTCCTTAGGTGGACCTGCCTCACAGCGTGGATATCATGATAATGACTAGAGAAAATATTTTTGCTGAGGGCAGAGTTTATTGGAGAGCACATTAAATAGTTCAGGTGACAGAAGTAATTGCTCTCTGCCTTGCCTCCAAAAAGGTGGACTATTTAATGGCAAATGCCCTACCTTACTGGAAATCTTCTGATTATGTGTGCAAACCCCAACCAAGGATTTATTCCCATTGGATAGCGACCGGGTGCTAGCCGATCAGGCAAGGAATCTGGAATAGTCCACTTCTAAAGGCAAGGTCAGATATGACATCCCTCCCCTGGCTAAAATTAGCCCTGGAGAACATAGTCATCAAGATGCGCTGGACTACTTATTGTCCACTTTGTTGATGATTTCCGTTCATCGCTGTCCTTGGCTTCTTCTTTGCTTGATGAAGTTGTTCCTGGGTGTTTCCTGCCACCTTGACATTGATGTTCGTCTTCCCTGCTTGATGTACTTGTCCCAGGTTGATTACTGCTTTTGTCAGCTTCTGTTGTGTGTTTGAGTCATAGCTGGTTGAGATGGTAATGATGTTGATGACCATCTTCTGTTTGAACAACAAGACCCTTTAGTTGAGTCATCACTGTTGGTAGCCATTTGTGGACCATAATATACATGGCATAGTAATTGTGTACCCATTTAAAGTTTTATTTTGTTTTTCTCTTCTTGTTCAAGTTTGGCACCAGGCTTCAGGGTTGATAGGATAGTTCTTAAGGGTCTGTTGAATAATAGTTCTGCTAGAGTCTTCTCTGTTGTTGTGCTATGCTAGCAGAGTCCTAGCAATTCTGGTGTTCCAACTTCCCGTATCCAATTTTGTTATCAGCTTCTTAGCTTCTTGTACCAATCTCTCTGCCTGTTACCTTCAGGGTGGAATGGAGGGTTGTTCATGAGCCTGATGTTGTTATTTGTGCAGAAGGCTTTGAATGCACCAGCTGAAAAAGCTGTGCCATTCCCAGTCACTAGTGTTTTAGGAAGACCATGGGTGGAAAATAGCCTTCTCAGAGCTTCTATCATGGCTGTGGAATGAAGAAATGAATCCACCACTATCAACAGCAATTTGCCTTTCCATGGACCAGCATGATCCAGATAGAGTTAGAACAGGGCCTTTCAAGTTTGGGCCATTGAACTCTTTTGTCTTTCTGGCATATTCTGATTTAATTTGCACTGCCAGCCGTGGTGGATTTTGGCTTTGATGTCAGTATTTAACATAGACCACCACAGGGTTGATCTAGCTAGCCAACTATCCCTGGGTGCCCATAATGCAACAAACTGAGCATCTGGGAATACCTGGCTGGGGGAATTGTTCGGCTGAGAGATCCAACCTATGAATCCAGTAGGCTGAATGTAACTCAACTGGTTTTTTATTAGGTCAACCCTGTTGAACCCATTTTTTGTAGCTTTTGGAATTCTGGATCATTGTTAGTCCACCCTACCACTGACTTGCTGTTGAGTGGTATGGTTGGGTCTAGATCAATCACGCTAGGTGATTAGCATTATGATGTTGGACTGTCTAAGACTTCTGCAGACAGTTGGCTTAATGCATCTACATGAGGGATATGATTTTACTCAATGTATTGAAGGGTCATAGCCTGATAGGAAACTGAACGACCACAGCATTCGTGGTAAAGCATGCTGCGGGATTCCCTTATCAGAAGCAAAGATCCCCATGAGGGGTTTAGGATCTGTTTGAAGTGTAAATGGTCTACCATATTGGTAATTGTCAAACTTTTTGATGTCATTCATCAGAGCCAGGGCCTCTCTATCTATTTGAGCATAGTTTTTCTCAGCTCTAGAGAGGCACTTTGATAAAAAAAGAAAGACTGTGTGTTCCATCATTATTGCTATGGGACAACACTGCCCTTGTTCCTACAGGTGATTCATCACAAGTCAGAACTAGCACCTTTCCAGGGTTGAAATGTGCCAGCACTGCAGTATCTGATATTAAATTCTTTAGTATCTTAAATGCTTTGTTGTGCTTATTGTCCCACTTCCAGGCTTCTTTTTTGTCTAGTAGCCTGCATAGTGGTTCAGCAGCCTCGGTTTTACGATATAAGAAACCCTCATAATAGTTTATCAATCCTAAAAAGGACTGAAGTTCCTTCTTACTTTCCGATGTTTTAGTCTTATTTATTGCCAACACTTTCTTTTCAGTTGGGTAAATGCCACTAGCATTTATTTTATATCCCAGAAATTCAAGGTCTTTGGCTTCCATTTTATTTTAATTCCAGAGCCTTTGAATTCATCTAGGAGTGATTTGGTGGCCTTATAGAGTTGTTCTGGAGTTTGGGCCACTAGTAAGACATCATCAAAGTATGGTAATGAACCTGGTATTCCCGCAGTCAATTGATCCAAAACTCTCTGTAAAATAGCCAGGATGACCGAAATAGTTCATTTTAAATAACCATTTATGGGTTATTATTGATAATGCCCTTGCTGCTTAGTCATCAACAGGCAGTTGCAAGTACATATGTTTTAGGTCAATTTTGATAAAAACCCTACCACCTGACAGCATGGATAGGATTTGTTTGACTGATTGCAATGAATAATTATCTGGATCAAGAGCTTTGTTGATTGTACAGCGATAATCTCCACATATACATATATAGCCATTCTCTTTGATGATCGGTACTATAGGGGTAGTCCATTCAGAATATGATATAGACTCAATTACACCAGCTGCCTGCCACTCATGCTGTGGAGTCAGTAGTTTTGTCACATCTAGCATCACATTATTTTCAAGTCTATAGCTAGCAAATGAGCTATATGCAAATAAATTATATCTTTGTGGGACAATAAATATAACAGGATAGCATTACTGGTGTGCATAAAGAATATAAACATCACTGATTGTACACACAAAAAAATATAAAATGAAGAGATGAAACTCATTTTATCAGTAATACAACAATAGCCTATAATTGCTAGTTTTAGATAGACAAGAAACCAATTGCTATGATGATGACAAATGCATATCCATCTTCTGAAAATGATTTGTTTGTATTTCGACATTCAGACATATTCTCTGAAGCATTGCATTTTATACTTTTTTTAGAGAACATATAGTTTATAAATTGGCCTATACACTCATGGTGACCTATGGCTAAAGCAGCATGTACTAAAATCCCAGCATTTTTTAGATTAATGGAATAGCATTTAAGAATGTGAATGCAGAGGATTGTTATATATCAAGCCCTAAGTTTAGCATTGACTAGTGAATCTCTTAAATCCAGTCACAAAAAATGACTTGATTATTCTTGATTAATGTTGATGTTGCACCTTACTGTAACTTATTACTGTTATAACTATTTATACTTTTGTTCTATGCTGATTCACATGTTCCTTTCCTTATATTTTATATCCTTTTATATTTGGTCATTGTGTTTTAGATCTTCCCATATTATCCCCTGTACTCCGTATTGTTACAATATATTAAAACAAAACTGTTATTTTTTTAATATATATATATTGTACCAAAGTACATTGATATTAAACTAATTGTATGAGTCCCAGGTTTTAAAAATATATAAAATTTAATATTAAGAAAATAAAATGTAAAAACTAAAGAGCAGGGGGGAAGGGATTTTGTTATTAAGATAAAATAAACTGTAAACGCTGTTTAAAATAATAAGATGTTTAAAATAATAAGCTGTTTAAAATAAAAAAAATTTTTTGTTTAAAAGAAGAAAAAAAATCTTGTAATAAATAAATGATTTAATATTTTTTAAATGAATTTTTAATAAAATAATAAAGAGATTTCGTTTTATCTAATAATAAATAAATAAATATATGTGCGTGTGTGTATGCAATTTTTAATAAAAAGTAGATGCTAGAAGCTGATTTTATTTCACAAGAGGAACGCTGCTGCTAAAAATAGTTTTCCATTGTTTAAAAAAGTATAAATAGCTCAACATTTTATCATTCTTGGTTCGTTCGGACTTTCTCATTTTAATAAAATATTTTTGAAGTAATATTTCCAATATATTGATTGCATTGTTAAAAAACCAACGTATCTGCAGTTGACTGATAGCCGCTCTCTACGCATCTAAGATCTGCGATTAGTTAGGAAAGTAATCATGTTAAAATAGACTACACGGACAGCGGAGTGCGGGGAACACTAAACCAGCCACGGAAATCATAACAAGTCACAGGATCCACGAGGAAATCAATTTAACTGGACGTCGATGATTTAAGAAATAATTCCATTATACTGTTTCTGTCGTATACTAAAACCTAACTTTGATATATAAATATTTCCGATTTCTTCTTAAAAATAAAGATAGACTTTATTGAAAGAACTTTTGAACTTTTTGAATTAAACTTTAAAAAAAGAATAAACTTTAAACTTCAGAAGATAATGTTCTCAATAATAAAATAAGTAAAAGCAGCTTCTATTAAATAATATTTTTGGCATGCACGTATGTGTGATTGGTTTTAAACTTAAACTTAAAAAATAATAATAATAAAATATGATGTAACGGGTATAATTTATTTGCTCAAGTAATATATTAAAATGCTTACTTTAATCTTTAAAAAAAGAAGTGTATGTGTGTTTCATTATAAGATAAAACGATGCATTTATTTTAAAATAAAGTAAAACATTTAAATTATTTTTTCTTAAAAATATTTATGTTTATTTCTGATACGTGCAGGTAAGTATGAATATTTATTTTCTTAATAAGAGTAGGAGGAAAAAAAATCCAATCATTAATAATAGTATTTTAGAAAAGATTCGCCAAGTTAAAACTATAAATGTTAAATCCAATCATTAATAGTTAAATCTATAAATGTTTAGCATTCAGTATAATGTTGTTATTATTAGTTTTAAAGGAGCAAAGTAATATTTAGAATGGTTCGGGGGAAAATTATTTAGTTTTATAAATAATAGTAGCAGTTTAGAACAGGCGGGCCTTTTGTTTTGTTTATGGAAGCGACTGAGCTAGCGGACGTTTCAGGCACTGGATTATGCTGATCAGATGGACATGCTAATTCTAAAGTAATTAGCTGGCGCCTAAGGGATTTTCTTTCTTCTTTTAAAAATAATAATAAAGTGTTTATTTGATCGGTATATATTTTGGTAGTCGAGTGTTGAATGTTATTAATGGTTTACTATTGATAATATTTGACACTTTGCCTGAAAACCAACCATTTCTGTAAGGGAAATTTAGGAGGACAAAATATCATAAAATATTAGTTAATATTTTATTTTTCGATGTTGAGTGTTTGTTATTTCCCGTAAGTTTAAGTGGTAGATTTTAAAGTGTAAGTTTTATATAGCGTTTAAGAGAAGTGAAGGTAAACAAATATTAAATAATAATAAATAGTAGTAGTTTCGTTAAGAGATAAGTAGTTCGTTTTTTTTTATATAGTTGTTGTTCGAGGTAGGTTGATTTCAAATTAGCAGGTTGGGTCTTTCCATTGGTTGGGTGTAATATATATATATATATATATTGTAACGGGCTTATGGTGAATGCTATTGGGTTACTTATAAATTTCCCTCTGCAAATGACGGTATCAATGGTTTTGTATTTTGATCGTTTATGTTTATTTTGAAATGTTTTTGACCGTGGAATCTATGTAACCGATCTATACTCAACATTTTAAACAAATCTGTGCGAACTAATAATAGTATAAAATTTAAAATGTAAATTAAAAATCTAAAATAGAAGTAAAAATAATGTTAAATGTTAAAGTAAACATATTAAAATAATAATGTTAAATCTTATATATATATGTGCGTAAATAAATTTTTGTATGTTAATTACTGACAGTGGCTTATTTTATTTATTTTTTAATATTGAAATATAATTAGATAAGA
The DNA here is from genome assembly GCA_028023455.1 of Epiperipatus broadwayi. NCBI lineage: Eukaryota > Metazoa > Onychophora > Udeonychophora > Euonychophora > Peripatidae > Epiperipatus > Epiperipatus broadwayi. The sequence goes on from JAQFVV010006489.1 coordinate 246,675, forward strand.
TATTATATTATTAAATCTCTGCTACTCCCTGAGCTAGTGACATGGGATAACGACCGGATATCAAAATATATAAATAAAGTAAAAAAAAAATTTTTTTTTTGACTTACGTATCTGCCTACTTTATAAATTTTTCTAGGTTCAAATGCCTAGATGGCGCCCTGTAGTGCAGATCACGTTAAGATTAATTCTCCAGATCGTTACAATATATATATATATTATGTTTAATTACATGTTTTCTTATGAATGGGAATACTCCATATTTAGGCAGAAAACTATTTATTCTGGTAGTGAAAGATATTATTTTCTGTATTTCTGTATATGTGTTTTGAAGATTTTTCACAAAGTATAAGCTTTGAGAAAGATATGGTACAAGTATATGAAAACATAAGCATTTTATTTTACTATTTTTATAGTAACATTGTTATTGTTCTGAGATACAAAAATTTTTGATTTCTACTTCAAAATATACAGTGAAAAAAGAAAGCAAACTAATGTCTCTTTCAAGAGGATTTCATTTTCAAGCCATATCCTTAAAATACTCTATTCAATAATCATAGACAAAAATACATATTTCAAATTTAAGCTAACACCTTTACTTATATATATTTTCAGTATTCTTGATATTATGCAACTAAATTAATAAAAATGTGGCATTATTTATAAACATGAGTATCACACACTTTACTTTGATAGCATAATACCAATAATACTGAAAAAAAAAATATTTTTTTTTACTTTTTAGTGCATTAATATGAATGAAAACATTTTTTTTTTTTAAAATTTCCTCTACTTTTTAGTTTTATAACTTTTTAAAAACTACAGAATAAAATAAAAATTGATTGACAAATATAAAGCCTTTATTCACTTAAGTAAAATTAATAAAAATTAGTTTAATCTGAATGATCAAAAAACTTCCCATAATTTATAAACTTAAAATAGCATCTTTTTCGTTCTAATATAGCTGGTTATTTTCTAAGTCATATTATGTTTTGTTTATGAAACTACAACAATGAAAAATTATAAAGTTTCAACAAAATTTAAAATTTTACAAATAATATAGGATGTGACTTTTTTTACCAAAATATTCTTTGAAATTGTCTAGGGTGAGAAAACTATAAGGTAAATTGGCTTTGTTAAAAGATCATCATTATAGTTACTTTTTCTTTTCAAAGCTTATTCTTAGTTATCATTTTGTTTAGAAAACTGTGACTTTACTATTAAAATAATGATTAGTATTCCATTTTAATATTTTTTCCCCCTTTTAATTCATTTACTATTATTTTTTCTTTCTATAATAATAAATTAAATGATAGTACTGTAAAAAGAACTAAATTCCATTAAAAATTAAAAAATATTATTTTTTTTTTTACTAAAATTATTTGCGAACACTAAAAAACATATTGTTATTGGACATACATACGTAAGCAAAGTATCAATGAGAATGAAAATTGGAAGTAGATGAAAATTGAATTGCAAGATGTCACAGTCAGACAGACAGGCAAAAATTAGAGTAAGTTATATAGCGCTATGTTTATAAATTGTAATACATTAAAGATCAGCCTTTCAAGCTATTGTGCATGCGCTTTTTTCGAGTGTTAATAATAAATGAATACTTTCATTCTCAACACAAGATATAGGATATGGGCAAATCTTAAGTACTGGAAATAAAAGCATATAGTAAAAATAAAAAATAAAGATTATATGTAACCTGTTTGTAATATTACTGTTGCTATTACTCTCCCCCTCCAGACTAAGGGAACTTTTCATGCTTTGGCTGGCATCTAGTGGAACCCTTAAATATACCATTCTGTTGGCATAATGAATGGCTTGACTATAAACAGTTGATTCTTCATTGTTGATTAATTCCTCCTGTTTTTCTTTATTTAATGTGCTCCAAATGCGCATCTGCAAAAAATATTAAATGATCAAAAAAAAAAAAAAATTAAATACAAAACATAACAAAAATTAAAAATATATTATTACTAATTTAAAATCAATCCATACTTGTTCAGCAGCAATTTCTAGAGCACTGGGTTCCTGTGGTCGAAGATGACAGCTAGACCTACGTGAAGAATCTGAGGTGGAGCTACTTGCAGTACGAAATGACTCCTTGCTCCAACTACTGCTCAGATCCTTATTCTTGTGATAATAAAAAGAAATAAACATATTAATTACTCATTAGTAAAATTATTCATTTTTTATAATGTTCGACACATATGTAAGTGGGTGTGATGTTATAAGAAAGAAACATTCTATTGAAAAAAGTAATTTACTTAATGTGTATATTCAACATACATATGCAAAAATAAAACAGATAAATATCTCACCCTACAACATGCTCTGATTCAAATACTTCTTTATCAAGTGGTCCAAGAGATATAAAATCCATCCCAAATATTTATAAAGACATAGCGATCATATATTTAAAATAAGAAGTATGTGTCAACTCAAATTTCAAGAGATAAACACAAAATTCTTAAAAACATAAATCATAATTTTTATAATTAAGAGAGAAAGTTAGAAGAAAATTATCTTAAATGAATTACATTAAATCCAACAAATGAATTAATTAAATTAATAAACTTAGAGATTATGATAAATTAAATTACATCTATTAATGTAAATACTCTAGGCAAATAATTAATATACATGGAAAGAATAAAACAAATTATCTGACCATGACTCAAACAGGTCTCTATCAAGAAATGTTAGAGATAAAAAAAACTCACTTAAACATTTACAAAGATATAACGATCACATAATTAAAATAAAAAAATATATAATTATTCAAATTTTTTATTTTAAAAGTGGTCACTATTTCTGTGAAATATTTGGGTTAGATTTTTAATATCCATGACTCCTGCATAAAGATACTCTAGTTGAAGTGCAATGTTACGGATAAGATATTTTGTCTGCTTCATTTTTTGCTTGTGAAATAGTGATTATATATTTTTCAGTTTTCATAATTACAATATTTGTATTACTAAATGTAATTTAATTAATTATAATTTCTAGTTTAGCCTAATGCATTTAATTAATTCACAAAGATATATATATAATTAATCAACTAGCATAAAAAAAATTAAATATAGCTTACATAAAAATTTATTTAAATAAACTTTTTCTATATTATTCTTTAAAAAAAAAACAAAAACAGACTATTGTTAGTCACTTTCAGACTTTATAATCAACAGAAATCCAATAGTGTTCGACTGGGTGCAGTTTGGAATATGCACAAATAAATTAAAATTTACAATATATTATTTCCTGTAGTACATTTAACAGCTTAATATACCTCTATTATTTTTTCTAACTTTTACCTTTTGAAAAAGATACTCCGCACTGAAAATGCATTTAAAGCTTTGAATAACAAATATTTTAGAAATTTTCATCAGTACTAGAAACATTTATATTAAGGCATGAAACAATTATTTATCATTATTGTGCACACAAAGTTATTATTTAAAACATATATATATATATTGTAACAGTATAAGACAAGTAGAGCTCTTTTTAACAGATATGCCCGATGAACGGAAGCAACAATTTGTAACAGTACATGGTGATGTTAAAATGTGGAAAGCTAGTTCTGATTTTTAATAAAAATAGGAAAAAAAAGAACTTTACTGATATAATAATGAAATTCGATACATAAAGTAATTCTTTTTTTTTTTTTTTTTTTTTTTTTTTTTTTTATTTTTTATTTTATTTTTTTTTTTTTTTTTTTTTTATAAAAAAAAAACCATAACACCACAAAACCCCAAAAGGGGGAGTCAACCAATCCTTTTTACCATTCCCAAACAAAAAATATTCGAAAAAGCAGAAAAAAGAAAAAAATTTAAAAAAATAAAAAATAAAAAAATTGTAGTAAAAAAAAAAAAAAAAAAAAGTTTTTTTTAATTATTTTTTTTAAAATATTTAATTTTTTTTATTTATTTTTTTTCTTATTTTTTTAATGCGAATTTTAAAGTAATTTTTCCTTGTTGCTTTGCTTTTATGCCGATTTCTGAAAAAGTATAGAACCTATCCCCCATTTTTCAAGGTAAGTTACGTTTATTTTTGTGCGCGTTTTCTGAGGAACCTATCTACCGCATAAAACGAGACCCAGGTGTATACATGAAAAATATCACTTGGCCTTTGTTAAAATTCAACTAAAAGTCTGATTTTCTTAATTAAAGCTGTTGTAAACACTTCTTTATCTTGATCTTCTCACAGTTAATAAAATTCTAAATGTTTGAAAAGCAATTAAAATTTTGGACTTTACTTAAAAGAAAGTATATTGTCCTCATTTCTTAATTACAAAATGATGAAATAGTTTTTGGAACATCATGCTTGGTTGATCCATATAGCGAAGTAAACAACTATTCATTGGGGTTTCCTTCAGTATAGTAGGCTTATTCTTATTTGTAAGTAGAATGATCTTTTTTAAAAAAAAATTTTTAAGAAATTCAATCACTATTAAGATGACTATTATTTCTGCCTAGTATAGATGGAATCTCAGCAGATACATTAACAGGACTTCAGAAAAGGATCCAGAAATCAAGACTCCTTCCTACTTTATTACTTTCTAGCCAAACATATTTAAGTTTAGCTGCTTAGAACACTGGGTTTTATAAATAAATGAGATGTCTGAAGACTACCTAAGTTTGTTTAAGGGTAATTTTTTTTTTGCTTTAATTGTTATAACATTTTTAGAATGATTTCCATACAATGTGACATTGGACTGCTTTTATATAATTTTTATAGACTTGTATACCCACCTTTTTAACATCATTTAGAATTCTCAGGATTAAGTGAATGTTTTTCAAAATATTTTAAAATAATTTCATATAAAAATTTATGAAAGTTGAATATATAAAAAAAATAAACTTCCAATAAAGATAAAATATATTTAATAATTTAACTAAATGCATACACAAATAAATAATATAAATGAATTACTTTAATTAAGATTTGATTTATGATTGTGATTCCTTTTGATATTTATTTATAATTTATTTAGATAATTTAATAGAAACAATCTGAAAGTATTTACTGATTATTTAAATAATCATTTTAAAATAAAAGCAAACTTATGTGGGAATAAAATAAACGAAACATAAGAAAACAAAAATAAATAAATTTTTAAATCGTAAAATCTGCTATAGGGATATTATTATAATATATATATATATGAAGAACTAATAATAAGAATAAAAATTGTAAATATGTAATTTCTAAATAATAATAGTAAATAATTTAAGGTTGTGATATGAATCACTGCATCCAAATGCTGCTGTGAGTGAACTTCTGATTTATAAATAATGATAAATGGCTTACAAGGTTGGTTTTTGCTTCATCCGCTATCCCAAGTTCTTAAACATCATTAACTATAAATCAGAATATTCTAGAATATTAAATTTTATATAAAATAGACTTTGTTTTATTTGAAAATGTGAAAGATTAACTATAAATATTTAATTAAATGTGAAACATTTTATAGCCAAAAAAATATGTACATGCAATTATATTCTAATAGGTCAAAAGTGTAATTAATTGATTTCTTTATAAACTTTATTGGAAATACACATATAAAAGTGATAGGTAACATTCACAATCATTAATGTGCTGCCTTTTCTTTTACATAATTAATGAATACATATACAAATGTCTACATATTGTAGTAAGGATAAGAATTTGATTCAATTTTATACCAATCCCACCAAATGAATTATATACATATACACACACAGTAATATAATCAATTACATAATTAATTTACACATATGTAAATAAGCATTTATTTTTATAGCGCTATGTCTTATAAATTGTAATATATTAAAGATTAGCCTTTCAAGCTATTGTGCATGCGCTTTTTACGAGTGTTAATAATAAATGAATACTTTCATTCCCAACACAAGATATAGTATTTATGAAAGTATAAAATGAATCCACTTATTCTTTCCAACCCAAATGCTTATATATGGGCAAATCTTAAATACTGGAAATGAAAGCATGAGGATAGACCATTCATTTTAAATTACTGTTTACGATGTCTGAATGAATGATGTCGACGAAATTAAGATTTGCCCATATATAAGCATTTGGGTTGGAAAGAATAAGTGGATTCATTTTATTCTTTCATAAATACTATATCTTGTATTGGGAATGAAAGTATTCATTTATTATTAACACTCGTAAAAAGCGCAGGCACAATAGCTTGAAAAGGCTGATCTTTAATGTATTACAATTTATAAGACATAGCGCTATAAAAATAAATGCTTATTTACATATGTTTAAGTTTCATTTGAGAGTGACGTTTAGTAAATTCTAGATAATTTCGTTGACGTCATTCATTCAGACATCGTAAACAGTAATTTAAAGTGAGTGGTCTATCCTCACGCTTTCATTTCCAGTACTTAAGATTTGCCCATATATAAGCATTTGGGTTGGAAAAAATAAGTGGATTCAATTTATTCTTTCATAAATACTATATCTTGTGTTGGGAATGAAAGTATTCATTTATTATTAACACTCGTAAAAAGCGCATACACAATAGCTTGAAAAGGCTGATCTTTAATGTATTATAATTAATTTACAATAAGGAGTTGAGATATATGTCATGGAATATTAAAATTGCTTCTTAAATAAGACTAAACATACTTAGAAATTTTGATAGTTAAGTTAAAAATTTCCTTTTTCTAAACCCCTTAAATATCACAATAAATTCATTTATTTTTTATTACTCAATTATTTTTCCAAACAGTTCATTTCTTTTTGTTCCTTCTATCCCACTAACTCATTACCTACCTAAATAAAAAAAATCACAAAATCCCTATCTTTTTCACTATCTTTATTTTTAAATTTCTTCCACTCTCCGTATAATTTATTCTGATTTTCTTTCAACAATTTGTATCCCAAAAATAAGTGTTCAATACTATCTTCCATCTCTTCATAAACTATATCTACAATCTAAGTCCTTATTGCATTTTTGCCTTCTATCCTTGATTTTAAGATTCTTGTACTTATACCAAGTAACAATAAGCTTCCCTTAGTATTGTTATATATTTTATTCTTATATAACTTCAAGTTGTTGTTTTTTTAATTAAAAGCGTTTTCCATAATTCTACTTTTTCTCTAACCAAATTATTTATTCTATTTTCCCACTTCCTATAATTAATGTAAATGTAATAAATTCTTTACGCATTTACCTCATTTCTTATACAAATACACAGAAATATATTCTCTACACGTTTATCTCATCTCATACAAATACGAGGAATTAAATTATTTATCTATGAACTTTGCATATTGAAATGAATTTCTTCTTCAATATGTTTATTATTCTCTGCACATAATTTAATTTTCTCTCATTAAAAAAAAGACCACCCTATTTCATCTTGAATAGCCTCATTTTGCTATCCAAGGGTCAATATAAAGCACAACATTTTCAAACTATAAAAGAAGGTACCACCACTCTTTTCAAAATAATTCTACCCATCATATTATTTTTTGCTTTTCTTCTCAATTCTAATTCCCAATTGTTCATATAATTCCTTTTTTCCATTAAACAAAGTGCTTTAACACCTATTCGCTTTCACTTATTTAAAACAAATATCACCCATTTTTCTTCCTCCAGTTTTAGTACTAACTTATTAGATTTTACTCTAAGGAATTTAATTTTTATACTTTTCTCTACCTCTCCATACTTCTTTATTAAAAACTTCATGTCTTCTATATTGTTTGCAAAAAAAGCCATATCATCTGCTTAAAAAAAAAAAAAAGATCCACTACATTTTGCATTCCCTTAATTCTAATTACAGGAATCCCGATCTCTATCCTAATCTTCTTATCTCAATTTCCAATTTTCTCAGAAATATTAATGGACATCTCATTATAATATAAATTGGAGTAAAAAAAAAAGGTTTATTTACTAAACACACTGTTAAAATAATATATTTGATGACATATATAAATTGTAAACTATGATAATACAAGAATCGTAAGATTTATTTGAAGAGAACACCATTCATGAATTCCTTAAAATATCAACAATCACAAATGAGAATAGGGTAGAATCATATTGTAAATAAAATAATTTCATTAATTTACAAATGTGCAAGATTAAATACACACATTTGTTGAATATGACACTTTTTCTAGTTAATAAGAAAATACATACATTATATTCTGGCTAAGTTAAATTTATAATCTATTCTATTTTTTATAAAACTTACCATGAATATATACATATATGTAAAGAAAGTATCAATCATTTAATTTCTAAAACAAAATATGTGTTGCTTTTTATATAATTAATAAGTAAATACACAAATATATTCAAGTCAGATAGAAATTTAATCAGTTCCATTTTATATAAATCCTCACCAACTGCATAAAATATGCATATAACTAATCAAGTATATAATTTATTGTATTAATAAAATAAATCATATATTAATTAAACCTTTGAAGCATTCTTTATGGGATTCATTATAAAATATTAAATGATATACATATACTAATTAGAGAAAGAACTACATTTAGCGGTTGTGTGTGCTTCATCTTTTAAACTTTCAAGTAAAGAAAATAAAATCTGCTTTATATAAAATAAAGTTCTAGTCTATTTTGCTTGTATTAATAATTTTTTAAATTTTAGCACAGTTGATGAAGGGAATTCTCTTGAAATTATCTATGAATGTAATATTATCACAATTTACAATTCAAAAAAGCAGCTACATTTCTACTGTTTAATTTCATGTGTATAGTAATTCATATTCCAATCTTCTTTTTTTTTATAAGACAATATATATATTAGTATTTAATATATAAAATATATTAAGCATTAGCTTAATGCTGATTATTATTACAATTTAAAAACATCGCGCTATATAAAATAAATATCTTATTTATATAAAAAATATAATAAGTCCCCAATCATTTAAAAAAACAGTGATAGAGACAGATTTAATACATTTATTTATTAATAAATTATAATACTAATGAATGGCTAAAACCACTGCACATGTGCTTTACAGATGTAACACTATTTATCACATGATCACCATCTCTTATACTAGCACATAATGAATACTCTCACTTAGTCTTTTTAAAAGACAGAATGGATCTATTAATAAATTATAAATTTTAATCATTTGATATATACTTACTTCTCTTGGACTAGAAGGACTGAGTGAGGGTTCCCTATCAGACAGTGGTCTTTCACAATGTGGCACATAAAGAGCTTTGATATCTTGCTGGACATCTTGATAAAATGTTGCTTCCCAAAATTGCTGGTTAGCCCAAACTGGTTGATCTTGGATACATGTGTAGGCAAACTGAATGACACCTGTACAAAGTTTCTAAAAAAATAATAATATATATATATATATTTATAAACAGAGAGATCAATAGAAACTAACAAATCATAACAATCTATAAGACATAACTTTTGCAAATCCATACACTGGTAGAATATAAATTATTTTTTAATTTAAAAATAATAATAATAATAAATATACATATAGCCAAGATATTTGATCACTAATGAGAAACATTAAAACAACAGTTATAATTAACTAATTTTTAAAGAGATTTTAAAATCTTTCTTGGTTTAGAATCAATCCAGGAGTTTTAGATCAAATCTATTATTCTATCACTGCTTATAATTAAATCTGTATAAAATAGCAAAATTTTTAATTAATCATACTTACACACTTTCAAAAAAATTATAAATTGAAAAATTAAAAATGTTTAATGATAAAATTACTTGAAAACTCTGAACTAATACAAATAAATAAAGTACTGTATGTATTTCAATTAATTAGTAATAAATTGAAAGGTTACTAGTCTTTCACATGCGCCTACTGTTGTTTCTCAGACAAATATTATTTCGATTAATTGTAGATAAAGCTATTGTACTTACTGACTTAAAAACCTGCTGATTCGTGTATTTATTGTTTGAAAAAAATCTAATAAATAAATAAAAAATTTCTATTTTACACTGCAACCAGTGAACAAAGTCACATCTTATCACATAGCAAGAGTACGATTGAATGATCAAGGCGGATGGCTTCTTGAAATTATATTAATTTAATATCATTTAGATATTGTATCTTTTATATTTTGGTATCATCAATTTTAATTCTAAGAAGAATGCAGGAAAAAAATTAAGAAATTTAAATGTTAGAACTATTTTGCATTCTTCCTTTTTTTTAAAAAAATTTGATCCAATTTTTAGTGGATATAAATATTAAAACATTTTTAAAGAACCATTTCTTTATTATTTAATAAAAATTGAAAAGTAAAGAATATTGTAAATGTTTATTTTTAAAGGAATGTTCAAATATTTATAAATGTTCATGTTCATACTTAATATATATGTATATGCCTGTCTTTGAAGACTTTTTTTTTGTTAATGATTTTGTATACTGCAGAATTTAAAACTTTTATTATAGAAATGAACATACATTTTTATATGTTTTAAAAAAGTCTGTATTGTACATATATGAGTTAATGTCTATACTATATAGCATTCAATATTATCCATAGATTTATGGTAATAACAGAGAAGCTTAGAATGAAACACTGTGAATATAGCAATCTTCCAGTATTTCACTAAGAAAAAAAACAAGTCAATCTAATAACTGTATTTATCAAATTAATTTGAGCAAATATTACACAAACATTTACTACATTTTATGGATTGGATAAATGACAGCTTTCCAACAGCCTATTCTGCAAATGGTATGCATTACTATGTAAACTAAGTATCCCCATATGGAAATGAGATTTTATATTTCTGAATTGCTGTTTAAAGTCAGCAAATTATGAAAATATGCAATAAATCTATTATCATAAATTCTGATAGTATTATGATAGGTGAGAATCTTAGACTCCTAAAACGAAAATTGATTACATGTATTACATCTTCATCCAGAATAATAAAAAAATTACTTCAACTTAACACTGAAAATATATTAAATTCAAAAATGGACATCTTTTACAAATTAATTATACAACACAATGTTAACATAATTACAGATTAAGAGACTCATTATTCTTAAAGTAAGGTGTATTTTCTTAAAACTTTTAAATTTACATTGATACTTGATACAATGCATTTTTTAAGGTATGACTATTGCAATGATCACTCAGTTAAATAATTTTTATGCATGCACTGTTCACAAATCTCCCAATATAAACTGGCTCTACCAACATCTTCCAGATCTTACATTTCTGTACTCGATAGGAGATTTCAACTCATAGAAATCTTTTGGCATACACAAGTAAATATCAGGTAGATTGTCAATATTTAGAATAGATGGATTTAAATAATATATTCCAAGCAAAAATAGTGAACAGAAAACTCATAGTTTATCTTTTGATTCAACAAAAAATAAGTGACTATTATCTACTTATCATCATTTCCTCTATAACCAACATAAAACAAAACTAATCATTTTTGGTATTCACATTCCTACAATCGATAGATATGCTGTTTCATGATAAAGTTTAATAAAAGCTAACTGGTGACAATGTACTGGATATCTTGAATGAAATAATTAATAGAATTTCTCCAATTCCCTCCTTTATTATGATAAGTTAAAACAAACTCAAAACAGCAGCCAAAAAACGTTCATTCTTCAAGAAAATTGAATGCAATTCATTCCATTTGAAATGAAAACAGCTGTGCACTTTATTGTTAATATTTGTGTATTAGAAATCATGAAAATGAGGACAAGCCTAAAAATTACTGGAAGATGCTAGAAAAGTGGAGACTATGAACAAACAATCCTTTTATAAGATTTAGTTGAAAGGCCTGGTCATTTTTACATAAGCTTGATAGTTATAAATATGTATCTAAAAGAATCATTATTGTTACTGCTAATACGATTGCCAATGTTATGAGATTTTTAAATCCAAAATTGACAAAATGAGAAAAACTATCATTAGAGCAGAATTGCAAATCTCTTTTTCGCAATGGTCCTCTATTATCAATCTTATTTAATAAAACTAATCGATATTGGCAAACTTAGGAAACTATCTTAAATTAGAAAAAACCCTAGGAATAGAAAGCCAAAATGTTGTTGGCAAAACAACTCAGAAAAATTATTCATGTAAAATTATTAAAAAATTTGTCATATAATCAAAAGTATAGCAGTCTTATAATTAAATAAAGCCAACGATGATCCAAAAAATTATCACTCAGAATCATTAATATATTATCCTAACAAGTTATTTGAAAAAAATCAAATCAACAGGAATTTTATCAATTGCTGAGAGAACTATCTATCAATACAACAGGCAGGATTTAAGAAATAAATTGCTGTGATCACAACTGACACTAGAATGGATTTTCACCATAAATTAAAAATTGATCTATCTTTATTAATGTAATCTCAGCTGTTGATTCTGTTTAAAAAATGTTTTCTATAAGTCTTTAAAATCTTTAAATAAAAGAAAATCATATATTTGACAAAATGTTATCCAATAGTGACACTAAAAGATAATCATATAAACACAAATTTTACAGAATATCTGCCAGAAAATTCAATTATCTCACTTTATTTAGTACATTTATTAATGATCTCCGAGACGACAGGGAGTTCATTTATGCTGATAACATTGCTTTGACTTTACAAAAAAGATCCTTTCTAGAAATATTGAAGTCTCTTAATAAGAATATGAAAAGTTTAAAAATAAGAACTTATTCCCAATCCAATAAAAATAATATGCTCAACTTTTCATCTAAACAATGGGAAAATATTTTCCAATATAATCTTTTACAATAGCAATACTATTCACATTATTTACAGATAATATTGGATGTAACAATTATTTGCCTCATTTATCTAAGATTAGACCTAATATAATTTCCAGGAATAATTTCTTTGTAAAGTTAATTATATTAGTTAAGTTGTGAAGCAAATACTTTATGGCCAGCTTCAATAGCATTGCCATATTAAACTTCTGAATATTCAATTCAATAGTATTGAATATTACTGACACACTCAAATCTATTTCCTTGCAGTCACTTTCTCTTTTTTATATATTCCTCCATCTATTATTAGAAAAAAAGGGTTTCACAAAAAATATTAAAAAAGTTGTTAAGTATTTTGGAATTTCCAATAAATATAATTTGCCATCTATGACTCTCTCTCAAATCAAGTTTCCCTTTCTGGATATTCAATCAAGAATCTATAATTGAAAAATTAGAGCATAAAAAATGAACTTCTAATGAGGTTACAAACAAATTTCTTATTCCAGACTCCAACAATAAAGCCAGCTAGCCCTTGTTCTTATTAGACATTTATTGAAATCTCAATAACAGATTCAAGATAATCCACATTATTTTAACTCACTGGCTTGATAAAAAAAATTTAACAGCCAAGGATTTCTGTAGATATGGTCAACACAAACAATAAATCATATAATAACTGAAACACAATCTTCATATATACTATGTGTCTATATATGTAATATAGGGTATATGAGCACAGACTTTCACATGACCCACCACTCTCCACTCTATCTAATAACACTGATACACTCAAGCACATATATGCCGAAAAGATAAATAATCACCAAAAACCAGCAATCATCAGTTGGTCCAGATTATCATCTCCCACACATATATACTATAAGTGCTCAGATATATATTAAGATAGACAATCTTCATACTTTAATGGACTGGCTCCAACCTACTACACACTCCAACTCTTCAACCGTCCATCCAATTGAAAATCTGATGATGGAATGCTCGAAGGCCACCCTAAGGCCGAGATTCTTGTCACACCCATGTTGACCTAAGGTCAATCTGAACCTCACATGTACAGGACATAATCTATTACTACAGTGGAAGAATAGAAAAACTTAATAATGTCATTAATGGATCTATCTCCTGACTGGAACTTCTACTGATTCCTCTATGATATTTTGTTAAGAGTTAAACAATCTTTAAAAAAAAATCCACACTTTAAAAAAAAAAAAAAATACTAACTTTTACATTAAAAGTTCTCTGAATCTAAGATATAGTAATTATAACACAATTATGGTAATAAAAAACCAACTTACTCGACAAAATGCAGTTGCCAATGGTAATAATGCTGCTGCTACTCCGTGCTCATCCATACAAGAATCATTCTAACAAAAACAATATGCATAAAAAATGTTTAAAATATTTATAAATTTTTCTAAAAATATTTTTTTAAAAATACTTTATTAAAAATAATAAGAATAAAATTATTAGCAATCTTGAATTATGCATGTTTTCTGCTTGTAAGATAGGTTCAACGCTAAATAAAAAAATACTGGGAACCTATGATAATACTTGATTATCACATAATAGATTGCCATTGCTTAACACTGTTTACTCTTGCACTAAAGTTTAAATTTATTTTTAATGTTAAAATACATTTCAAAAATTTATTCTGTAATGTATTCTTTTTAATTTCACATTTAAAAAAACCACTAGATATTGTGATTTAAATAATGGTATAGTTTTTTTTTTTCCTAAAATGGCAAATTCTAACAATAATTTACAATATATTTTATTCTGATTAGTATTTTTAATAGTTGATTTAGTTTTCAAATAAATCTTATTAAAATGCAAAAATTTCTTTATGAGTTTGCTGTTTAACCATACCTGCAATGCACATTTCATTAACCTCACAACTAAATCAAACTGCTGGTGTTCAAGCATTGCTCTGTTTGACTGGACTCTTTGTGCAAGTTCCTGGGCTAAAGCTAGTCTTGCTGCTTTGCTTTTCAATGCACGCTGCACAGCTGGAAATGTCTAAAATTACAAATTTCATTACATATATAAATGAACCTAGAGCTGAATATAAATATTTCCACATCTTTTTATGCACATATATATATATAAGTATAAGTATGATCAATAAAACTGAAATATCATAAAATAAATAAATAAATAAAAACTCGCTACATCTTTAACCAATACACAGAAAACAGAATCATTTGTTCAAAGCTTTTTCCCCATAATTATCATCAACAAACTTATCAAGGATTTCATTTTAACTCTTTTTCTACTGAAAGATAGATGTAATAATTTATAAATAAGTAATCACAATAGTGAAAACATTATTTATAATTGGTAAAATAACAAAAAATGAGATTAACTTAAAGGTTTATTCTGAGATTTAAAGTGCAAAAATCAAGGCCTACAGAATCTTGTGTATATAGTTAAATAAGCTAGTGACATGTACAGTAGCTATTACTAAAAACTTAAAAATACAAAGACGGTAACTATATCTATGTTTATTTCTTGTGCTATTATTTTATGCAATTTATAATCTATATTAATAAACTAATTCACTGATAATATATTATAATCTAATGTGAATCTACAAAACACATGTTTATGTAATAAATATCATTATAATTCTTTATTTTTTTGTTTATATAAATAAGTTTGTTTTTAAATGAATAAATTAACTTATCATTTTTGATTTCATTTCAATAATGAGATAATTTATTTCAAAACAATTCTGCACATGCTCACTATCACCTGGTTACTTCATCATCCAAAGAGTTTCCCAACATGTAATGATAGGTCATATACTTTGGGATGATTTAGAATGAAATACAGCAAGCAGCATCTACTTTTAAAGTTTTTATCAATTCATTGATGCTCTTCAGAATTCCAAAAAATAATAAAAAAGGTAATAGTAATTCTCAGAAAATGATAACAATGTGACTTGACAAAATAATTTAATTGAGTAAATTAGACAAGTAATTTTTCAGCATGCATACATTTTTAATATCTAATTAAATAACGTTTGCAATGTTTGGATTATGACTATGAAAATGTATATATCTGTGTATTACCTGTTAGTAATTAAATACATTTATGATAAACACTCCTTACTGCTATGAAAATAATAACTTTAGTAATAGAAAATCCCTTACTTCAGTTCTGCCACCTTGTGTAAGCCTATCTAATCAGAAGATACCATACAATAGTGCTTAAGAACTCACTATCCAATGCTATCCTATCACTGATCACTTTTGAATCTGGATTTAGAGCACCTGGATTTTTTTTAATCTCTTCTAGGAGTCAATATGTACTCATTTTTTACAATCACGCTATCAAACTGAAATTCAAAAACTTCTTAATGTTTGAATCTAAGCCAACCTGCTCACATATTTATATAAATGACACTAGTTAACATAGTTTTTTAATAATTGCAGATACATATATCTCTTGATCAAGACTGTTATAATACCAACAAAACATCACATGACTTCTGCCTACATATTATTTTTAAATAACAAGACTAATTCACATTAGTTTTACTACCTTGTGAAAGCTTGAGTAATCAATAAATTTCAATTGACAGTGTTGAATAGATCATTATTTAGTACTGTCCTAACCATATCCCCAGTCTAGTTTATAAAGTTAATCAATAAGAAGTTTTAAATCTGGATCTAATGCACTTGGATTTTGTGGATCTAGTGAACCTTTCCTTGGCAGCCAAAATTCATCACTGATAAAAGTCACAAACTAATAACTAGTATGGGATAAGATTAGGATAGCATTAAGCAGCATTATCTGGCATATATTGATTACTCAGGTTTGTATAAAGTGGTAGGCTGGAATAGGAGAAATATGTTAGCTATAATATGTAAGGAAGAGTCATGTGATGTTTTGTTGATAAACCACTAAACATCACATGATCACCATTTCTTATGCTTTCTCAAGCTGTTAAAACAGGCAAAACTCTCCATACAGTAGTACCACTCAGTGTAAGTCAGAGCAATCAATGGATGCAAAAAGGCTTTGTGCATGAAATCCCTATTTAATGCCTACTCATCCAATATCCCCAGACTAGTTTTTAGCTTGTGTCTTTCATCAGTGAGGAGTCTTGAATCTGAGAGCACTGCACCTAGATCTTAAGATCTAATGCAACCCTCCAGCAGCCACCTTTTATCTCTACTTAAACTATAAAACTATGAGTCTAAAATTGAAAACATAATATTTTTAAGCCAACCTCATTAGCTTATATAGTCACATAGGTCTTAACTCAGTTCAGTACCCATACATTTTGGTGTCTTTGGTTTTTTTAATAACCATAGCCATCACTATCCTATTAAGCAGGATTTGAATTAAACCACAAGAACGTTTTGTGCATAAAATCCCTATCTAGTGCCTACTCATCAGTGATTACTCTGGCTTGCACTGAGTGGCACAACTGTATGGAGAGTTTTGCCTTGAGCAAGCATAAGAAATGGTGATCATATGATGTTTAGTGAATTAATATCAATCCTGCCTAATAGGATAGTGGTGGCTATGGTTATTAAAGAACCAAAGTCACCAAATGTATAGGTACTGAACTGAATTCAGACATATGATTATATAAGCTAAGAAGCTTGGATTGAAAATATTATAGTATTTTCAATTTAAGACTCATAATTTTGTAGTTAAGTAGAAATGGGGGTGGGTGCTGCTGGAGGATTGCATTAGATCCTAAGATCTAGATGCAGTGCTTTCAGATCCAAGGTTCCTCATTGATGAAAGCTACAAGCCAGAAACGGGTCTGGAGATATTGGATGAGTAGGAAATAGATAGGGATTTTATGCACAAAATTTTTTTGCATCCATTGATTACTCTGGTTTGCACTGAATGGCATTATTGTATGGAGAGTTTTGCATGTTTTGTTAATGTTATAATAATTATGGCTAAAAAATATGAGTCTCCAGTTACTAAAATTTTAAACAAAGATCACAAATATGTAGATAATGAATTGATGGCAGGTTTGTATAGTTAAAAATGATATATATATGCACACTCAGATAAAAAAAAAAAAAAAATTCTTTTGAATGGTCCAAATAAAATTATAATTTTGAGTCAATTTATAAGTTTTTTTCAGGTTTTTTTTTTCCAAAACATAAAATGAATAATTAAATTCCATCTATTATTTTCAAAAATAAGATGTGAAAGAGTTTTCCAAATGCTGATTTTATTGGCATCATTGTTGTTAATTTTGGAGACAAGTCATAATAGCATTTTTAAATATTTTGAAAAATGTTGGTGTAAAGAGGGAGAATTTCAAGTTTCTAAGGTTATATTTTTAAATAATTTACTCTTTAATCAGTTATTTTAAAAAAATGCTATGAATCAACAAATTTTCAGTGGGCAATCATGTATTTTATAAAGTAAAAAAAAGCAATCAGACTTTAAATAGTTTTAGATATTTTATAGCTGATAATACAGAATTATGCAATGTATGAACTTCATTTTTTTATTCTTATTATTATAATAGCCTGCATGATTTAGTGACAGAGTCTAGGGCTCAAGGTCCATGGATTGCTACATAATACAATCACTTCTGATGCTCATATAATTCAATGATACATAATCATGATAAACAAAAATTTATGATTTTAGAACAAAAAGACAAAAGTCAAGATTGCAAGCTAAATGTTATGAACTTAATGATAAATATAATAATTATTCAAACTTAGAAACTAAATGCCAAAAACATCTGAAGAATTAAATAGCATGCCTACATCTGCTGAGATTCACTGACTTTACCTTTTTCAGGTAGAGCATTTTAAAACAGAAATTCAAGAGCAATTCAATGAAGCATGCATTGAATTGGAAAAAATGAGGACTGAAATTTCTGAAAAAGAATGAAAACTTATTAAAAAATTGGAGTGGGTGGGTGATATTTTTAACAAAAAAAACCAAAACAGTATTGGAAGATGATTGGTTGAAACACAAAATCACCTTCTTGAAGCAGAATTTTTCCAGTAAGTCATATAGTTACACAAGGACCATATTAATCAAAAATACAATATAAAGAAGCAGTATTTAATAGTGAGTGATTCTTGTTTTCTTTTAGTTTGTTTTAATTTTTTAGTTTCAATTGTTTTATTATCAATATTTCCACATCAAGAACCTCATTTTTCATACCCTTATTAATGCCATTAATTACATTGTATTCTCTTAACAGTATTTGAACATAATTTGTTAAAAAACATTCATGTATTTTCTGTGTATTGTATATAATATTTTTGTATTTAGTATTTAACATGAAGGTAATATCACCATATATTATATATCCATTGTTTGCAAATATATGTACAAAGTATCATCCATAATTAAAATAACTAGAGTTGCTTTTTACTATACATATATTCTTCCATGACATTTTCACGCAGCTAAAAGACAATTTCGTTATTGTAATAATGACATTCATCCATCCTACCACTGGTAACATTAACTTATAATATAAACAAAAATAAAATAAGTCATTAGAATTTCTAGCGGAACTGAGATTAATTTGATCACAAATCTCATACATTTTCCTTGCTGACCATGGCATTATAAAAAGTCTTCAACAGGATTACAGTTCAAAATCATCCAGAGTTTAAACAATCTAATCCTTCTTTTTAAAGATATATCTTTACATCTAATAACCGTTACAAAACTTTTCACTCTAATTCTGTCCAATATTAGTTTGCAATGAATCTTATAACTGCTGAATATTTTGTTGTAGATCCAAGGATAAATTTGTGTTATTTGATAACTGTTAAATTTTAAATGATCTGTTATGTTTGTAATAATGATAAAATGTCTTTGTTAGTAATTTGAGTACTTCATTATATTATTTTTTTAATAAAATATTCAATTATATTTATTTAGTTATTTTTTTATAGCCATCTGTTTCCATAATGAGGTGGGTTTTTTTTTTAAATGTTAAAAATATTAAGTATTGAGCTGAAAATTATAATAAAATGTTTGCTGACCAATTTCATTTCAAATTATTAGAAAAAAAAAAAAAGACTTTAGAAGAAAAATCAAGTGATCTAAAATTTTTATAAAAACCATTTAAGTCCTTTTACAATTGAAATTCATTGATATTGGTATTAGTGCAGGATACAGATAATCCTTTTGAAAGAAGGTTCAATTGGAGACAAAAACATAATTAACATATAATTAAATGTGGTGTGTTAGAGATTTCATCATTCATTATTATTTTTTTATAAACTTATTTACTTATGTTTATATGACATTTATAGCTGCTCTGGAGATCGTGTAACATTTGGGGGCCAAAGTCATATGAATACAATATGAACGAAAATGAGCTATTCTTTTTTTTATATTTTTATTTGTCTAAGCATTAATTCAATAATCTTTAGAAGCTCTTGAGACTATTGTTCTACATCTATATTAAAGCAAACAAGATTGTTTTTTTCATTTCATTTAGTAATTACATAATTATGGGGATGAAGTAAAAAAAATAAATGGTTGTGACTTGGTAATATCTTTTACTATCATAAGATTACTTTTTAAATGCTACAATATTTTTATTACTACAAATATTTCTAAGATTAATGTTATCCAATAATTCTCAGTCACAATCCAAATTACAGCTATAATTTTGTTTCTATTCTGCTTATTCCAGTGTGGTATATGATTTGAATTAGTAATATCAGTATCAGTGTATTATGACAATTGATAAATAAATAAATTAAAAATAAACAAATAATGCTGGAAATAGAATACTGAAATGAAATGACATTTTATTCATAAAAGTTAATGAAAGTCATATATACAATGGCAAGAATAAAAAGAATAACAAATAATATTGATAAAAAGTATATTTTATTTGTAAACAACATACTTAAATTCAATAATAAATAACGACTTAAAATTTAGTTAATTTTCATCATTAATAAACTGATTTAATAATTTCACTTAACAATTCATTGCTTTACGCTTTTTTATCACTACCTGCCCTTCCTTAATATTTTATTTATTTAAAATTTAGTTACACATACACTAAAATAATAATGTTTAATAAATTAACAAGTAATATTGCTCGGAAAACATGAAGAAAATATTGAAAACCCTACATTTCTGAAGTAATAAGCTACAAATATGTATAACATCAAAATTTTCAAGTTAGATTTCCTAGAACTACTTAAATAAATGTACACATAATGCCATTTCTCATATCAATGTTAATTCACCAGTCAAACAAAAATCATCCACTTTTATCTAATTTTCTGCCAATATATACATTAATTACATTAATTTTTATAAATAAACGGTCATTTTATTTTATTACAGTATTTCAAGCATCATTTATTTATTCTTAATTCATTCATATGCCAACTGTCTTAATATTTGGATATTATCACTCATTGACACTCAAAAGTGTGAATATTATACTAGTGATAATCTTGGTAAAGTCACTTATCAGTTTCAGATATCAATTAAGATGTAAATTCTAATAATTTTAATATCTCATAAATAATAATAGCTATAAAATGTGTATTACTAAGAATACATAATAATATTTATGAAGTAATAAACTCAGAATGCACATACCCTAAGAATAATTAATAAGTCAGACTTAAGAGAGTCATTTTAATAAACTTACAAATAATTGTTGACTAAAACTTGGCATGATTTGAACAAAACTGTATTAAAATTGCTGTTAATATGATTTCATCCCTTTGAATATCAATGGATGATTTGCTATCCATACAACAATATGGAAATTAGATTATAAAAGTGGACCACTTTTTATCTATTAATGAATTAGCATTGAAACAAGAGAGCATCATTTGCAAGAATATTAAAATGATTTTGCAAAATCTGACTTGTAAATTATTCTTATGGTATGAACATTTGGAATTTATTGCGTCCTAAATATTATTATAAATTCTCAGCACTACATATATGGTAGCCATTACTTATTTACAGAATAAATAAAATGACTATAACATTTAAGGATGAAAATTTTTACATTTTTTATTTTCAGTGCTTTTCATTGATATTTTATTTTTCTCTTCCAATGTTTCAATAGCAAGAAGACTTACTTAGTTTCCTTTTATTAGTTTGCAACTTCCAAAGAAAACTAATAACCAGTAGAAATGTTGAAAGAAAAAAATCATTAATGAATAGCATAATGTAACAATATGAAATGAATCATCCTTGCATATTATAATACTAGAAAATTCTGTGCAAATAGGCAGAGAAAAAAATGGTAAAACAATTATAATAAATAAATCAAAGTTCTTTTATAGCAAGAACAAGAGTAAATCTTCTGTGAATGAAATAAACAATTTAACAAATATCTGTACTGTACAGACAAATAAAAGTAAGAATCAAAATTTCTAACATACAAGCACTTTCAACTTCTCAATCAGAGACTTAATTTTACTTACTTTCTAATCTTGATTTAAATAATTAATATATTAGAACAATTAATCTTAGATCATAATAGGAGTAATATAAAATATTTTCTTGTTGAAATAATTATGCAAACAAAATAAGTTCATATATTAATTAATATCACTGACCACTTTCTAAATAATGATATCTATGTGATGTTTATTATAATTTATATTTAAAGTTGCTGATAATGCATATAACTGAACTTTTCTGTTTGAAACACAACCCAACATTTCTGTGATAATAAATTCTCAATGCATTAATTCTTAACTATAGTGAATTTTCCATTTATCAGATATGCATCTATCACTTTTCAGTGTTGCTATACCCTGAGGGTATACATTTAATACTACTCAGAAAGAATTTATAACTTTTAAATAAATCTAAGTACAACTTTATTGTAACAAAATAAATGTATTTAATATCAATAACAAAATAAAATAAAAATAAAGAACAGAAACGAAATTAAAAATCTCTACAGTCTATTAATAAGTATGTGTGTTATTGTCAATTTCTACACATGCTCAGTATACAAATATAATCTATTGCTGTGCATCTTAATTAAAAAAGATCCTCCATGCATTCATCTGGTTATAATGCAATATATATATATCTGTCAGAAACAAAAATTCATTATAAACTAAATTGCCATTATGCAGACAATCAGCTGTTACTATAATATGCGAATCATCCTCACAATTATTACATTTATTCACAGTTCATTATACTTCATTTCATCCTCATTGCACTTCATTACACACACTCATAAATCCTAGTAGGAGTTTTTATAAAAGAGCCCATTTATGCATAATTATTCCTCATTTGCATAATATGCATTTAAGTGTATGATTGGCATATGCAGATTTTCTAGAGTAGTTTAATAATAACAATAAGATAATTTATTCATGTACTGTCTGCACATATTTATGTAGTAAAATAATAATCTTTATTTACATTCGTGTATATACCAAAATCACACTTTTCTTTATTTTGCTATAATATCCTATATAAGTACAATTTATCCAAACCACAGTCGAAACATAGGTCTATGTATATATGTACAAATAAAGAGTTTTGATAAAAAGTGTTTGAAGTGGTTTGGATAAATTGTATTCATGTATATATATTGTGATGATGGCACATACTGCGGTTACACATATAGATATTTAACATTTAAAGAATATTAAATATTGCGTTTGGAAGAACTAAAAAGTGAGTTAAAAAAATTATAAACAAAGAAATGTTTTAATTAAGAAAAGAGAGGGAATTAGAATTGAAAAGATTGTTATCTTTTACCCTCCAAAGTTAAGATTTTGTGAAATGAAAAGTAAGTTAGAAATATTGAAAGTGTACATTAGAAATTAATAGTAATAAAGAAATATAAATGAAAGACAAACTAAAATATGATGTATAAGAAAAGTAAAGTTTGAGAGCCTTAAACAGAGCAAAAAATAGAAATTTAAAAACATGACCGAAAGATAAGGATCTGGGTCATAAAAGTACACCTTTGATGATAAAACGAAATGTGTGTATGAAGAATGATAAAGACAGCAATAATTATGCTTGTCAGTAATGTCAAAAATAACAAACATTTTATTAAAAATCTGTTTAATAAAAAAAAAAAAATGAATAAATAAATAAATGTAGATATTTGCTACGAAATTATGTAAAGGCAAATCTATAAATGGTCGAAGGCACATTCAGAAAATGAAAGGTGTGAACAACAGCAAAAACAAAAGATCGAAAGGACAAAGAACTGGGGAATTTTAATTAAAAAATTTGAGTTGGAGGATGAGAGTTGGAGACTTCTTGTCGAGAGGTTGGTGGAAAGACTGCTCCGATAATAAGCAGCTATAGTTAACAAGATATGATTTCTAACGTCGGTGCCTCATCAAGAATGGCTGGCTAAGGACCGTCGTGATTGCTTGCCGATCCAGACTCACTGTGCTCTAATGGTTCCAGTCTAGATGTAACAACTGCCGATGTAGTGCCTGCCGGAGGATTCGTTTTTGCCTGGTCCTTGATATCTGAAATGCGGAGGAGTTCCCACAACCAAAATCTAACTTAAGAGCGACTGTCCCTGCTAAAGAAGTGGAGAAATTCCATGTGGCGGTCAGCAAGACTTCAAATTAATTCAGAGACTTAAAAACCTAGGTAAATATGTATACTACATTTTATATTTCCATGTGCACATACCTTTATTGAAACAATGGCCAAATTCTTACTTTGAATGATAAAGACATTCTTTAACTTTTAATATATACCCAGAATGACGATTTATAAATGTACAATCATTTATAGGATCTTTTGTTTTGTGTACTCGTAGCATTATAGCATATAATCTGTTTTATTGAGTGTAAATGATTTAAAGAATTTCTTTTATTGTTAATTTATTCTATTAAATATATTTATTATTGATTTAAATCTGTTTCGTCTCATTCTTCGCCACTCCCAAAGAGTAATATATTCGTAGGGTTTGGGAAATAATTATTACTCATTTTGAGTACTGAATTAACACGTGAAACTAGTGGTGCAGTATTTTGATCCCATTAAAATTTATAAATATCCAAGCGCTGTAACTCTGTAAATCTTACAGCAGTCGGGAGACAGTGACCGGGAAAAATAACCTGGGGCTATACCCGTATAGTTACAGGTACAGGCAAGTACGGATATAGACTCGTTTATGTCCGTATGTTCTCTCTGCTTGCAGTAGCGGAAAGTGGACAATCTTGAATTTTAAGAATTCCCCATTATATATAAATAAAAGGGAAGTTAAGCTTTCGATCGGCGAGTTTCCGTTACAATATATATATTATACCGCTAGTGAATATATATATATCTGTTAAAAACACACATATATAGTGTTACATGTTCATAATTTTAAAAAATATATATGATTAGTTTTAAGATTTCAAAACACAATTTTGCAAAAATAAAAGTATTGCATCATACTTTTTTCTTTTAAAATAAAAGAAAGTTTGTAGTATTAAAGAGCCGGTAGGGGAAAAATCTAAAATAGAATTAGAAGATTTAAAACTTTTTTTCTCTCTCTCTTTTTAAAAAATAAATAAGAAAATATGTAGTAAAGTTATAATAAAATTAGTCTGTAAAAATAAATGTTAGTAAAACTTTCAAAAATCTAATTAGTTTATAAGATTTCTGATTGATAATATTGAAATTGAATTAATTAAAAAACTGTAAACTACCATGGATAGCAGATAAATCTGAATGAAGGATTAAGATAACAAGAAATGAAAAATTAATTAAAAGACACATTTCAAGTTAAGATCAAAATTAAAAATAATGATAAAAAATTAAAACAATAGGAGAGAAAAGGTTTATAAAGTCACTCTCTCTATTGTTATTCAGTTGGGTTTGTGATATACAGTCGGGGCTGCCATCTGTAAATCAGTCCAGTATTATTCATTCAATTCAGAGTCTAGCTATACAGTATGCAGAAGAATGCAGATTTCATGTTTTGGAAAAATTTAAATGCCATAACAAATGCAGTAGTAAGACAGTCGATTACTGCTGCGGTCAACGTCAATGCAAAAGCTGCAGATCTAGCAACATGCATTGCTGGACAGCCGTAGGATGTTCAGCTGGGCTTCAGGTCCCAAAAGCCCTCAGCAAAAAATCAAATGAAACCTCATCCGAATCAATGCCTGTATTGTAAATAGACACAGCTGCAAACTCTCTCTCTCTCTCCCATTATCAACACAAAGAATGCAAAACAAGCCCTGGAACCACCAATGGAGATTAAAGAGCCAACCAGTTAAAACTGACAATCATGAAAACCTAGGTAAAGACATTTTGATACTTGTTTATAGACACTTTATTTTTATCTTAAATGAACTTTTTTAATTAACAAAGGACTATCATAATTTTAGCCTATATTGTGTTATTTTATATTATATTATATGTATGTGTGTGAAAATAAATATTAATGTTTGCTTAAATATTATCTTGTCTATTTTCTCTCTCATGTCACTGTGTCACCAGTAATTTAAATGAAGTTATATATTTTTTTATATGTTACGTTAAATATGCTGGACTGTGGTTAAGAGTATGCGCTAGTCATGGGATATGTCAAGCACTGGATTGTGTGCCTGTTGTCAGAAGCATGCTGACTATATCCTATGGTTGGCTGGAACCTGAGGTTGATTCTCAAAACAAATAAAATGCTTTGGATCGCAGGGTTTGAATCCAGTAGTCGAGAAGGACCACAGTCTGGAAATGTGATTGTGTTATGCTTTGCATAGCTCTATCTGACTGTATCATTGATGACTCTACTATTTGATGGTATTCTCCTCTCTACTCGAAAGGCTGATCTGTTCCAGAGTTTTTAAAATTATTATAAAAGGTGTTTAAACCCATTTAAACTAACAAAAATAACTCTTCAGCGGACCCGGTTCAATATATATATAACACATACATAGACAGTCTAATTGTCCAATAACTCCTTTCATTGGTACAGAATTCAGAGCCATAGTAATACATGTTATAGAAATATGACATTCTTTTTTTTCAAACTATCATTTCTTGGTATCCATTTTTAATAAATCTTGGTTCCAAAATAATACTTTCTGTGTTGATTTTTTTTTTTTAAAAAAATTGAATTGAAATTTTTATTTTATTAAGAATAATAATAATCATATTCTATCTCTCTATTTTAATTCCGTTTTAATTCCTATTTTTTACTTTGGAAAATATTTAACTCCTAACACTCAAGCTTTTCTAATTTTGCTACAAATTTAAACAAAAATAGGTTTTTCTTTATTTTCAAGTTTCTATTAAAAATATTTATATTTTAAAAAGAAATGCTTGTCATTTTTTTTAACATATTCAAAGATAATTGAAGCTAATAAAATTTGCCATAAACAAATAAATGTCATTTTACATTTAATTATTTTTAAAAAAATATATTTAATTTTTGTATAAACTTAGCAGGATAAATTGGTGAAGTCCATTCAAAAGTGTTTGCTACTGGAGCTATTATAAAAGTGATCTATCTATTCATATGGTAAATGAATCATTAATGCTCATCAGCCAATGTGATTAATTTATTGTCTTTTTCTTAATTTAGATTTTGAATTTCCTTGATGGCAGGTTAAATCTATGTGTAAATGATTAATCTCTTTTATATATTTATAATCAAGTCACCAATGTGATGAATTTATTTGTTTTTACTTAATTAAAACATTAACTGAATTTCCTTGAGAGCAGAATAAATGTATGTGTGAATGATCTTTTCTAGATATTTATAATCATGTTAGCCCTTATTCCCAGAACTCTCTAAATTTGTCAGACAAAATAGTGACTGATGACCAAAGACAGGGGCTACTATGAATCCTGATTGTGGATCCAGGCTGCCACTTGATGATGACCTTTTATTTAGGTGCCTACAACTATAGAACATTTTCAAGTGAATTGGAAGAAGTACTGTCTAATAATAAATGAGACATTACTGGATTTTGTAATGTGCCAGTCCGTGTATAACGGCCATGCACAAAATGGCTGTTTGCTGAAGATTCAGCACAGCTTACATGTATCACATGAAAATTATAATTTTCATACGATTTATTAAATTATAATTCAGAGGGGAAGTGGGAGGTACGGATATAGTACATAAATAAATGGGTTTGGGCTATATTATATTCTTATTATACCCACAGTACAAGTGTATGCAGTGTATATATGTTTTAATAATTTATTTGACTAGCAAACCTGTCTAAAAAAAAAAAAAAAAGGGGAAATAAGTTGTAATATTTGTTTATGTGTAGAACAGTTTTTTTTTGTTGTTGTTGTATTTTACTACTTATAAATGTTCGAACACACATATATAGAAATGTATTTTTATTTTTTATTATTTTCCTAAAAAAAGAAAAGAAAATTCTAAATAGTTAAAAATTTTTGCATTTATTGGAATTTATCTTTTCTAATTGTTAGAATGAGAGGGTTTGAAATTAATTAATTAAATTTGTAAAAGGAAAAAACCTTTTTGCTAATTACAATCTACTTTCAACCGAAGAAAATGTTTTGTATAAAAGAATTTTCAGTTGATCGTGAATAAAGATAAAATAGATTTTATCTAAGAAAGGAATGTAAGCACAATGGGTGTCAAGTACTCAATATGGAAGCTTGCAAAAGTGTACTTTAATAAATAAAAAGGTAAGAAAATGTAGAAAGGTATATGAAGGTATAATTAAATTTATTATTAGCTGATGCAATAGCTCGTAGAGGGGGTATGACAATTGGACTATTTGGGCTATATGTGCTGCTTACTGGGGGCTTTGAGTCAGTCAAATACTAGCTTGCTAAAGCGTGCGGACCAAGGGAGATTAGCCTACTAAAGAGTGCGGACAAGTGGAGATTAGCCTGCTAAAGCGTGCGAATCAGTTAATGCTAGCTTGCCAAAGCATTCCAATGGCAAAGATTTAGAAAGTTAAATCTTGTCTCCCGCTAGTCTAAAAAAATGGAACAGTATAGATTTGTGAAAAACAACCCGACAGAGAGAAAGGAGAAAATGAACTGTGTCTGTTAAAATTATAATCACTTGGTCATTTCCCAGAAAAAGAATTTGAAAATTAGCATTTAGCAAGGATCGTTAAGTGGAGTTTGGAAAATGATCAACAACATGGATTCTCAATACGTTTAAATAGAAAAAAAAAAAAAACGAAAGACGAATTATAGTTGGAGAACTGCAATTTATTTAGGATCTACTTGCCCTAATCAGCCGTGTGCGATATACATATATACGGGAGAAGTATACTTACAGATCCGATAATTTGAAAGATGGCTCGATTATACGTTCCGGGTTATTATCCTACCATGGAGTAGACTTTCAGCCGTAGTACACCACCTGTTTGGCTATCAAGTCCGAAGATGCCTTAGAAGAAATAGCAGACCCTGATGACAAGAAAGACTCAAAGTATATCAGTGAATGGAAGCCTTATCTGCCCTATGAAGTAGCCATGTGGCCCAGGAAGTCTGAATTGAATACAAGAACAAGTTCAGAGGAGCGTGTATAGTTGGTTATATATATATATTTTTTTTATATTCTATGATATTTTTTTTTCTCTCTCATTTATGTTCATTGTAAATTTTTTTTTTTATGATATATATATTATTACTGCATACCTTGTTATATGGGTTTATTACTCTAAAGTGGGAAGGAATATAGGGCACACCCATTGTGTAATCTTTTAGATATTGTTTTTTTTTTTCTTTTATATATCTTGGGGTCATATGTATATGCATCGGTGGAGGGTAAATATAATTTAAATATTTTTTTATATATATTGGACTTATATGTATGCATTAGTGGAGGATAAATATAATAATCTGGGGATAATAAATATTCACTTTTGTAATTAAAATCGTTTATATGTTTTTGACTTAGCTTTAAAATAATTATTAAGTTAGTAGTACAGATATATAGTTTTTTTTTAATCAAAATGCAAATCCACGTAGTTAACCTGAGATTTATAGAATATAGAGTGAGCTAGATAGGGATAACTTACCGGGGAGTTGGATTGTTTCTTTTATTTTAGTCTGAACGACTCGAAATATTCATATTCGTTAATGACTAGTCACATTTTACACACTCTTTCGGGAAAGAAAAGGAATAAGTATAATCTTGAATGGGAGTGGCGCTAGAGACTGAAGGAATATTCAGTACTCTTAAAGGTGTGTAAGGACACTTTAATTAGTCAACGTATAATTAATCGGCTAATGAAACAATTTAACAAGGAAGGTCTGGATGGGCCTAATTTTAGGTTCAATCTACTTCCTCTAATAATTTCTTTGAGGTATTTACTCATATTTAATCAAAAATATTTTAGAGAATTATTATCGATGTCCCATTCTGTAGCATACGTCACTTCATGCTCGGTGCGTATGAGAGTCTAACCATGCAAGACCACTACAGGGTCGTCGAACCGGCACAGTAAGAAGAAAAGACGAAGAGACAAATAATACGAAAAGAGGTCAAATATACTACAAAGGCACAAATATTTTAAAGCATAAATGAAATAGCATTCATTATAAATAAAAAATTAAAAAACATAATTGTGGAGATTCCTGATATATCACATAGACAGGCGAAATAAATTATTTGACATAATAAAAGATATCAAATGCAGATAATTCAGATTTATGCTTTTGATTAATCCAACAACATTTTAAAATTTGCTGTGAGTATTTTTGATTGTAGTGAAAGATGTGAGAAAGGATACAAACTTCACAGAAAAAAAACAAAAACATATGGAGTTAAAACAGAATTGGATATTTTCAACATAAGAAGTAATCATCGATTAGTGAGATGTAAGATAAATGTTAGTGTAAAGTTAGACAGATGAAAATTATTATGAAATAACAAATTGTGAACATGGCTCAGACCTGACTGAAATTAATAAGAAGCTAATTGATTCTCTACTAACAACTATGACAAAGTATCTGATACAAAGAAACAGCAGTTTATTAATAAATTTTTATCTGAGACAAAATAATATATGAAGTAAAATGAAAATATGATGTATTTAAAAAAATGAATATCTGGAATTCTGTAAAATTCTCAAAAAAAAAAAAAAAATTGGGGCTTTGTGTGTAATTCCATTTATGAACAGATATAACTTTTATAATCAAAAGAATTAAATTTCACAGACTGATATGCATTATCAATTTAAATAAATATTAATAGATTTAATATAAGAATTTCTATCTATCCCAGAATAACCTAATGAAATATGAGCAAAAGGAAATATAAAGTTCACTTTCACATATCAAAACTTGTTAATGCAAGTTTTGAATTAAGTTATACTACAAACTGCAATTTTACTGTGATTTGTCTAATTTAATTTGCCAAATATTTTTAAGCTACAAAATTTATTTTAAAAAACAACTGAACTATATATAAAAATTTGGAAGATAATTATTAATATTCAACATAACCATCTTATCTAGATAGAAACAACAGATCATGACAGATTTTGAAAATGATTCATCAATTTGAAAATTAAAATTAAAAATAACTAACCGACTTATAGAATTGTCTTATTTAATAATTGATTCATACTCCCCTGTTTTTAATAGAGAATAACAAAAGACTAATGTGTTTTAATAACTGCATCAGTTCATCTGCATTTCTTTTTAAAATCCAGTACAATCTTAATAAAGTAATTTTAATGGTTACAATATCCGAATAGAACTTTTAGCCAATAAGTTATAACTAATTTTAAAAAAATTGTTTTGCTTATTCCCATTAGGCTAAGGGTGTTTAATAACATCTAAAAAAATTTAACATAATATTTAATGTAATATAGGAGATTTGAACAGAGACTTTCAATCTCCCATCAGCTATCCACTCTATCTCAAACAATTGTTATCTTTTTGACATATGTGTTGTCACATGTATTGGTTGTATGAGATAGAGTGGATAACTGAAGGAAGCTTGAAAGACTGTGTTCAAATCCCTTATATTACATTTAAACTCCAAGTATATAAATTATACTTGTATTCAAATATTACATAATATTTAATATATATAATTTATAGTTACAAAATAAAAATCTCATACCTTTCTTGCATCAGAAATTTTATTTTCAAAAATGCAATTAACACAATTGCGAAGAACTTCAAGTCTACGTGCACTATTAAGTATTACTTTACTATCTCCAATGGTGGATATGTGAGGCCCTAAAGGTACAATGCGAGCTTGGGGAGGCCTAACTTGTGTGAATTTATTTTTCACATTATTTTTAGTTATGCCTTCATCAATAATTTCCTGCACATGTACCCAGTCAATTACTGGAAACGTGGGCTGGTGAATTCGAGTGAATGCTCCTTCCGTAGGTTTAGGTAACTTTTGAACATATGGCTGAGGATTAGGATTTTCCTAGGGGGGGGAAATACAATTTACAAATTTAATTTTTTGAAAAACCAAGACAGATATTTGTTAATATTTTTGCTATATTTTCAATATTGGAATTTGATTGTATGTGTGCACATTTTACAAACATAAATTAAAAAAATACTTGTAAATAAGTGTAATGTCAATTAATCTTTTTTTATTATATATCATATGAATAAATAAATAAAAATCTAATAACAAGAATAAACAATGAACAACAAATTTATTAAAAATGAAAGTGCAAATTAATAAAATAGCTTACTATAATTTAGAAATATTCTTCTTAGTATTACATATGATTATATTATCATAAGATATTCAATATAATATATAATAGTATTATTTCAATTTTACATCATATATTAATGTTATTTTACCTAAAAGAATAAAAAAAAGTAACAAATGGCTGTTGGATAATTGCATTAAATCCAAAGATCTAGGTACAGTGCTTTTCAGATCCAAGGCTCCACTCTGATGAACACCACAAGCTAGAATCTAGTCTGGGGATATTGGATGAGTAGGTACTAGAAAGAGATTTTGATGCATAAACCTTCTAACATCTATTGATTACGATTGTTTGCCTTGGATGAATAACTGTATGGAGAGTTACTACTGTTTTAACAGATTGTGTAAATGTAAAAAATGATAATCATGTAATGTTTTGGCAATTTAATTTGTATTTATCTACATCTATATAGATCAGTAACCGTTAAATTCTACTTATGAAGCAGATGAGCACCATAATCATGGATTGCCCGAAATCTTTTGATAAGACTCATCTATCCTATCAAAACCAATTAACTTTAGAGCTTTCATATAGCAAATTCATTTACATCACATGATCACCATTACTTTGGTAATGCGTATGGTGAGTTTTTACCTGTTTTAAATTCACTTACATTTAAACATGCAAATGTAGATAAACATGAATACACTTTCTGCATCAGTATCAAAGAAAAATCCAGAATATACAACAAAAAAAGCAAAACAATACTAGCCATTTTAAATTCATAATCATTTACATCTATGAGTTTACCATTTCCAATAATTTTATATTAACGAAAACCTAGAATCTCTGAATCATTTATGATTTTCTTATTTTGCAACCATATATTCATTTGATAATTAATAAATAATTGCATTTTTCAATTTTTGTAAAAGCTTTCTTTATTTTGCTGGTAATTTAATTTTACATTAATGTATTTAAAATGAAAGTTCATTTTCAAATTATCTTTATCATTAATCTGCTTAATATTATTTGCTATTCAAAGAGATCTATGTTGATGTTTCCTATTGGAAACCATAGTACAAGAAGTAGTATGTATTAAAATGTACAAAAGTTTAGCCAATTACAGATTGCAATTATATAAAAATTTATGTAAATTTTCACAAAAAAATCCCAATACTGATATTTCTTTTAGATGTAAGAACTTTAATCCTATATATGCAAAGATTAACTATACAAGTATTAATAATAAATATCATTTTCCTACATAATGACAACTAGGTAACAAAAAACATTATCAAATAATAAACTACACCGATTTATAATAACATATAATGATGGCACATGAGAATTTATTTTAAAATCCGGCCCACTAACAGATCGGGAAAGACAATGAGACATATATTGACTGCATTATGACTTAACTAAATAGGCATATGGATGATTGTATGTGTGGAAATGAAGAAAAGGTAATCCGAATGATTCAAATAAATTAGATAATAAAAATAGTTTAATAACATGACAAATTATTTATATACATTAATGTGTGCGTGAACGAGTGATTTACTTAAGCGGTAGATATTTACATATTGGAATTCACATGAAAGATTCTCAAATGCTCTTTTATTTACTGGATAATAAATGTACATTAACACACATCTTTGGTAGATACGGTATTAAGATACCATCAATTATTAAAAAGATTACATAAGATTGCTATTAATGTTTTGGTTTACGGTTCTGAAACACGGTGATTAACATATAATTTTGGGGAGCATTCCGGGATTCATTACAGATATAATAAAACTATTTTCACGCCATTATGGTCGTGAAAATAAGTAAAGCATATCTGAAAATTACATTTGATTATAAGACAAAATATTCATTAACAATTCTTTTATTTAACATTTGGAA
Organism: Epiperipatus broadwayi; assembly: GCA_028023455.1. Classification (NCBI taxonomy): domain Eukaryota; kingdom Metazoa; phylum Onychophora; class Udeonychophora; order Euonychophora; family Peripatidae; genus Epiperipatus; species Epiperipatus broadwayi. The sequence goes on from JAQFVV010006489.1 coordinate 280,917, forward strand.
GGAAGAATGCTTTGTTTTCCTCAAGACATATACTCTTAAGTACAGAAATAACAAATTAGGATGGTGGGATTGTATAATAAGACTAACATAATATTATTAATTAATATAGCTAGTGGTGTTCGGAATTTATATATATTTGAGCAGAGCACAATTTTAATATTATAATATTAAAACCAGGTCATGTAGGAAAAGAGATAATAAATGAAGAAGTGGCGGTACTGACATAATGGCGGAGAAATAAATGATACGGATAATGCTTCTGGATGAAAACGAAGTCTAAGACCCCCTTCTTAGAGCAGTACTTAGAGAAATGTGGTTAGGCATAGCGTGGGCCAGCCGTACTGGAATCACCAATGTGCAGAGGCCTTTTTATACAAAAAAGGTCCCGGGAAGCTAAACTATCCACGGGACAGAACATAAGGAGAAATCTATGGATTTGATCCCGTCGCAACCCTTAGATTAGAAGCACATTTTTATTCACGAATTCGCATTATCATATATACATAAATACATATTTTAAGTGAATACAAGTATAATACACATAGCACACTTTACACAAGCATATAGCATACGTTAAGAGGTTTTTAAATTTTTATATATATTCAATAAATTATTTTTTTAACGTAATATTCCCAACTTATAGTGTAATTTTTTAACTGGAGTAACCAGCCAATTTTTTCCCATAGACAACCATTACAAATGCTTATTCTGCATACGATATTCTTGTTTAACGATGAGTTTTGGGGACTAATTGCTTTTGCTAAGCAGGGTAAAAGTGCATTTTAAAAGTTATAATTAAAAATATAAAAGTCGATAATAATTTTCCTTCTTCCTACATTATGATATATAAATAAAGAGAGAGAGAAAAGAAAAACTTTTTTCTCTTCTTTTATTTCACATATTTATGTACAAAAATCAAAATATAATGTACTAAAATTCAGATCAACAACATGTTTTCAAGAGAATAAACAAGGGATTTTTCAAAAAATATATTGTTATAATGATGCAAAAGTCATATTTTCCCTAGCTGGTGACATATATGATGTTCAAAAACCATGCTGTTTGAACAACATCAAAAACAGTTACTAACATTCGAATTCTAAGAGCCTAGTAATTCATTTCATATTGCCTTGATCCATGCCGAAGAGGGAAACAATCGCTGATTGAAACTCTTATTCCATTGTAAGCCGTATTTTACTGACTGTTTTAAAGTATTTTTCAATACTCCAGTTACAATAAACAGTATGATGATTTTATTTAGAAGAAATCCATCTACTATGTGTGGTTAGATAACCAAAAACCACACCAGCCAAAACAACCTGGAAAATGCAGTCGGATCCAGAAATTAGTGCTGAAGTTTGAAAAATCAGCTTGTGCAATGCTTCTATAATGCCATGAAGGAAAAAATGGATATGCTGTATAAATTACTCAAGATCTACAGATAGTATATAATGTCACCAGTGTTGCTGTATTTACTCTCTAACATTACCAGTGTTCAAGAGAAGACCATCATTGGTAAAACTAAGGAAAACAACAGTAAAATATTAAAAGAACGGTATCTGAAAAAAAACAAAAACATGGTGACCATTTAAATATTTAATATGGTAAGATCTTATCATTATAAATACCATAAGGCCTTAAGCTTAAACCGTAGATTAAACTTAAAATATCTTTTGTTATTATAATATTTTTGTGGTATGTGCTGATAGTTATATGCAATAGCTTTATTTATTCATTATTAATAAATTAAATTTTTTTTTTTTATTAATCCATTTAGTTTGTGTTTGTAAATCAATCCAAATGTATGCTTTTTACATACTTATGCTAGTTAATAATCACAGCCCTGAGATATCATGCAATCCATTGGGGGACATGCTGGGATGGCGGTAATAATTGATGATGACCGTCCTTTAAAAGTATTCCCCAAGAATAAACTTTCTTTTTAGAAGTTTAGCACCTTTGAGTTTCTTTTTTTTATTATTGAAATTGAAAAGAAATGTTTAAGTAATCAAACTAATTTTTCTTTTATCTTGCATACTTAAAAGCTATCATAATAAAACTATTCTAAATCTAAGTATTAAATATAAATAAAATAAGTACCTAAAAACACAAACGAAATTATCAATTGTTTGATATAATGGCTTGCAGTAGATAAATTGTTTTTCTATATAGGTAGAATTACGTTTATCAAAATAGGTCAACAGGAAAATATAAAAGAACCATTTAATTTATATTACCATTTATTTAAAGCTTTAATGTCAATAATATTATTTATTTATACATTCATTACTTTATAACTGAATACGTCTATCATGTGTTTCAGTGGGCAAACAAAAGTTGTCTATCGGGCTGACGATCTTAACGAGGGCATCCTGAAAAATCATGCTAGGGCTTATTTTCTAGTTAGGTCTTATTTTCAGAGAAACATGATAATAAAAATATTCAACTGTTAAAAGTTCAATGTGGAGAATATAAATATGTACTCTAAAAATTATCATAACTTACATTGATATACAGATGTTGTGCAATCTCCTGAACATTCTTCACAATTAACAGGGGATTTTCGGCTTCTGCTTTCAAGATATCCTGCACATTTGCATATAACTTAAATACAAAGAAAAAATAAGAACAATAATTACTCTTATCATAGCCAAACAATAATAAAAAGAGTGATAAAAAAACTATTTGAAAATTTAAATTATGCTAAAAAATAAATAAATGATGGATTTGCCTATCAACTCAGATCACTTCTCCAAGTTGTCTTATTGCTTGCTATGTTCTTTAAAAATTTTACAACTATCTCTTTTAAGATAATCATATAATTTTATTTTATTTATCTTCCTCTTATATGCTATAATCCCTTCCAATCTGTAAGTATACATTCAATCCAGATTTAGTTTCTTAATTACTTCAATAAACAATATTTTTTACTTAATCTTTTCAATACATCTAAGTTTTTAATCTTGTTCTTTGAATTTATTTTTCTCAATCTCTCAAAATCCATATCTCTAGAGTCTCCAATTATTGCAATTCTCCATTCTAAATTTTTTACTACTATTTCCATTAGTAGTTAACAAACCTTCCCATCATTTAAAAGTACCAACTCATTCTGTATCTTATAGATTAACTATCAAACAAAGTTTTCATGATTTTTAGTTTTGATAGCATTTATTCTAATGCCAATATATCAAAAATATTATCTATCTTTCTTAGCATTCTGCTAAGTTTATTTTTCTTATTTGTAACTTTCAATACTATCATTACCAATATGAAATAATGACTCCTCTTTCCCCAATATGCTTAAGACAATACTCATTTAATAATTCATATGAACAAAAAAACAATAAGTGAAAAACAATCTCATCTTAAATCTCCAACTAAAATTATTTTTCCTGAAAAAAAAATCTTACAAACATCTTGTGAATGATATACAAATTTCCTGATGCATCTTCAAATTGTATCTGTCATCTTTAGAATATTCAACAATGATTCAATTTCCTTGATCAAAAAGTTTTTTTTTTTATGATCATTAAAACAAATCTCATTCACATACAAATTTCCAACTGCCTCTCATCCTCTACCTTTTGTACTTCAAATGCTTTTCAAATAACAATATGTCTAATCTTTTATAAATAAAAGATTTTCAATAACATCTAAGTAGCACGAGAAATTAAAGTAACTATTTTACTAAAATTTTCAATTTATAGCATTAAGATTTTTCTCTAATAAAATCACTTGTTGAAAGAAAATCTACCAACTGCTTTCCTATACTATAAAGAGATCAACTAATTCTGTCAAATCGTTTTGCACTATTGTCATTTCAACGGCAATGTCATCAATTATCAGCATTTTCCAAACTTCCACTTATGTAATATAAAATTATAATATAATTTTTTTCCATGTTGTAATACTTATCCATTAGTTTTTCTTTTTCACTTAACATAAACAAAGATTTGTTTCTACCATATAAATAAAATAATGTCAATTTTTCAATACTTCTTTCTTCTTCAATAACAACCTGCCATTCTTTTTTACAATAATTATTTCATTCTTGTATATTCTTTCCAACTAAACCATTTTACTCTACTATATATTGATCCAAATCTACTTGCATTTCCTTTTTAACTACATTTACCTAATATTATCAGTTTCAAGTCTAAATTCATTTTGATAAATTTTTCATTTTGTCTGGCTACCATTTTATTAATTATCTCACTACTAATCTGTTTTTTTCTCTCTTTCAATTCTTTCATAATTTATTATCAAATACTGTAGCTTTTTTACATTTTTCAAAGCTTTTCATTCGCGTTTCCTTTTTGAATTTGTCAAGAGCTTCATTGAATCTTAACTAAGTTATTTTCATTTTCTTAAAAGATAATTTTAATTGATCTAAATCTATAAAAAAGTTGGACTATGAATTAACAATTACTCATTACCCAGAATTTTCCATATGTAAATTCTACTCTTATGATTCTTAATCCATGATTATCATATTATTTTCTCTACAAAAACTTATCAATTTTCCCTTTCTCCCATTTCTTACAATTTTATTAATTTTTCCTGTTTTCTATCCATTACATTATACAATGATACAAGTTTTAGCCTGAAAACAGGTGGATGGAATGTCTAGATAGTAAAACACTACAACTAAGCAATATCAATTGAACATATAAAATGTTTTCAGAGGGAATGTTTTCAATATAAAGACACTTCTGACTTCATTACATGTGATATGTTGGATTATTTCCATCATCTATGAGTGAATGTTGAATGTATAGATCAGGGGTCCCCAACCCTATGCCCGTGGGCACCATGGCACCCGAAGACCATTTTACATGTGCCCGCCGCTATCTGAACACGATAAAAAATTATTTATCCGATACAAATATATTTAATTTTTAAAATTTCTTATAAATTATTGTATTATATTGTAATCAAAGGGCATACTATACTTTTACAGCATAAAAATATAAACGTTAATTATATGTTAAAACTTTAATTTTGAAATAAATATTTTTTTGTACATTATGTGTATTATTAACAATATCCAACTATAAATTTACATTGAAAAAATAAATGGTGCCCACCACCTGGTTGAAAAAAATAAGAGATGCCCGCCACCTCATTGGTATTATAGAATGTGCTGTTAAGTGCAAAAAGGTTGGGGACCCCTGGTACAGATGATGAAAATAGTCCAATGTATCCCATCTAATAATATACCATCACCACAAACCTTCAGACTTCAGACTTCATATTTTAAAAAAGCCATTTTACACCATATCAAATGATGTAAAATAAAACGAAAGTGTGCAAATTTTATAGATAATGCAGAAAAAGAGGAAGACATATTTGAACTATAAAATGATTGAATATATGCAAATTAACATTAGTAATGCATATATTTTTTACAGATAAAATGCATAATTTATATATATTAACCTTCGTAAATATTTAAAAATTACAAAAATTATTTCCAAACAATTATCAAAACAATAAAAATGTATACCTCATCAAAAATATCGCAAACCCGGAAGGGTGGTCCTCTTTCTGCAACAAAACTGTTAAAAGACATGCCATCCAGTACTTTGATGACAAATTCTTCATCAATTAAACTCCTCTGTCCCAGGAAAGCAGCTTTATGAAAAGTGATAAATGGTTCGGGATGTATCCTGATGATGGTTAAACATGACCGGTACCCAGTAAAAAGTTCTGCAAATAGCCTTAAAAATATGGCTCGAATTTCTTTGTCTAACATAGCAGGTGTAGATGGCTTATTTGTCACCTGACCAAATGCGTAATCTGCCATCAATAGATCTGGGTGAACCACCTGAAAAAAAAAAAAATACATTACAATAAATATTCCCTCTAAGATTTGATTATCTCTAAGCTAAAAATAAAAGAGCTGAGCACATTAGTGTGCAACAGAAAAATATAAAGACTTCAAAATATAACTTTTATTTGCATGTTTACATATAAAATAGTTATGTATATATATATTTTACAGCAGTTTTGCAAAAAATATTTTGTAGATTAAAATGGGGAACTAAGAGAGTAAAAGTAAATAAAGATTATTTAAATTATTTAGATTTTGCAAATAATGCTTTAATGCTTCAGGAAATGTTGCAAGAACTATCAGATGAAAATAAGAAAGTATGATTAAAGGTAAATGTTAAAAAAAAACTAATGTAATGTTCAATGAATTTTCTCTTAAAAAAATAAAGATTGATAATGATGAGTTAGAAGATCAGATTATTATTACAGATGGAAAGATAATAGATGAAATTAATCATAGGATTAAACTTGATTAGAATACTTTTGGTAGAAATAACTTAATGTTAAAAAGAAATATGCCTAATAGATGAAATTAATCATAGGATTAAACTTGATTAGAGCACTTTTGATAGAAATAACTTAATGTTAAAAAGAAATATGCCTAATAGATGAAATTAATCATAGGATTAAACTTGATTAGAGTACTTTTGGTAAAAATACCTTAATATTAAAAGGAAATATGCCTATGTTTTTGAAAAAGGTTTTAATAAATGTGCTTTACCAGTTCTTGTTTATAAATCTGAGACTTGGACACCTAACAGAAGCACAATACAGACTTCAAAACACTCAAAAAAGTATGGATAGATGCATGTTAGAAGTCACAAAAACAGATCGACAACAAAATACACTGGTGAGAGAACAAACAGGTGTTACTGATATCATTGAAAGAATTAAGAGACTGACGTGAAGTTGGGGGCGAACATATTACTAGAAGAGCTGATAATAGATGGACAGTTGAAATCTTAAACTGGATTTCAAAAAATTGTAAAAGACCTAGAAAGAGACTACATGTGAGATGGATGAATGAAATAAGAACGTGTACTGGATTAATGTGAAGAGAAGCTAGAGATCAGAGAAGATAAATTGAACTTGGAGAGATCTTCATCCTGCAGGAGATCAATAATAATAGAAAATGATGATGATAATATATAACAAAACATTGTAGAACATATTCAAAAAACAATAACAAAACTCAATAATAATAATTAGTCATTTATTTTTTCACTTTGATGTTCGGGATTTCTTCAAATTTTATAAACTTTGTCTAAATTTATCTGCTTTTCTGACAAGAAATAATGCATAATTTTTACTTAAATGTTTGTGGGATTTTGATTTTATCATATTCATTAAACTAAAACCATATTCACAATCAGTATTAGAAGCATGAAAAGTTGCACAAGTATCAAAAAATACAGAAAGTTCCTTATATTCTTGGTCTTTTAAAAACATATGTAACTAAATAATTAAATCATTTGATTATTTCAATTTTACATTTTTCATTTATTCAAAATTTCAAATTGCCATATTGTTCTAAAATTGTACCTAAGCATATATAGTTTTTGTCATTATTATTTATTATAGATTCATATTTTACAAATAAACATTTTAGACTTTTTTTTATGCTCTATGTTTAAATTATTTTTCATTATAAAAGGATCCAAGGCATTCCAATCATTTATATCTTCTTTGGAAATCTACTATCCAAATGATTACAAAGCAGTTGAATAAATTTAGATATTGGTGAAATATCTATATAATCATTGTAATCTAAAATTGTTTGAACATCCACACACCAGCAGATGTAATCTAGGCATTGTGCTCTTAGTTTATTAATTTTGTCTTTGCAAATTGGTGTACAACCGTGGAGGATAAATTAGACCATTGTAGCTTTGTTTAATGCTAATAATTCCTCAAATACATTTTGAAAAATCACATGCTATCCAGTATTGAGTTTTTGAGGTTTTTTAAACAATATTTATTTATTGGATCATTGAATTCTTCAACTTGATCTGTGCAATAATTGGTAATTATAACGTAATCGGGCTTGGCCACTTGATGGTGTTGTTGGCAGTCAAAAATAATACAATACAATGTTCGGGGCCACGTTATTTTTAAATTGAATTGCTGTTTTTTTTTTTTTGGTTATTAATTTATTGATTGCTATAACTTTTTTTTATTTAAAAAGTTGTTTAATTTTAATTTTGGATTTAGTAAACGACAAGCTTTTTTTTATTTTTAAATCGCTGTTTTTTGACAAAGCTGCTACTCTGTGATGTCTATTTAGCGATGTCTTTCGCTTAATTATTGGTAAACGACAACCTTTTTTTTTTTTTTTAAATCGCTGTTTTTGGACAAATTATCATCATTCCTCCTTTTTAGTTATTAATTGATTGATTTGCGATGTCTATTCCGATCTCTTTCCCTTAATTATTGCTTTCTACATAACAAAACAACTGTGTAGGGTTAGGGTTAGTTTTCTGTTGTTTGTAATGCTAAAATAAAAAATATCGTAACCGTAGTCAGACAAAAAAAAGAAACTCAAACTTTTTTAAACAACAACAAACACATATAAATGTCTTCTTTACTTATTAAACATGTTTATAATATGTGCTTTGTATGAAATTTACAAAAAATCGTGTATATTTTTATTGGACAGCAGAAATACTCGGCTTCTGTTTTCGGCAACTGTGGAAAAAGTTACGATCGCCAGACATTTTATGAACTATGTGGTATTTCACGTGAAAACGAGATTTCGCACGTGAACTCGGCCAAATTCCTTTGACGTACTCTCGGCAAGCTATTACATATTACACCTTCTCTAAATAAGGGTGTGGCTATTTGGAAAATTACTATAAAATCAGGTTTCTTAAATTCATTACAAATACAAAGATTGTGTAACGTATATTGTAAAAATTTGACTAATCAAAATATACACACATATATATCAAACTGTACACGATAGATAAGGGTGTGATCGTGAAGCAGAAATAGGCCATATTATTTCTGCGTTACGCCATCATCAACGGCCTTCTAATGGCTAAGACAAACGTCAGATGTTTTCTATAGCCGTAATGAAGGCCTTGTAAACGGCATTTGTTAGGTGTTTTGGCGAGCCAGAACGCCATCAAGTGGCCAAGCCCGATTAGGTTATAAGTACCCAATAATTTATTAAAATCTCATACTTTTTTACCAGAACATTTGATATCTAGATACCCATCTTACTTCACTGAGAGGTCTGAATGATATAACATCAATTTCTGAAATGTTGGTGAATTCTTTAAATGTTTCAATAGTTATAGGTGATATACTAAACATTGTAAATACTTTAAATGATCAAATTTCAATGCTAAAATTTGTCCATTATGTTGCCATCTATATATAAAATTAAAAATAATCAATTTAAAACAAAACTGAAATAGACAACTCACTATAAATAAAAATATTATTTAATGCATCAATCCAGCTTTCATTCCTTAATGGAATCTTTTCAAGATGTTTCTTTTTACATAATCACAAGACCAATTACCCTACAGCAACTCCCCCCAATGGACATTATTTACATTACATTACAATAAATATAATTAGTAAAATAAATATATGTACATAAAAATGATTAAACTTATTACATTCCCCCCTCTCCCCAATAATATATATATATATACAAATAATCTAAAAAAAAAAAACAATAATAATAATCCCTTCCTTCTATTTTTAAAATTATAATTCTAAAGTTTCCAATAATCTAACAATACCCATTTACCCCCTAATTGTGCAGGATCTTTAACCATATTTACACATTTGTTTAAATTTTCTTGAATACAGTCTCATAACATTTTCTTTCCTTGTAACTTTATTACCTGAATATTTTTTTCAAAATTCATTTTATATCCAGTATCCAAAAATGTATATTTGACCCTGATCTTATATTCTTTCTGTTAATTGCCCTATCATGCTCCTATCTCTTTCCATGGCAGTCTTTCTTGTCTGACCAATATATATCATATTGCAGTTGTGACCTTTGCAATATGATATATATATATAGGTCTGACAGGAAAGACTACCATGGAAAAAGATAAAAAGCATGATAGGACAATTAACAGAAAGGATATAAGATCAGACCATATATACATTTTTGGGATACTGGACATAAAATGAATTGTGAAAAAAATATTCAGGTAATAAAGTTACAAGGAAAAAAAATATTATAAGACGCAAGAAAATTTAAACAAATGTGTAAATATGGTTAAAGGTCTAGCACAAATGGGGGCATTGTTAGATTATTGGAAACTTGAGTTATAATTTTAAAAATAAAAGGAAGGGATTATTATTGTTTGTTTGTTTTTAGATTATTTGTCTATATATTATGGGAAGAAAAAAACCTAATAAGTTTAATCATTTTTATGTACATATATGTATTTTACTAATTATATTTACTGTAATGTATAGAGGAGATTTCCTATAGGGTAATTAGTTCTGTGATTGTGTAAAAAGAAATATCTTGAAAAGATTCCATTAAGAAATGAAAGCTGAATCGATGTATTAAATAATATTTTTTATTTATAGTGAGTTGTCTATTTCAGTTTTGCTTTAAATTTATTATTTTTAACTAAACATTGTATATATTGTCCTTAAAAAGTTTCAATATCTTTAATAAATGGAACCTGTTTCCATCAATGATATTCCGTGTGAGCCACACATTATTGTTGAACTACATGTGAAATATTATCTCTTAGATGAATAGCCATGTCATTTGTTTTCTTAACATTATAGAGATAAACATAACCATTTTTTATAAATCAAGGTCATTCTCTCTATAAAACTTTATTATTCTTATTACAATAGAAAGACTATAACATGAAATAAACTTCATAATGCCCACAAATTTTGTCTGTTAGCTCGATTCAAATTTTGATTTGTATTTTATATATAATATTAATTTTTTTCTATTGAAATATCTGTACTTTCATCAACTATCAAACAAAGAAATGAAGATGTTCGAACTTCATCAATAATCTCCTTATATATTAAATTTATACATTCTATAAATTCGAAGGAATAACTCTTGTTATGTCATGATTCAGGAATAATAACATATTTTCCTACATTATCATGTATAGATTGCACAGAAAGCATTGGCGAATTGATGGTAATTGCTTGGATAATATTGTTTATAATATTTTTAATCATGTTTTTGTCCAATTTTTTGCGTTCAGCATTTTCTAATCTCAGATTACGACCTTCTGGGTTTTCAATTAAAATTCTCAAAATTCCACCATTGTTTTTATTTTGAAAGGCAATACCTGAATCAGTATAAACATTTTGATTCAAATGTCAGTTTAAACAGTTAATTTTCCATTCAGCCTATTTTTTTAAGATACTATATCCATCTTTTGAATTTGACTGATTAGCAAATTTATAAATGATGTCATCTGTATTGTTTCAATAACTAAAAACAACCCCAAGTTTAATACAGTAGTTATAATTTTTGATGACGATGTCATTTCAGTTTCAACTAATTGGGAGGTCATTCATATTTAAATTCGTTTTTCTTATTTTTAGATTGACTTGCTGAATGTTTTGATATTTATAGAATCTAAAATAAAATATTTATATGTTGGATGATTTTTTATTTATTTTAAATTTCAATAATAAAAAAAGTTTCATCATAATTCTGCCACAGTGATGGTCAGAGAAGGATAGACGGTTTTCAGTCAGTGCTGTTATATATTGTCTGAAATGTGACAATACCGGAATCTATTTTTAGTTGTTTCAGGTGGAACACAAAACCATTAAAGTGAAGTCTCTATAGCAATATATCTGCCACCATTGCATGTACAGATCAATTCTATTTATCAATCCTTTTTATCAAAATTATTCATCTGGATTCAATTTTATGTATTTAAACATAAAAACTAATGGATGAATACTTTTGAGTATTGAAATGTCTGGAGTGTGCAGAAGCTGCCAAGTAGTATGCAGTTTAGAAGAAACATTGATTACAATATCAGAAACGGTTATATCATTATATTCATCATATTTTAAATAAAAAAAAATATTTTCATTAAGATACAGTTTGTTTTATATATTCTGTTTAATAGCTATCTATTAGGACAAAAAAATTAAATATTATATATTTAATAATATCAAATTTTCAGATTTTACATAATTCAAAATAAAGAAAATTAACTTAATATATTTATAATTTGATCAAATTTACAATAAAAAGATATATAAATCAAAACAAATCTTTTCACTGTTTTCTTAGAGAGTGAGTTGTCTATAAAATTTAATTTTTAATATTTTAAAGAAAAATTTTGAAAAAATTACAATGTGAGCTAAATTACAGTGAAAGGCTGATACCTTCTCGCATGAACATTTTAGAAAGCTTATATGGCAGCCATCAGATGTAATGATGACTGTATAGGGAGCTCTCAAGTCACAACACAAGACAGAGATTTTATAAGAAAAAGGTGATTCCACCACCTTCTTCTTTACTTAAATTTCTATATATATATAAGCCAGTCTGAAGCATTTTGACTGAAGAGCATGAAGCTTTTAAACATTTTCACATTTAACTCACTGTGTATTATTTCTAAATCAATAACACGAAATCTTTTGATTTAGATTTACAATGAAGTAATTTTTTCAGAATTTATGAAATTGAAAGTAACGTGTGTAAATATTATAATGTGAACTAAATTATTATTGTACTTGGTTGCATATTAATATCAAAATATTATGAATAAAATTTCTTTTCTTATAATTGTTATATTATTTTCAGATATTCTAAAATTTCATTAAGAATTCACCAGAATTAAAATAAACTATTGACAAGTATTTTTTTTTAGTAATATTCCAAAAAACATATATTGTAAATATTTTAATGGCTATTACATAAACTTAAAAATTATTATTTATTACTATAACCAATATTATTTATTACCATAGTAAGACTGTTAAACGTCCTTCCATATATGGGTTCAGGTATAAAAGAGAGATTAAGACATTCAGGAAGATAAATACTTCCTCCATCTAAATCAGCAACAATAACATCCATCTGAAATTAACAGTAAAATACCTTTGTAATCATATTATGTTGCTTGTAATTTTAAATTAATGTAATTTCAAAATACTTACAAAAAAACTAAATTATAATATTAAGAGTAGAAAAACACAAACAAACACATTTCTGACTACAGTCTTGCAAACATTCTGTATGATCTATAATATACCTTTCTATCTCTTTATTATCTAAAATGAATTTTACAAAATATTTCATGCCCTTCTCTCTTCTTTTCTAATAAAAAGAGAAAGGAGTGGCTGTGATATCATATGGCTTGATCATATATAATATGATCCTGTACAAATTAAAAAGAGAAAGAAATATTAAAACTTATAAATTTTGTTTTTAAAATATTAGTATGAAACATAAATGTGAAAATTATTTACAATAAACAAAAATATTTTTTCAATAATATAAATAAATATAGATTCAGAAACTTTAAATGAATCTGACTTTAACCTTCTGCAGTGAATTTCTGAGATGCTAAAATAAACAGTATCAAACACAATAGCAAATTATTAATCCTTAGTAATGTACTTTAGTGACTATGAGTTCATTAAACTTTATGATATAGATTTACAATTAAGAAGATAAAAAACTATTAAGAGCAAATATTCAATGACAGCATCCTGTTATTAAACTTCCTCATCTGCATTTGGGAAAGTAATTTAATTTATATGTATAATAAAAATAATAAATTTAACAGTAATAATGGCAGTTGAGGCAGGTTTAAGAAATTAACCGAAAGTACTTCTGCCGATTTAAAGACTGTTTTTAATAGTTTATTACCATTAAATTTATTATTTTTATTATAATTACAATTTTGTTTTAATTAACGAACATTAGTTTAAAAGTAGAATGACAATTTTGAGATAATTTAATATTTACTTCTTTTGTTCTCAAAATTATAAGTTATTGAGATATGAATTAAATAAATTGATAATGAAAGTTAAAATATATAATATTTATAATGCAAATTGAATGTTTTGCCAATTTTAATATACTGTTCATTTTGAAATTTGAGTTTTTCTATCAGTATTCTATGTGTTGTTTTAATATGAGCTTATCTGCTCTCAAAGTTTTAAAATAAATAGTAAATATATCATTAAAACCTAATTTTTAGAAGATAAAAATAGGTTTACTGTGTGTGTGTATGCAATGATTGTATTTAAATTAGTCGCTATTTAATTAGATTTTGTGTACTTGGAATTCAAATATATTTTAGCACTAGTATTTGGCAGAGTTTTTCAAAGAAACTTTCTAAAGTAGTACTAAAAACTGAATATTTTTGAGTATGTAAGCAACATCAGCTGATAATCAAACAAATAGTTTGCTGACTAAAGAAACTGCCAAAAAAAAAATTATATGACACGATTTTTTTTTTCTTTCAGCTCAAATGATTCGGAAAAACAGTCCTACTTTTCTCATGAGTAGAAAGAATAGAGTGAAAATCATTTTATGTTATTCACAGAAGATGGTTGATTTTATAATTGCTTATATAAGAATTCTAGCAATTATTAGAGATCAAGGAAAGAAAACCACATGTGAGACAGATGGATGAGTTTTCTAGTGTGACATGAAGAGGAGAAAAGGTTAAACTTGGATAAAAATGTTATACTATAGTGAATTAACAATAGTTTAACATAATATTTATGTGTCTATGTAGAGAAATGAATATGGCTAATTACCAATCAGTGCTTTAAATAGATTACATATATTCAATAATGCTAATAATTGATTTAGTAAGTAAATATATCAATATATTTTTAAGATGTAGGAAAACATTTAAAGAAAACAAAAAAGAAGTGATATAGAGGCTTTAATCACGTAAAGAATAAGAATCTGAGTTAAGTAAGAAATGAATGTTTTTAGGAAATCAGTGCTTTCTTAGAGAAAAAACTAAATCCTAGAAGAACAAATAATTATTTCAGTATCAACCAAATAATCTACAGTGAGCTTCTTAAGTAGAAGATAGTGTGTCATTTCAAAAGCACAACACTGATATCAATGTTACATTATAAAAGCGATGGGGTTATGAATATAAGGGGAAAAGGTATGGTTGAAAATATAAACAGATAAATCATCATTTATATATCCTAATAATTGGAAAATTTTGTTTGATAATCTTTATACCTATCAATAAGAGTGTGTACTTTTGCTATCTATGAATTGTTGTAATAATGTATAGGAGCAGTTACAATTTAGCATGGATTTATCATAATTTCAGACTTCTTGAAGATTATGATAAACAGATTTTATCTCATGATGCGTACACTGTTTCACACAACAATGACATCTTTCAAAGTACAAGGTTCCAGTTTATATACCTCTTGATTAATATGGGTTTGAAAAACAGACAATGACACACCATATTTGCCCAACACCTGATAAAAATATTATTAAGCTGCTAAAAATAAAACTTAAATAATGATTATGAGAATGATGTTTTTCAATGACACCTCTGAAAATTTAAGACTTTTGGCCATGAGCAATAGTTTAATAATTCTCTAAATACTGTTCAAATGTATTAGAAGCAATAATTCATTATTTACTGTACTCTATGTCATCTATTACTATAATACAAACAATTCTTAATAAAAATAGTAGTCCTATACAAAAATAAACACATTATATGTATTTCTGTTGCCACACACACACACACATATATATCAAAAACAATCTTTGATTTATATATCTAAAAGTGAAGAAAGAATACATGAATTGGAAGATGTATCCCAAATTAAATGGACATTGTTGGATTTAAAAACTTTATTACAAAAGGCATAAGTACTGAAAAAATATGTGGAGTGAGATTTTTTAAAAATAAAATATATCAGAAAGAGTGATAAGGTTAGTTATTCAAATTACTAAAAGATACCAAATGCAGATAAATCAACTCAAAAAGTTTTCATTGTGATAAAGAAAGAAATAATTTTTTAACACAGATGTATAAAATGCTTTTGATTGCACCAAACACATAAAGACTTTAATTCTACAATTGGTAAATGATTGACAGATGAAAGTGCTGAGGGGGAAATTTGATTATGGTAATAGAAATGACAGGCCACAAATTTTTAGAGATTGCAGAAAAACCCTATAGAATTCCACCTTTTTGTTTTGAAGAAAAATGTTAAATGGAAACAGACAAGGAAGAATTAAAATGAAAGTATAGCCAAATTGGACTATATTATAACTAATAAATATTATGTTTTCAAGATGTTCTTAGTAGATTCAATCTAGAAAATGATTATCAATTATTGAGGTATGAAATATATATATTAATGCAAAACTAAAGAAATAAAAAATACTAAGATAGACAGAAACACTTCAATAAATTCAGAAGCACTTCAATAAATTAATATTAGAACATGCAAATTGTTTGAAAATATTAACAGATTTTTAATATGGTTAATTAATTAAAAACTGCAAAAAAATAATGTATAATAAAAATTAATGAATATAAATTTTTTTTTAAATAATTCGTTAAAAAAATTGAATAACTGGAATTTTGTAAAATGATTTGAAAAAGAGTAAATAATGATATAAAAATATATATTTATAAATTAGCAAAAAAAGCTATAAATAAAAATAAGACTCAAAAATGTAAAACAACATCTTGACATTAAAAAAAAAGTTATTTCAGCAATAAGAAGAAACAATAACTAAAAAGAGAAATGGCATCATGAAATGTGTGAAAGAGTTCTATAAAGAATTAATAAGTAATAAAGAACAATAAAACAAAGTATTCCTTACAATTATTATATCTTCTGAATTGCTAAATATTTTAATGAAGAGGTGAGACATGCAATTAAATTAATGAAAAAGGTAAGTGCTATTACATGTGAAGAAGGTAAGTGTCCTAGAAAATAATGGAATTATTATTGAAATTTTATAAGAAGTAGGTAAAAAAATTTGGCAAAGCTATAAATCAAATGTACCAGATGATTGGAAAACTGGAGTAGTAATATTGATATTTAAAAAAAATTAAAAATTATAGACTCATCAATCTTCGATTAGTTGTATAAAAAATCTTTATCAAGATAATTACAATTCATCTACAGCAAATTTTGGTTTTTAACCAACCAAAAGAGTAAGTTTGAATTAAAAGTGATTTTAGAATAGTGAATAACATTCCAGTATTAAGAGAAATTATAGAAATAATCAATAATTATGGAGTTACCATTATGCTTTGGATTAACAGATTATGAAAAGAGATTTGATTATTTAAGTATTTGGATCATCAAAATATAGAACCATAATATCATATTCTGAAGAATATTTATCAAAATATAAACAGCGATTAGATTATATGATAATATTAAAAAATTAATCTTGAAAACGAATCTCCAAAACTTTTTAGAGCAGTAATTTTGCAGATGATATGATTAATTCTGAAAATAATGTTTCAGAGCTTCAGGAAATTTTGTAAGAGTTTATCAGAAGAAAATAAAAATTGATAATCATAAATTAGAAGTTGGCAAATATAAATACTTTGATCAGATTATTAATACAAATAGAAATATAATGCATGAAATTAATCAAAGAATTAAAATTGGATGAAATATTTTGGATAGAAATAACTTGATATTAAAATAAAATATGCCTATATATTTGAAAAGAAAGATTTTTAATAAAAATATTTTAAAAAGCAGTATGGAAACTTCAGACCATTCAATAAAGTATATAAAAAAAATTAGAAGCACAAATAAGAAACTGAGAATGAAATACATAAGTGAGAGAACAAAAGGTATCATACTGATATCACTGAAAGAATTAAAAAATTAAAATGAAACTGATTTGGAATGTTTGTAGAAAAGATGATAATAGATGGAAAGTTAAGGTTTTAAATTGAATTCCAAGAGATTATAAAAGATTTAGAAAGAAATTCATGAGATGGATTGATAAAAGAGGAGACTATTCATTGAAGAAACTGGTTTAAATATGGAGAGGTCTTCAATCTACAATCAATCAATAATGTTTGAAAACGATAATAAATATATATTAAAACAAATGTTTTCATAAAGAAAATAAATATTATTAACCATAATAGCTTTTGGGAATAACTGTAAGAAATATTAAAAAATATATATAATGTAACCAGTTGGGTTACATAGCACACAATAATATAAAGGAAAAGTAGAAATAAACACAGACATAAATTTTTGTAGATATTTTTTTACATTTCCCGAATAATAATGACTGTAAAGAGTTAAATAACTCTGATTTAAAATAAAATTTTATTATAAATTAAATTTTTAAAAAGGTCTAATAAATATTATTATAATTCTGATTTTGAAATTTAAAAACAAATATGGTATTTTTAAAATTTTTTAATTAATTGAACAAAATTTCTATCTATTAGAAATCCCCATAAGTGAAAACATGTATATCACACTTTAACAAAAATTTCAAACTTGTTTTCAAAAGGGATTAGAGAGATAAAAAAAACAACAACTCTGTTTTCAATCAAGGTGTTGTAATCATCTCAAATGAGTCTATAAAAAAGAACTAATAAAAAAATATCACTCAGTCTGGCTTTAATATTTCTAGAAAGCAGTTAGTGGAAGAGCTAGCTGCAAAGCTGGCTAAAATATTTTGTGAAGAGTTGGTAACTGTAGCAGGGAATGGCAACAGTAAAGCTAGCTGTAGAATTACAACAGAGAACTGCCATAAGGATGTAAGAATGCAAGGAAGTAGCTGCTACACGGAAAAAAATGACCCACTTCTTTGCATTGAAATGTATAGTTTTAAAAGTATTCTGGAAAACAGCTTGCTAACCTGAAGTTTACCAAATCCTAGTCTAAGTAGAACCAACTGCAGAACAATCCTTACCTGGACTATACCGATGATAAACCAGCAAGCTCACCAAGAGACTTTCTGAGATAGATGAATAATTAATTACATGTATTGCTGTGCCAGCTATGTGCAGAGAAGTACAAATAAACATATATAAAATGGTGAGCGACTTTATATATAATGAAAATTTAAATAATTCATTTTATATTAAAATATTTTAAAAGTGATAGTGATATATATATATCGAAACAGATATTTTAAATAATTTATATAATGAAAACAATATTTAATATCTATATTTTTAAATTTAAAGACTTCTAATTAATCATTCAACAATAATCCTTACAAAACTGATTTTGTTTATTTTTCAAAAGGAGAAAAAATAAAACTATACCCGACAAAGTAAAACTTACCATGAAAAAATATTTATAATATAATTTCAACAAAGAATTTAATTGTGAAAATTTATATTTTAATAACTTTATTATTGCAATAAAATAAAATAGGTAAATGTCAGTTTGTGTATATACACGCACACACGTATATGTACATTTTAAATCTTTTATTATATTTTATATAATAATTCAAATATGTTCCGTAAATAAATAAATAAATTAATATTAATTGAAATGTTTTCACTGTATATTATTCAAAATCAGAAGCCTTATCCTATAAGACCTTAATTTTATTTTTACTGTTATCCAATAAACTTATTCAATTGTAAAAATTATTCCAATGACTTAAATTGTAAATAGTTATAGAATATTATATAAATTATCTCTTGATCACAAACAGTAATAGAGCTTATGTTCTCTGAGCTAGATTCGAGTATGGGATGAATATATAAATGGGGATATATATTTAGTGCTTTAGGAGCAAGTTTATAGTTGGCCAATTCATTAATGGTACTAAGTGGCCAGAGCATTGATGATGATCAGCATGTTTTAATATCCCAGCATTATTGTTTAGATTTTTTGATTATTCTGTATTCTAATGGATGAGTACTAAGTTGGTGCATCCAAGTTATGTTTAAATAATTGCCCAAGCTGGCAAAGGCTCAATTGTTAGCCTGGTCTACAGAAGATCCATTTCAGATCCAGTCACCAGATTGACTGTTGATTTATATTTTTTATTGTTCAAATCCAGCCACAAGATGGACTATTATTTATAATTACTTTTAATTTATAATGCTGGTTGATGGTTAATTATGCTTTTAGTTGCTCTTCTCATCTTTCTAATATCTTTCTTACATATATTTATTATTATTATATATTACTTTAATAATTAATTTGATATTTGTATTTATATTTTGAACTGGGGTTGATGATGATTTTGCCATCACCCCAGATACGAGCATCATCATTTCCACGTTCCTACCCTTCCCCATCCCATTGCAATATATATATATAAATCTAATATTTTGGCAAAATAGCATTTCCCCTCAATTGACGAATGGTGATATTATATAGTTGCTGCAAAGACAGAGAAAGTTCCCAGATATTACTATTGATTATAATATAAATTTACAAAAAATGTGTATAATTCCAATATTTTTAAATTTTTCCCGGAAAAATATAATTCAATATAAATAATACATATAACATGTATACTAAAAAAAGCTTGTTTAATACTTTAAAATAAAAATGTTAAACACATCATTAAACAAGGTTTTCTTAACATACATGATGTATTATCGATATTGAAAAAATATGTAAGTATACAAAAGTGAAAACAAAAGCTAAAAGAAAAAGATATTAGTTAGATTAGAAATAATAAAGATATTAAGATATTTAGTAAAGAAAGAAATAATTGTACATAAAATAATTTTAGCCAAACAATATAATAATTGATGTTACCATTTCTGCTATTTCAGTGCGTAATGATGAATGAACACCCATTATAAAAGGAGTTGGTGTACTGAGGACTTCTAAAAGTGCAGCAGGCAGCAAAGGGATATAAACATAACTGAAATTAATTGCAATAAATAAATAACATTTCAGATAAGATAATTACAAAAAATGTCAAACAAATTTAAAAACTCTTTTTTATATTATTAAGTGAAAATATTGATAACTGCTACTAAAAATACTCAAAAATGTTTAATTTTTCTGCACTATTGTAAATATATATATATATATGTCTCATGACATATAGTGGTTTAAAAATTTAACAGACTTAGCGGTTTTCTTTCAGTTAGCCAGACCATATTGAAAATTATTCAATAAATGGATACTAACTACTTTTAGCTAGATTGTAAAACAATAATGGAAAATTATTAAAATCCTTATCAACTAGTAAACTAGCTATGTAATTCCTTTTCTAAAACATGCTATTTGAGAAGAATTTATCTTGTAATAGGCAAGATAGACTGTTTTGTCATTTTTCTTTATATATGCATATGTGTCAAGAACAAAGATTTTTACAATTGCCACATAAATAATGTTAAAAATCTCATAGCAACTTGTGTATCTATCAACTAAATAAAACAGATGCATACGGTTCTGTGACATTTTTAATGTTGTTTGTGTGGCAATCAGACGAACCTTTGCTTTCAACATATTTATATAATATTTCACACTATATACTTTCTAATATTATATATAAATATGTGTAAAGATTTGTTTATCCCTTACAAAATAAGTCTTACATACTTTAGTACAGCAATAACATCAAATTTAGAATTAAAAATTATAGATTGATTCTTATCTATGTATAAGTACAATCACTGAATAGAACTATTGTGCTCATCCTGCTTTATGGGTGCTTGAATATCATGAATATGATATTCAATGAATATGCATGAAAACCATGTAATTATTTTTTATTGATGAAAATGTTTTATTTTAAGAATTTTTTTAGGTTATCTGTAAGTTATTGATAGACGAATATATTACATACACTATGTATACTAATATTTTTATGAATTAATTATGATACTAATAATTTTAATCACATGTAAATGATTTTTACTGCTGATCAAATATGCAATATATTTAGATGTGATTATTTCGTGAAATGTGAAGTATTAATTATAATGTAAACAAAGAAATGAGTGGGGATATTTCCCATAATAACTAGAGAAATATGTTAGCAATGGGTTAGCTAACTATGAATTACTAATGACAGCCCTTAAGCTAAATTAATTTATTCTAGTAGCCTACAATAGCTTTTTTGTCTTGAGTTTATTATTTTGTTTCTATCTAAACTCAAGACAAAAAAACCAGTTTAGTTAAGAATTGTCAATAGTAATTGATAGTTACCTAACAACATTGCTAACACATCTGATTATTTCATGAAATATATTCACTCGTTCATTTTTTTAAATCATATACTGTGTGTATATATATATTATAATCTTATATTTAGCCCATGAAAGTTTAAATATAACAAAAAGTACAGTACACCTGGGTCTTGTTTTACGCGCTAGATAGGTTCCTCAGAAAACATGTGCAAACGAAATCGCGCAAAAATAAATGTAACTTACATTGAAAAGGGGAGGGGTGCGGTCTGTGATTTTTCAAAATTTGCGTAAAAGCAAAGCACCAACGTAAAATTATTTTAAAATTCACGCAAAAAAAAAAAATAAGGAAATAAAATGTGACTAATAAAAAATTTCAAATTTGAAAAAAATTAATACAAGACAAACTTTTTTTAACTATAATATTTAATTTTATTCAAAATAATATATTTTTATGCATAATTTACAGTACAGTAATTTACATTTTTATACGCATTTTAATTATTATCCCTATTTGCCAAAAAACACGTTTGTTTGCACTCTCATGTTGTGTTAATGGTTTTCTGTTGACAACGTAATTAGTAATTAATTTTTGAGACGATGATTTTATTAACTGTTTATGAACTTAGACTTATGATAATAAAAAGACATTTATTCACCACTGCTGGGAAAAATTTAATTAAACTTAACAACTAAAAATTAAATTCTTATTTTTGTCTTTGATTTTTTTAATTTTCAATTCCGTTTAAAAATCAAATTTCGTTTTACATCACATTAATTTCAAGTCGCCGTAGATAATTTTTAAATTGTTAATTACAATTAAAAATCAGATTTTAATTTTTTATTGTCAAATTTAATTGTGCCCACTACTATTACTCACCTTTTAAAAATAAACTTGCGGACACTGCAAAAACAGAATGTGATTTAAAATGCAAAATTAACACGCATAATGTTTGAACAAATTTACATTATAATCTTGTAAAATTTAATGTGTGTATACATAAAATGTGGAAATCATCATTTTAATTTCATTATTGCATAAAATCTTACTATTATAAAGCACTGAAAATATTGAAATTACTAAGATGAAAGTCGAATTCCAATAATGTGCTATTACTTTCAATATAACGTAAGTACACAAAATTTATTATTTAAGTAATAGCGCATTATCGGAGTTCGACTTCCGGTGAAACATGAATCGCATAACTTCAAAATCGTGTTAAATAAGTCCACGTAAAAAGAGACCCAGGTGTATTAAAAAAAATTTCTTTACCTCAGATAAATATAACTCTGCAATAAATAAACTTCATTATTATTAAACTATGCAAAATCTTAACTAGGCATTCTAATTTATGAATAAAACATTTTGTTAAACATGTTTGATTATTAACTGCTCAAAGAATATCAATTAACGGATTTAATATTTGTTTAAAATCTGAATTTAATAGTTTAAACTTAAATAAAAGTTATCTTAAGGTGTCCTATGTTTTGAATTAGTTGCAGTAGATAGAGTTTCTATTTTATTATAATATGATTTCTTAATCTGTGTTAAAATGTGCTTAAAATAGTACTTAATAAAGTATTAATTAATGTAATATCTATTTGAAATTAAAATGTAATGTGTTTAAATGTAAGGACAGCTAGTTTAAAATTGGTTTATCTTAAATAAGTTTTGTAAGTAAATTTAGTTTTGGCTGTCTTTTAAAAAAGTAGTTATTAACCTGCAGTAAATTTCCAAGTTTTCTCAATTATTTCCTAGTATACGCGTGTGCAAATGTTTGTGCATATGTGTTGAAAGATTGAAACATTGAAAAAGAGATTATTTAAAAGTATCAATTGTTTTTAAAAGTAATATATTTTATAGAAGTATATTAAACTCTTAAGATAAAAAAAGAATCTTTATTTTAAATAAAATATATTTGATTTAAAGTAAGTAAATAATTTTTATTAAAATTAAATAAATGGTTTATTTGATAATTAAATAAAGTTAGCAAAGTTCATTATACATTAATTAACAGTCTAGACATCATGTGTTTAAAATCTATTCTTGGATGTCTTACTTAATAAAAGTTCAAGGCCAAATCTATATATGACCTAATTAATAAGAGGTTAAAATTGTTAATCAATTTCAAAAATCTTACCTCTATGCTCATCTCCGATTTATTAAGTCAAATCACGTGACAAACTTTGCAGTAAAAATAACATACATACACATTTAAAAAATAAAAATAAATTACTATTACAACTGATTTCTTCTTAATCAATTTTTTAAATTATTTGTTCATCTTATTTTAAATACATTTTTTTATTAGTTACATAATGTTGGAGTAGAAATCTTCAAGTTTGTTCAAGCAAGTCTATTCTGCCAGTAAATGCTCATCTGCCTGTAAATTATCTCACTGTAAAATGCAACCAGTGTTGTTATGAAAGAAATTAGTGTTCTGAATATGAAATTCTACTGGAGACCATCAAGCTGGAGTTTTGCATATGTTTTAATTTGCCATTTCTAGACTTTCAGTTAATTTTTGAACTTTTATAAAACTATTTTCAACACTTCATCAGTTAAAGATTTAATTAGCTATATATATGCTAATTACTATTATTAATGCTTTTAATTTGTATATTTTTCTAAATGGCATATCTTACAACAAAAATAATTTATGCAGACAATTTAATAATTGAAGTAGTTATCATTATTATTAACAAAAACTATGTTGAAATTTTTTACATCTTTAATAAGCAAAAGGAATGTAATAATGAACTCATTTAAAACTATCATCAAATTTAAATGGCAAAACAAAAGTCATTTTAAATTGATTTATATAATTATGATAAGAAATGTTATCCAGATTGATTTTTTTAATATTTTGAAAAAGGTATTATATTCACGCATTATCTTCAATGCAAATAAGATATCTTAGCATTATTATAATACATACATCCGTAATTCATCTGATTATTTATTAAAAGTATATTTTTATCACTCTACCAAAAGAGAAAGAAATAATTTGAATTTGCTCCATATTTTAATATTACCAAAATAATGTTTCAATTTTATTATAGAAATGTTTATTTGTTTATTGCTATTTTGCTGTATCTGCTCTAGGCTCCTCTACATATAAATTACAATTACAGACAATGCTGTCAAAAAATTCCTATGAAATGTTTGTTTGCACATTTATTTCATCTACATTAATAAAAAATTGTGCTGGGTCTTATTCTATGAAATAATAGTAGTATTCCTCAATTAAAGAGAGTGAATTTCATTTTAAATTTTAACCCTTGACTTAGTTAATTGGCTAAACCAAACACAATGTATATTTATTGTCATGACATTGATTCCTGCTTATTATTGTATTATTATAGTTATCTGAGTTATGAATATCTAATTATTATTGTTATATATGAAATTATAAGATATATTTATAATAATATACCTGCCTAAAAGAAATATGGTAAGAAAATATCTAAGTAAAAATTTACTAAGAGTTCTTGGGGAAATTTATTCCAGTATAATAAAAATGTATTACTATCCACAGGGTAAAAACAGCCTTTTTATATTCAATATGTATGTAAATGGAATGTTTGGAAGTTGATATGTGTTTGGATAATTATTAAAATTCTTAATATCAGATATTGTTTTGCAATTATAGTGTTGGCTTGCATAAAGTATATGTGTTGTTGTACATATGTATGTGTGTGGGTTAATTGATATGCTGCTTGAAAACAGGTATCAATTAAGGGCATTTTATGTGAATAATTTTTGTTACCATTGTTTGTTAACCCCCTTCATGAAAGAGCATGGCTTACATGATTTGGCACTGCCAGATTGAGTTACTGGGTACCCATTTATCTACTTATCATTATCTATTTGCCTTTAGCTCGATATCAGGCATGCTCATCTATGAAGTTGTTATTGCTAGCTCTACTACAATTTTATTTTATAGATGTTAGATTATAGTTAGAATTGAATTATTTTATTGCTTTGCTCCTCATGTGCATTAATAAACTTATAATTATTTTTGCAGTACATCTACCTACCTTTGCAATGTTATTAGAATTACATGTCCACACTGATTTTTAAACATAGTAAACCTTGCAGTATGTAATATCATTTTAGTGGCCTGTGTATAGGCATTCTATTCTGTCTATGTAATAGTTAGATAGATAGTATTAAATAAAAGCATGAAAACTTCTTAAATAATGCAAATGCCATAATTATACTTTTATACAGATTATTCAGAAGGGATATATTTTATTTTAAAATTAAACAATCATTTAGGTCAGTATAACTTCTCATATTAATGTTATTGCGTTTTATAAATATCTTTCATTATATTAAAATGTTATCTTGTAAATAACTATTTTATTATTAATTAAATATGTTTATGTTAGTAATCATTATTATCACATCCATTCACTCAGAAAATCTAATTTAATAAAAGTATAATACATGAGAGTATATTTTAAAAGTCACACTGAATTCGTTTTATTCAATTTATTTATTATTTATTTAACACCTGCATTTCAAAAAAAATATTATGTTTATTTATCATTATTACAAGTGTGCTTAGTAATGAGTAGCATAAAAGTACCTTTCTATTTGCTGTATTAGTTTATTTTTCATTACTTGGTACAAGTTCATATGTACAAATTCTTAATGCAAATCATAAGATGTTATTGAACAAGTAAACAATATCATTACTGAATCCAAAATGACTTAGGTCATGATTTGTCTTGAGATCAAAATTTTTTAGATCAAAATTTTTCCAATCTACAATTAAAAATTTTAAAGTCTAGAGTAATAATTGCAAACATTCTTAATATACAGCATATGTACTCTTTTTAAGAATTAGTGATAAATGCTGGATTATGCAATAATTCAAATTCTTAACAATTGTTTAAAAAACACAATACAATTCACTGATTCAACACAATTTACTGATTCATCTAGCCATTATTTAAAAAAAAAAAAACCGATAAATACTAAAAATAAGTAATAAAAATTCACAAAAAAATAAAATTTTAATTTTCTAGCTCACATTGCAATTGTTGTCAATCGCAAAATGCTACATTTATTATAAATGATTAGTCTTCTTTCTGAATAGGAAGATAAAGACAAAATTAGACTATAATTTAATATCACTTAGAAATTATAGCTTTTCATTTTATCAAAATCAGTTTTCACTGTAAGCCAGAAAAAACAAGACAAAAGATTAATAACTATGCTACTTTTTGAAAATATCACTAATGTTAATAAGTTGGAATACATTTTCATTAATTAGTTGCTTTCTTTCAAAATTTACATTTTCATTAATTATAAATAATTTACTTTTTGTCTCCTGTAAAATATTCTATTTATTTAATTATTATTAATTATTTTTATTTAAACTTTAATTTGAGTATGTATTTTTTTAAAATATTTCTATAATAAGTAATTAAAGATTTACATATGTCTCTAACAAATAATGTAGTACTGTATAATATTCTATTTTATTAATTATTTTTGTTGATATCTAAATATTTATATAATTATTAAAATACATTGAAGGTACATACACATACTAATTTTACTATATAGTATTTGTTACTATCTGTGAATCATGTTGTCCACTAAAGAATTAAATATGAATATTATAATCCTATTGTATATTGTATTTTCATCTAAACAATAAGCATCTAAAAATAAACAAATTTAGTTTTCCAGAACAGTTTCTTTAATAATTTTAATTGAATTAATATAAATAATCAAATAATCACCTACTATCTCACTACCAAAAAACTTTTATTCCCTCTAAACCTTTCCAAAAAATTAACTCAACTAAATTCATATCTTAAAGATATAAAATTGTTATTGTTATTTTGTAAATTAATCAATTTTAAAAATACTATTTTGTTGTTATCGTTCCAATTGTTTTTTCCTTTTTATTAATTTGTACATACTGTAACGATCCGGAGAATATTACTTAACGTAATCTGCACTACAGGGCGCCATCTAGGCATTTGAACCTAGAAAAATTTATAGAGTAGGCAGATACGTAAGTAAAAAAAAAAAAAAAAATTTTTTTTTTTGCATCCGGTCGTTAGCCCATGTCACTAGCTCAGTGGAATAGCAGAGATTTAAAAAATAATATAAGAATATATATATAACAGGAATAAAATAAGCCACTGCCAGTAATTAACATACAAACATTTATTTATGCACATATATATAAGATTTAGGCTGCAGAAAGGAGTTTGCTATTAACTGAAAGGAGACCCTTTGATTCCTCTTGGAGGCCTTAAAGGAACCGAGCAGGGCAAATTCCTAATGTCCACTCCATACGTTCTTGTCGTTGCAGCTGTTATTACTATGTGATTATTCATATAGTATACGAACATGGATGGGCTGCTCACCAACACGCATTAGCCAGCGTGGTGAGTTTATTGGCTTTTTACCTCTGAGTTTAAGATCGAGAAACACCATGGTCTTTCTTCTCAGTGCCTGATAAGGCAGAATGAATGTTTGTGTAAATGATAAATATTTTTCCAATACATATATACAATTATGACAGACAAAAATAAAGCATGGCCCTTATTCCCAGGAGGCTGTAAAGTCACCAACCAAGGCAGCGGTTGGTGGCCGAAGGCGGAGGGTGCTAAGAATCCCCTGATTGTGGACCCAGGCTGCCATTTGATGATGACTTTTTATTTAGGTACTTACAACTGCAGATCACTTTCAAGTGAAGGAAGATTGCAAGAATTAGAAGAAGAAATTGTCTTATATTAAATGGGACATTATTGGACTTTGTGAAGTTAGAAGAAAAGGTGAAAAAACAATTGATTTAAAAAGTGGACATATACTCTATTATAAAGGCACACATATTGGAAATACAAGTGGAGTAGGATTCATTATAAATAAAAAGTGGAAGAACAATATTGTGGAGATTGATGGTGTATCGGACAGAGTTGCAAGATTAGTTATACAACTTAATAGCAGATACCAAATGCAGATAATTCAGGTTTATGCCCCAACAAGTTCTCATAGTGATGAAGTAGTAGAAGATTTTTATATGGATGTACAAAAGGCTTTTGATCAGAGTAAACAACATTTTAAAATTGTTATGGGAGACTTTAATGCTAGAATTGGTAGACAAATGAAAGATGAAATTGCTGTAGGTAATTTTGGTTATGGTAATAGAAATGAGAGAGGACATAGACTTGTGGAGTTTGCAGAAAAAGAAAAACTTTATATTATGAATTCATTTTTTGAGAAAAATGTTAAAAGGAAATGGACATGGAAGCATCCAAATGAAGGTACAGCAGAATTGGATTATATTTTGACTAACAGGAAATACATATTTCAAGATTGTAATGTTCTTAATAAATTTAACACAGGAAGTGATCATCGATTAGTAAGGTGTAAGTTACGTGTTAATGTAAAACTAGAGAGACAAAAATTATTGAGAAAAACAATATTTACAGTTGATATTCCTAATCTTCAGAAACATTCTAATGAATTTAAATTAGAACTTACAAATAGGTTTCAAGTGTTAGGAGATTTTGAACATGATTCAGATTTGAATGAAATTAATATGAAAATAACTGATACACTTTTAAAAACTGCAACAAAGATAGCTGGTAGAAAAAAGCAGCAATTGACTAATAAAATTTCTACTGAGACTAGAGAATTTATGAAGAAAAGAAGGAATATGAAGATATACAAAAATGATGTATTAAAAAGAATTGAATATCTCGAATTTTGTAAAATGGTACGGAAAAAAGTTGAAAATGATATAAGAAAGTATAACTGTGAAATAGCAAGGAAAGCTGTAGAAGAAAATAAAAGTCTCAAGAATGTTAAACAACATTTTGGTATTGGTAGGAAATTTATATCTGCAATAAGAAAAAAAGATGGAATTATTACTAAAAAGAGAGATGACATCATGAAATTGGTAGAAGATTTTTATCAAGAATTATATAGTAATAAAGAACAAGTACCTCCTATATCTATTACATCTTCTGAATTGCCCAGAATTTTAAATGAAGAAGTGAGACATGCAATTAAATGTATGAAGAAAGGAAAGGCTCCAGGAAATGATGGAATTATAATTGATATATTAAAAGAAGGAGGTGAAGAAATAGAAACAATTTTAGCAAAGTTATATACCAAATGTCTAAATGATAAAGATGTACCGGAAGATTGGAAGAATGCAGTAATAATATTAATATTTAAAAAAGGTGATAAAGAAGATATTAGAAATTACAGACCTATCAGCCTTTTATCAGTTTTATATAAAATTTTTACCAAGATAATTACAACTCGTCTACAGAGAACTTTGGATTTCCATCAACCAAGAGAACAAGCTGGATTTAAAAGTGGTTTTAGTACAATAGATCATATCCAGGTATTAAGAGAAGTCATAGAAAGGACAAATGAATATGAGTTGTCATTATGTTTTGGATTTGTAGATTATGAAAAGGCATTCGATTCTATACACATTTCTTCAGTGATTAAAGCATTGGATCATCAAGGTATAGATCCAGGATATTGTCATATTTTAAAGAATATTTATAAAAATGCAACAGCAACAATTAGATTACATAATGATACCGGAAAAATCAACATTGAGAAAGGTGTAAGGCAAGGTGACTCCATATCTCCAAAACTTTTTACAGCAGTGCTGCAAGAAGTATTTTGTGGATTAAAATGGGAAACTAAAGGAATGAAAGTAAATGGAGAGTATTTAAGTCATTTAGATTTTGCAGATGATGTAGTTGTTTTTGCAAATAATGCTTCAGAGCTGCAGGAAATGTTGCAGGAGTTAGCAGATGAAAGTAGAAAAGTAGGACTAAAGATAAATGTTAAAAAGACTAAAGTAATGTTTAATCGATTTGCTCAAAATATGAAAATAAAGATTGATTATGAAGAATTAGAAGAAGTTAACAGTTACAAATACCTAGGTCAGATTATTAATACAGATGGAAACATAATGGAGGAAATTAATCATAGAATTAAACTTGGTTGGAGTGCTTTTGGTAGAAATAACTTGATACTAAAAGGAAATATGCCTATGTGTTTGAAAAGAATGGTTTTTAACAAATGTGTTTTACCAGTTCTTACTTATGGATCTGAGACTTGGACACTTAATAGAAGAGCAATACAGAGACTTCAGACCACTCAAAGGAGTATGGAGAGATGTATGTTGGGAGTAACAAGAAGAGATCGAAAACGCAATGTATGGGTAAGACAACAAACAGGTGTTACTGACCTTATTGAAAAAATTAAAAGATTGAAATGGAGTTGGGCTGGGCATATTGCTAGAAGAAATGATAATAGATGGACAATTGAAATTTTAAACTGGATTCCAAGAGATTGTAAAAGACCCAGAAAGAGACCACATGTGAGATGGATGGATGAAATAAGAAAATGTGCAGGGGTGTTGTGGAAAAGAGAAGCTAAAGATCGGAGAAGATGGATTAAACTTGGAGAGACCTTCATCCTGCAGTGGATTGATAATGGTTGATGATGATGATGATATAAGATTTAAAATTATTTTAGTATTAGTTTTACATTTTAACATTTAACATTATTTTTAACTTTACCTTAGATTTTAATTTACATTTTAATTTCTATTATATTATAAGTTTACATTTTAATTAAGTTCGCACAGATGGGATTATAAAAGCTTGTTATAATATGTTGCTATAGATCGGTTACATAGATTTCAACGGTCAAAAACATTTCAAAATAAACATAAACGATCAAAATACAAAATTATTGATTACTGACAATTGCATAGGGAAATATAAGAAACCCTCTAGTATTCAGCATAAGATACTTGCATTGTCACCAATAACTTAAAAGACATCCGAATAAATACATTTTAGATACTCCCCGTACGGTATCATTATTTATCGAATGTCTATATATTTTGATCAAATATGAAAACCTGAAACACAATTCACCGTTAACCAATCCATGCAAGCGTCTATAAACAACTTAAATTTAATGCATTTTTATTTAGGGTCAAGTATGAATAGACTACGTAGATTTGCATTTGAAAATAAAATATTATATCCCTATTTAACCTTAGGCTAAAATTCGCAGTCAAACTGGCATCAATTCATCTGATACATCGATGTATTCAATGTAATACGGAATACGACAGCACCAAAAAGATTAAGAGAAGGCATTGACTCTCATCAGATAGGGATATTACATCTATCTAATGAGAAGAACAATAAAAAAAAACTCCATAGAAAGGAACTGCGTTCTCCGTCTTATAATTCCTTTCATAGGCAAACGGGTGAGTGCGGCGTAAATATAAACGATTCTGCCAGTAGCGAATCTCCGACTACATCTACTAACTACATCAATATATCCAATCCATTGACCCAATCTAACAACGACATAAATAACCTAAGATTACCCTCCCCTAATATAACTTTACAAATCTATATAGCCATTCACGCCCGACTTAAGTTTAACATTTATATAATTAATTTAATGAAAAACAAAAATCATGATAAAACTTAAAGAACAAAAAATAAATAAATAAATGGAAATGATTTTAAATATATATATAAAAAAAAGAAATACATCAAATAACATTATTAATAAATTAAGTTGGTCAGATAGGATAATATTGCAATCATTTAAATTTGGAAAGTTTTAATTTAATGTTCATTATTTATAAAGTTCTTACGGTTTAAAATGTTCATCTTTTACAGTAGCTTGCCGTTTGAAATCCAGCGTTAAATTTCCCGATGATCCTACGGTCCTCTGAATATAAGAAAAGCGATGTTTCATTTTTCCATTTTATAACAACTGAAGGGATTGAACGTGCGTCTTTTTCAATCCCTTCTTCTTCACTTCCGCACTAACACATATCTGTCACATCATAAATAATCATTAACTAACTAATAATTTCCAAACTTGTCCTTTTTATATTAATGTGAAGGATTGAATTTACATTACGTCACCGATGCGATGGTCCTTTCGCTGCGGTCCGATTCCATAGGGATTTCTTCTTATTTGCTAACAGTTTCTATTGTTTTCCTATCTGACCGATGTTTTTACATTTAAATGCCCAAGGCTGGTTTACATTTAACTAATTAACAATCATTTCCATTTCTGATTAATTAACCTGTTTTCCAAATCAAAAATATATTTAAAGATAAATTTAAAGATATAATTTTATCTCCAAATCTTTTTAAAATTTAGTTTTAAAATACTTTTTCTTTAATAAAGTTTTATTTTAATAATTTTTCATTATCTGTGCGATTTAACATATACGAGTTTAAGATGATATTTAATTTCAATTTTTAATTCTTAAAGAAAATTTTTAAATGCGAACTTTTTAATTTACTTTCATGTTTAATAAATAAAAAAAAACAATGTAACGAACGTCTGTGCTCGTTACAATACATATGTTTTTAAATGTTAAGTAAATATGTTTTTAAGTAAAAATTAAATGGATATCAATCTGAACTTGTACTGACATATTAATACTTGATCTCTACTGTGGAACTATGATTGATATCCTGTTCCTCATTTTAAGTAAATCATTCAACTATAAATTTCACATTGTAAAAAAAAAAAAATTAAATCAGTTTTAACTTCTATAATGCACCAGTTTAAGAATTATTAAATAACAAAAAATTTAATTTCATGTTAAACATGTTAAATGTAATTAAAATCCCATACCTATATTTGAGAGGATACATCAATGCAGTTAATGCATGGCTAGCATCAGTAAGCCTGGAATAGCTCCTTGAATGAAACAGTATTTTATGGTCAGTTAAAACTGCACAAAACAAACTCAGGACATTGTAAACACCTAAAATAATTTTTAAATCTATTTAATTAATGTATAATGTTTAACACAACAACAAATGAGTTCTAGTTAATAATTTCTATACATAATAATAATTTCTTAATTATACAAATAAACAATTAAAAGCAAAGATATTCATGAACAAATATAACAAAAAAAATAGAAAAAATATTTAATACATATATATATCATACCGGTTCGCCCAATCCACCCTTTATGGTCTTATAAATCTTTCGACCCACATACGCACCGAGCATGAAAGTGACGTATGATAAAGTAAAATAATGATAATAATTCTCCTGCGATATTGATGGTTAAATATGAAAAGCAAATATCCAAAAAAAAAATTATTAGAGGAAGGAGATATAACCTAAAAAAAAAATGAGATCAATCGGAACCTTCCCTGTTGTATCATCCCACACCAGTCCGATTAACTAAACAGTGGTCACTATTTTAATTTACACACCTTTAAAAGTACTAAAATATTTTTATTTACTATTTAGCGCCACCCCCAACAAAGAAATGTATTGCAGACCCTCCCTTTTCCTTCCCGAGAGAGTGTGCAAATAAAATGATCATAGTTATATATCATAAGAAAAAAATTAAATATGTTCAGACATAAAATGTGAGACAATATAACCCCCCGGTAAGTTATCCCTATCTAGCTCATAATTTATTTTCCCTATCTCAGGTTAATGAGTGGTTCAATCCATTTATTTAAAATAACTCCGGTTATATGCTAATGATTGAATAAGTAATTTGAACTAAGCAAACAAGAACAGCAAACCATTTTTTTAATAAATAAAAAATTTATTCTTTATTATAACTTTTAAATATTTTATCAGGTTAAAGATTTTATGTAATTGAAAAAAAAATATAGTACTTAGATTAAACATCTATTTACAAAAAAGATTTACACAAAGAAAATAATCATTTTAAAATACTTGCATAATGGGTGTGGTCTATATCCCTTTCCCCACTTGAAAAATAATAGTTTAAGAAACAAATGTATGTAATGAATTTCCCTACGAAGAAACATAATTCATATAGGTATTATAATCCATTTAAAAAAAAAAAAATAATACACTAGTTTACATGCATGTCTACTGATTACCTCTAGGATCAATAAATTGTTAATATTTTTACGCATCTTTATGTTTGGTGCTTAAATATTTATACATGAGACGCATCTACGTTTATTTATTTTGAATGTATAAGATGATGCCTAATAAGAAATAATATGGCTAAAGGATACTCTATGTAAGGTATCGCTATAGTAAAGGATTATGAGGTAAAGATTCTCCATGTAGGGAATCTAAATGAGACATGCGTGCAACTATTATATAATATAAGTGATATAAAGATTACATAAAAGATTATAGTTACGAGTATATAAGAAAAACACATAAAATAAATAAATGAATAAATAACTATCAAGCAATCTAAACTCATCTGTATTTACTACTGTTATAAAGTTCGACTTCGAGCGGACCACATGAGCTACTCCATAGGGCGGACAGGCTTCCTTCTCCATTACACGTATCAAAGAGTCCTTCTTATCAGGTCTTGGGTGGCTTCTTTTAAGACATCATAAGGCTTCAGGGATGAACTGGCGGTGTACTGCTGCTGGTGACCTACTCCGTGGTTTTTTTGTATGCTGGAACAACTATAATGGCCATCTCTATTAGGTAATTCTTTGAAGATTTATAGTTGTAATTCTTGTCGGTAGATAGGTTTTAACATGGCTGATTTTTATTACCACTTCCACGTCTTTCTTCTTTTTAATTCAGCTTTCTTTAAATTCCTTTATGATAATATAATATCGGATATGGTTGAGTTTTAAAATTCATTTTGATTACTAGGCATTTCTTCACGGTGATATAATATCGGATCTTACTGCTTCTTTAGACTGCTCATAAGCAACTTTGATCTTCTCCCAAAATCTATGGTCTGCCTGCTTGGACTAATTATGAGTGATTTTTTTTTTTATTTTTTTTTTTCTCCAAAACATATGGTCTGCCTGCTTGGACTGCTCAGGAATGACTGACTCCACCTAATAGATAGCCCATATGGTCCCATTTCAGCCAATTAAACTACCCCCCTACGAGCTATTGCATCAGCCTATATTAATTTAAAATATACTTTATACATTCCTTAAATTTATTTGTTACAAAGTATACTTTTTTAATCATAAAAATTATACAGTTTCCATCTTAATTAATTAGAGCATCCATTA
Source organism: Epiperipatus broadwayi (assembly GCA_028023455.1). Lineage (NCBI taxonomy): Eukaryota > Metazoa > Onychophora > Udeonychophora > Euonychophora > Peripatidae > Epiperipatus > Epiperipatus broadwayi. Next base: position 316,901 of record JAQFVV010006489.1, read on the forward strand.
TGCTTCATTATATTAGATAAAACCAACTTTTAATTTTTATCTTAACAATAGATCAAAAGAACAAAATTTCTTTTACCATAAAACATTCCATCATTTGTTCTTTTTATATAAAAAAAATAAATTCCAATTTACCAAAACTTTTTCTTTATAATTACCAAAAACAAAATCCATTATAATGAAAATATAAAATTTGACATTATATATATTTTTTTTCTTTTTTTTAAAAAAGGAAAACATTTATTTAAAATTATAAAAAAAAAAACATTTCTGGATACGTATATCGGAACATTACAAATAAACCAAAAAAGTTCCCTACGTAAACAAAAGTCATTACAAACTTAAAACTATTCTTTATGTAGTTTTCTTTTTTTAAGATAAATTCGTTAATAATACAACACATACACTTAGTCTGTGGGTGAAATGGAAATATAGTATAGACCAAACCCAGTTATTTACTTCACATATATAAACATTTATACACGTGTTTTAATTACGATCTATTTGATCGATTTTATATTAAATTCTAATCTTTTAAGGATTAGCTGTGCTGAATTCTCAGCAACAGCCATTTTGTGCATGGACATTACATACGTTCTGGCACAATATATTGTAGCAGTATAAAATTTGCACTCAGGTTGATATATATGTATGTATTCTATTAAAATCTTTAATATTAACTTATTTACATTTTCAGTTTTTTTTTCTTTCTTACGAGTTGTTATTACAAAACTTAATTTAGAAAACTTAAATTACTCCAAAAAACCTACTTCATTTAATATGCAAAGAAAAATGCTATGTCATAGAGAAAAATCTAAACATAAATGTCTGGATAATTATCTAATGATTTATTTTGAAATGTCATATTCAAAATATGGCATCCAAGCTAGTTAAATGATATTATTTTACAAAAATTTACAGAAAATTCACTTTTTTGTATCACCTAATTAATTTTATAATAGCAATATTAAACTTCTCTCATCAATATTTTTTTTGCATTTTAAAAAGTTTTTCCACCAATTCATAATAATTAGTCCTAGTTTGTGTGGTTTACTGCAGTGGTAGAGTGGGAAATTCTAGAGCTCAAAGGTCAATATATTGCTATTCAACTCTGCCACTTCCCAAGCAACAAATAATTTGATTATTTTTCATAATGATAGCCTTGCATATCTAACTAATACTGAGCATTTGTTTTTTAAAGACATATTATGGCAAATAAAAAAAGGAAATAAGAGGTCAAAGAGTTGCTAAATCGTCATTTTAGTCCTAGAACTTCATATAAACTTCAAGCAATTATTTTTATAATGATAGTCTTTGTAAGAGCATTCCACAAATTTGATTATTATATGTTCATTTACTTATCAGACTGTCTGTGTGTGTTTATATTTAAAATATAAATAAAATTTATTAAATTTTTGTAATTGACGTATAAACAATACATGTATAATTGTCATATTTCATTATTATTTTTAGTCAATAAAGATTTACATACAACATGAATACCTTTGAATGTTATTAAAAGATAATCAATGCAAATAAGTTTAGATTATGCAGAAAGGACTAATATGAAAACCTGCAATGGTCTACTCAGAGATGTGCTGATATATTGGATATATATGTGGTCATTAGCAGAATGTTGGTAGAGCAATTAGATGATTATTATAGATCTGTTGTGTTTACAAAATATACAAACAACTGTGGATGTAAAAAATCCATAGTTAATAGTAACATACAATTATACAGATTACATTAAATGACTATGCATGTGAATAATTTATTCAACTACAAATTAAAATGAACTTTAAAGATTATGAAGTAATTTCTAATTGCTACTAATTATTTTATTTATATACATTTCATCAGCAACTAAATAAACTTGTGTTATTAAGTTTAATTTGTCTTAGTTTTATTTTAATAAAGTTACTGCTGCTATTCTACTGGTTATTGAAAGAATATCCCAGGGATACAGCAGAATACCACAATCGAAGGCAAAAGTTTTTTTTGTTTATAAACACCTGCCCAAACATTAACAAAATGGCACACTTATGACTGCAGCAGAACTACTTGTGCAAGTATGCAGAATAAAACATTTTGATAATTGAAGAATCTGTGTAAACACTTAAAATGGTATTATTAAATAATAGTATCCATGAATTTCATGTGAATATTTCAGTTTGAAAAATGCATGTTGAACATTATCAAGAAATATTATGTCTATTAATAAAATTGAAAATGACAAAGTCAAAGTAGCTACACTTTTGTTGATCCCAGGGATAGATATATTACAAGTAGCAAAACAACCATATGACCCCAAAATCCCCCAAGACATTCAATATGATGAGTTAAAAGACAAGTTAAATGCTTATTTTCAGCCAGCAACAATTAAATGTAAAGGGGGGGGGGGCATGCCAAAGATTTAGGAGTAAAAAACAGCCACCTCGAAAGCTTTATCAAGATTATGATATTGCGTTAAAAACACTCGCAAAAGAATATAATTTTAACACTGAGTTAGATGGCATGTTTAGGGATCAATTATTATATGGAAGGAAAATTTTGTTACATGAATCAAACTTTACTTATAAATCCACAATGGAAAAATGTTTTGTACAGGAAGTAATCTTAGAACTTTAGAATTCCAAGCTACTATAAACATGCCTAAGACTCCAGTACCTATTAACGAAACAAAAGCGGATCGACCGAGTTGTAGGACTAAAATCATAATTTTAATCTATTACTGCTGCTAAGAAAATTTCATGACTATTTAAATGGACACAAATTTCAGATTTATATAAATCATCGTCCATTATTAGGAATTTTCAGCAATAATAAAACCCCTGAACATGTCAACTAATGTTTAATTCATTGGATAAATTTGTTAACAGCTTATGACTATGAACTAATATACAAATCTAATTAAAAAATTGCCCATACAAATGTCTTATCATGCTTACTGGATATTCGCGAGTCTCAGCAGAAGTTTTCAAAAATAAATTACCTACACACCTAAAATGTTGAATAGTTTTAAGATTGCCCTTGAATTAGAAATGACCTTGAATATAAAACTTTACAAAATAGGATAAAGTACGAATGGTCAAAAAATCGACCAACTTTTGTAGCAAGGCCTATTTGAAATGCGCATGAAAGTTTGGTAACATGCAATAAATTTTATGATTGACAGCATACTCATATCATATAAAAGTCAAAACAAGTGCTTAGTTTACTACATAAGGAATACTCAGAAATAGTATTCATCAAAGTATTTACAAGATCATATTATGTATAATGGTAATATGAGCCAGGAAATACAGCAGACAGTGAAGAATTATTCAGCATGTCAACCTACCACTAGCTTACTTCCAAAAAAATTAGATTCCCGATCAAAGTTGTACGAAACCATGAAAACGACTATAATTGGATCATGCTGAGCCAATGAATGGCTATCTCTTGTTAATTGCTATGGATTCATACTTCACATAGATGGAGTACAAGCTCATTAAAATTACCAGCCAAGAAAGTACTATCAAGGCATTAAAAGAATTCTTCACAAGCCAGGGATGTCAGGAAACCACTCTCATTGACAACAGAAGTGTTTTTGTATCACAGATGATTATGGATTTTTTGGCTGATAAAGGAATATGTTAGGTTTTGACACCAAGGTACCATCCCAAATCCAATGGTCTATCCAAAAATATTGATCAACATCTTAAATTGATATTGAATAAAATGGATACCAGGATATAAATAAAGCACTAATAAATGCAGTGTTTTTTCATTATTTTACATCATGTAGATTTACAATGAAGACTGGCAGAATTGTTAATGCTTGAAACAGTTATTACCAGCTAATAACATAATTGGTGAAAATAATTTAGACCTTAATTTTAGAGTCATCAAGCAAGTTTGGATTAGAGACATTTTAAAAAAAGGGTAGCTTTCTGGTGTAATAATAAAAGTATTGGCTAAATAAACCAGAGTAAGCCAAATGGAAAATATGGAGCACATCAATAATTTACAACCTCATCAGAACATCAGAATGAGATATCAGAAAGATAGATGCCCATGAAAAATTAGCCAGTAAAAAGAATTTTTATAAAGACTAGTATGCTGATTCATTCTTAACTGCACAAATGAGGAAATACCCTCCGATAGTCAAATAGACAAATTGGATTTCACTAAAAGAAATATTCAATCAGGCGATCGAGCAGTAGAACAAATGGAGGATCTTTCATCAACAAAACAGACGAATCAAGAAAAGACAACTGATCATGGTAAGAAAAACTTGTACTACCATTTAAATGTATTCAAAATCATAGAAAACCTAAAAGACCACAAAGATGATATTTGTTATTAAACCTGTGATCTATTTCTAAAGAGTGAGAGAATGGATTGTCTGTGCATAAATAAAGTTTATTAAATTTTTGTAATTGTCATATAATAGAGTACATGTATAATTGTCACAAAAATAATTTTCACTAGAAAATTTACATAAAAAATATGAATATCTTTGATTATTATTAAAACACAATAGATGTAAATGAGCTTAGATTATGCAGGAAGAACTAATAAAAAAAAACCTGCAATGATCTATTCAGAGATGTACTAATACATTAAAAATATACGTAGTTGTCAGTAAAGTGTTAGCTGAATAATTCATTGTGTATGCAAGACATACAAATATGTATGTGATCTGTGTGTGCAGAAAATCATAGTTAATGGTGACACAGTTATATGGATTATATTAAATTATTGTGCCTGTGGATAAATTAATATGACAAATTAAAATGAACTTTAGAGATTACAAAGTAATTTCTAGCTGCTACTAATTATTTTATTTATAAACATTTATTGGCAAATGAATAAACTTTTGTTTGTTAAGTTTAATTTGTTTTAGTTTTGTTCTAATAAAGTTATTGATGCTATCCGACTGATATTGAAAGAATAGCCACGAGATGCAGCATTTACTAAAAGCAGATTATAACAAATGAAAAAAAAAAGCACAAATACATCTAACAAATGTCAAACTTAATAGAAAGATAGACCACTTAATTAAATTCATCATTATTTTGCATCTATATTTTCAATCAGTTGTAATTTGAAATAATAAAAAATTCAATCAGTTCAACAAAATTATTAGATGCAATAATCAAATTGTATTTTTTACAAAATAATAGATAACAATATGACATTTCATTTTTACTAAAATTAAAAATATACTTAATTCCAGTGATATGAATATAAAGATATTGAACTTAAAGCAAGTTTTAATTACTCACTCTTAAATTTCAAGATTTATTTCACAAATGACCCAATAAAACACAAACATATCTAAAAGTTATAATGATTTACGCATCTGTTCCTAAAGAACTAAATTAACTATTCATGTATTTTTTCCTAGATAAAATGTATTACACCATCCTTGCATTTTCACCTAGACTAGTGAGTAAGAATGGGTACAGCTAAACATTCAAATATAAAAAAATAAGCCTGATGACTTAAGTCAAAGATCAAATAAATCAAGAGAATGGAATAAAAAGCTAGTACTAAAATGACAACAGCAAATAGAACAAAAGCTAGTGTTTGCCCAAAAATAAGCAATATCTGTAGTAAAACAAAAGTTAAAAGGAGATTTCTCAGCCAAGCTGATCAATGCTTTGCATAAAGAAATTCAATAATCTGAATTAAACATCAAATTGGACATAAAGTGTTTACTTATGCATCTACAGTGCATATTAATGTGCTGGATTTAAAGGGATGTCTTAGGAAGAAAAATACTTTCAAACAGTTAAGATTTTTCCAGAATTACCACAGAAGAAATGTCCAGATAAAGGTCAACAGCAAATCACTACAGAGAAATGTTATAAGAATGACCAAAAGCTGTATAAAACTTGTTGTTGTTAAAAGTTTGAGAATTTGAAATGATTAATGTCTTGTTCATTTCACTGTAAATCATATGGTTAGCTGTGAACAGATTTTCAGGGTTGTGCGCATTGCTAAACATAGCAGTTCAAAAGTTAAAAAAAGGATTAAATATAATAATAATAGAGATATTCAAGTGTTAGAATAAATTATTATACGTCATATTTTAAAACAATACTAAATAATGTAACAGCTTTATAAATTTAAAAGAAACTTATAAATTGTTAAAATTGTTGCTCTTATCAATTGAAAAGAATGTATGGAAAAACAACTCAGTTAAATAAAATAGTGTTTAGAAAAAGAAAAAAAAATAACCAAACTAAAAATAAGTTAATAAAAAGATTAAGCTTGTTTTGAGATATGAGATTTGAAAACAAGGGGAAAGTACAAACATCTTAATAATGATGTTTTTAAAATTCTTGTAGTAAAAGGTATTGAAAATAAGAGGTTATCAAAGATGTGAAAAAACAAAATCAAACTTGTTAAAAACAAGAGGTCAGACCAATATATAGTCATTTTTTTTTCAAATTATTAGTCTGGATTCTTGTTTTAATCAAGCTACATTGAATCCCTATTAAGATGATGGAATAGAAAAGAGGAACAACTGTCAACTGTTGAAATTTGACCTGGATCTCTGTGGAATCTGACCAAGCTATTTTTGAATGAATGTCTAATCAAAATTAAGAAAAACATTTCAAAAATAGTAAAATCATAAAATACATTATAGCAACTTGTACAAAAAAAACAAAAACATGATTATAATGGAAGCCATCTAAGGAGAAATATTAGTCCACAAAAAAAAAAAAAAAAAATAGGATTTTTATAATGAACTGTATATAACCTAGGCTATAGAACATTTTCTGCATATGGAAAAAAAAAAAACCTGTTTATATTATTATACCAATATATTAGCTATAAAACATTTGCTGTATACAGAAAAAAAAACTGTTTAGACTATTATACAAATGTATTAACCATTTTAAGTTTTATTTTATGACCTATTAATATCTATTTAATTCTAACAAGCTATATTTTATTATATATAGAGTATTTATATAGGATATTATTTAACTGATTGATTAAAAAAGGAAGTGAATGTTTAACAAAAAAATTACCTGTGTTTTAAAGCAGCAGTTAGTAACCTTTTAGATATTGCGAACCCCTAACATAATTTTTAAAGATATAAATTAATACGAGCATTGAATATGATATAAATATATATTTATATAAAGAAATCAAGTCATATATCACATAATCTAATTTAATGAACTTGTATTGCAAATGCTATATAATGAGCTTGCAAATAGCTCTTAACAAGCTTTTCAGAATATCCCCAATCTCAGACCAGTTTCTGCTACTGGCTCATTATATAATATATATTTATTTATACATTAATATTTATAATTTTTTAAAGAATTATGGGTGCTTGTATTATAGATAAAGATGCCGTTGGATGGCGCCGTTTTCACGCTAAAACTATAAAATATGAACATTCACGGGCCGTTGATTTTAATAATTTTTCTGTGCTTTTTTGTAATGCAAAAAGAAAAACAAAACAAAATCGTCTTTTTTAAATATTATTTTTTATTAACGTATACAATTTAAATGATAATAATAAATGTAAAATAAAATCAACAAATTACAATTTGATTCGTGTTTTTTATATCGTATACTTTTTAAATTGTGTTACGGCTTTTTTTTATCAATTTTCTATCGGATATTTTTTTACTTGTGTTATGGCTTTTTTTTTATCAATTTTCTATTGGATATTTTTTTACTTGTGTTACGACTTTTTTTGTTGTTGTTTAACTAAAAAATAATAATCGTAATAAAAGTAAAAGTTGTTACGGTTAGATTTAGGGTTAGTGTTGTGTTTGTTTGTAATGCTAAAATAAAAAAATTCAAAATCGTAACCGTACTCGGACAGAAGAAAGAAACACAAACTTTTTTAAACAACAAACACATACAAATGTCTTCTTTACTTATTAAACATGTTTATAATATTTGCTTTTTATTAAATTTACAAAAAAAAAGCTGTATATTTGGACTTTTCTTACTGGATATTTTTTTCATACCGCTCTTTTTTACTTCAAAAATATACAGACGGTAGAATCTTCTTTGTCTCGTGGAATGTTACTAACAGTACGTTACTTGACACGTTACCTAATTGCAACTCAATAAAAACATAGATATTTAACATTTTCCCAAATAAAATTTCAATACAGTACGTTGTAAAAAGTCTTATAATTATTGTTTTAAAAAATCTGAACATTTCAATAGTTTAAAAAAAAAAAAAAATCCAATGAAAACAACATTTCAATACAATTCAAATACAAACTCTCTCATCAAGTCGTAATTATTTTATAAATTGTGCAAATTCGGAAAATGTATTTGCTGCTATGCGACATACATGCTGTACTGCGATGCGACATAGCGGCCTGCATTCTGCAGCACAACAAAAAAGTTGTATTATAGAAAACGCGGGTTCAAACGTGTCGGCCGCGGAAACAGCATTTTTAAGTGTTTTGGCGCGAAAACCGCGCCATAGAGCAGTGTCTTTAGCTATAAGATGAGTACCGAATTATGTTTTATTTTATAAAAATAAATGAATGTATAAATACGTATTTGCTATGTTTTATATCTGTAATTTTCTAATTCGTATCTACAAAAATTATTTGAAATAGTATTCTATTCTTTAATAATTTTTATAGATGTATTTTCCTTCAAAATTCTTAATAAAATTTTTGAGTTTTAATTCATCCAATTATTAAGGATGCACCATAGTCAAATTTGTTGTCAATTGTACAGAATTCTGTATTCTTATTTTGTTACTTTTTCTATGTCATTGACCAAGTAGGGATTAATTAAACACCTTTGAGATAGATGATTTGCAAGTCACAGTAGTATTTTATAACAAATTAATTAGCAATATAATGTTCTTTTTCTATTTTACATATAATAATACAGCTTAAACAAAATTTATTCTTTATTTAAAAATTTTATTAAATAAGATGAGCGAATTTAAATAATATCCGGATTTCTTTGAAGACAACTAAAATTGCATTACGGACCACAACTGGTTGCTGACTGCTGTTTTAAAGAAACAAAAATAAAGAAAAACATTGCTTCATCTTGTCATTATTATTATTATATATATATATATAAACGATATAATTGATTAAAATTTTCTTTTCTTTTTAAAAAAAAAAAAAAAACAATTTTCTTTAAAATGAAACTCTCAGCAAATATGTAAAGTTATAGAAAATCATTGGTGTAATATTCATTTTAAATACACAAAAAATGTGTACACATGTAAAACATTGAAAGTCAAGTGTCCAAGGGCTAAAATAATGAGTGTAATATAATTATTGGTATTTTACGTTAAAAATTTATTTTGAAATTTGAACAGGTTCATTTTTATATAAATTAACCTTCCTTTTGATTACTGTGAGTTAGATTTTATGTATGTACAATTTATAATATAAATGCAGTTGTTAAATCACTGTTGAACAGTTATAATATTCTACATCTATATGGTGGATTTATATACAGTTCTGTTTTGTAAATTTGGGATCAGATCCAAAAGATCACCTCAGTTAATGAAGTATTATTATTATTAAATTAGGGATCAGATTCAAAAGAGTCATCTCTGTAATTAAGCTGTATAATTGTTAAATTGGGATTCAGACTTAAAGTGGCCACTCCCTAGAATTATTCTTAGCAGGAATCTAATATTGATTAAAATTATCTCATATTAGACATATCTGTCTGATGCTGTGAAGCTTAAGATATAAATAAATATATTGTATTTGTGAAACCAACCATACATAGGATTACTTCAGAATGTATTAAAGCCAGAGATTTATTCTATGGCAAATGTGCTTGACCATATACCCATATTAATATTATAATATGTAAATGAAAGATTAATGTTTTAAAAATTAATCAAAAATAAACCTTGGACACTTTGCAAATCATTACATTGTTTTTCACCTTGCATATGAAGCAAATTTGGAAGATAATTAAGAAATAGTTTACTAATGCAATTATTACAAATCAGTATTATATAGTTTGTAATGTAAGCATGTTTAAGAAAAAGAACATATTTTTTCTTACAATTACAATACTTGTAAATAAACTATTGTTTTCTTATTTGTTCAAATAATCTATTCTCCTTTATATTTAATATTATTTGATCTGCATATTTATTCCATGTCCATTTCATTGGGAGTAGCTTACGTTCTACGTGATCTTGCCAATGGTTGTGTAATTGTGGTCATCATCATTGCATATTAAAGAAAATATTTTGAAGACTATTAAAATATATAAATAATAAATATGTGACCATATAATATCTAATGTTTAATCTCAGGTGATACTTGAATCAAATAAACATAAACTTATGCATATTCAACTAAAAGATATAATTATTTATGCAACACCTCCCAGAGAACAAAATTATCTATTCATGCCCTTTTTCCTAGAAAAAATGTTTATACCATCCTTGCATTTTCACTTAAACTACACAATAATTATTCAATAACTTTTACCTCAATCTATGAATAACTATGTGCTTTTCAAATTGTTTTTTTTTTTTTTTTTTTTGGGGGGGGGGGTATCTATCATTAATAAATGATAATCCCAACCAATACTTATCAGAATGGATAGTTGTTTTGTTTAAATTTTGAAAAGATATTTTTATTTTACTAAAATAAAATAATAACAAAGTCTCTCTCTTTTAATTCTTATAGTTAAAACATTAAACATCACATGATCACCATTTCCTATGCTTACATAAGCTGTTAAAACAGGCAAAACTCTCCATAGTGGATGCAAGAAGTTGTGTTTTGATTTTGGCTTCATAATTTTATAGTTAAGTAAAAGGTAAAAAATGGCTGCTGGAGAGTTTCATTATATTCTCAGATCTAGATGCAGTGATCTCAGATCCAAAGGTCCTCACTGATGAAAACCACAAGCTAAAACTAGTCTGGGGATGTTGGATGAGTAGGTACTAGATATGGATTTTATGCACAAACTTTGTTGCATCCATTGATTACTCTGGCTTGCACTTGATGGCATTACTGTATAGAGAGTTTTGCATCTTGTTTTAATTCTTACTGTTCAGAGATACAGTAATTATTTCATTTCCTTTTTTTTTATTTTAGAAAGGATTAACTTTTAAAAAGATTTTTGTTTAGTTTCCAACTTTCTATTAAAAATAATAACAGTTTAAGAAAGGGGTGGTAATGATGCCAATGAAACCATGGGCTCAAACCCTGTAAGAGTATGGCATTTTCTATAATAATGATAAAAGTCTGCATCACATTATAATACTTTTTTTTTGTGCTTTCTTTTTACAATCAGCACAACTAATTAACCAAGTTAATCTAAAATATTTACTAACCAATACTGTATATTATTCATTGGGATAGCATTGAACACCTATACGAAAGAAAAAAAATCCAAGATCCCCAAATTAAACTATCTACAAATTGTGGCCAGGGCAAGTAAAAATGCTAAATATCATGATAAAAGACTCATTATTGTTTACAATCAACTGCCTCAATCATAAAAATATATATAAATCAATAGTCAAATTAATTTAAAGTAAGCATTGATTTTAAATTTAATTTTAAATACATATTATTTATTTTATTTTCTACAGATTCAATGTAATTAATAAATTCTTAATTAACAAAATCTAAATATCATATTAAATGCTTTTTCAAATTCATATTTGATTTTACCTAACTGATGGAATAGCACTGCTACTGATGAATGGGTGACAGGAAGGGTACCACTAAGGGGTGGTTGAAGAGCTTGTCGGTCTCCAGCTCCAATTGAAAACCTAATCTGTGGACCTCCTAACAAAAAATTATACAAAAATAAAAACTGATTTCTAATAATAAAAAAAATAATAGTAATATTATTATATGCAAAGAAATTATGATCAGTAAAAATTATTATATTTATATGTATATATTTATTTAAAAATATATATATAACATAAATAATATGTAAGAAAAGTATATTCTATCAAAGTATGTAAACACTTATCAATTAATATGGTAATAAATCTTAGATACATATCTGCATGTGTATAACTGTAGACTGACCTAGCAGATAGTTATGTCATTAGATTAAATGACCAGTATTGGGGGAGAAGAATGCTATTGGCTCTTATATTTATGGAATTCTTAAAATTAATCATGTGCCAAGCTTCTTTTTATTTTGCACTTTTTACTTTCTAAACAAAATAATTTTAACATCAACAGGTTTAAAAGAATGACCATTTTTTTTTCTCCTGATCTACAAACATGAAACTATAAGGACTATTGCATTTAGCTCTCTTTTAAAGATAAACATGCTAAGAGATTGTAAAATTTTAAGTTCTCCGCTTGTTTCTCCATAATATCTGACATTGCAAAATTGACAATTAGGATGTATATCAACTGAGCTTTATCACCATCTTTATCCTACCTTTAGAATTGTTAATAAGTCTATTTAGTAATAAGAGATATTTAGAACTAATACCAAAGTCCTTGTGCATAATCAATATTATTTTTATATGTATATTAGGGATGTAATGTGTATCAATTCATGGTTTAGAGTTATGTTCTATCAAATTTATGTCTAATATTAAACTGTCTTATTTATATATAGAAAAAACCCTAGTATTTACATAATTTAGTGCTAAGCCTTTATGTAAACACTGAAATCAATGAACAACAGTGGACACTACACGTTTTTAATGCACACATATAGTACAGGTGGTTTTAACAATGTACTTAAAATACTATATGCATATTACAGAGAAATGGTTTGATTTAAAAATCATACAAATAAAAAACATTAAAAAAAATAGTTAACAAAAAAAAAAAAGAATATTTTATATGTTTTTAATATATATACTATTATACACATAAAACTTCTCTCTCAAAAATAAAATTTACTATCCTTCTTCATTTTTTTATTTTGTGTTGAAAATTGATGTTGATGAAATGAAAAGATACACTGCCTAAGTAATGTTAAATTCATAAATTTCAAAGTGCTTGCTGTATAGAGGGCACTAGACATTTTCTTTTTACATTTTGCAAATGTATTTCCAGTGCTTGAACTGTAAATTAAAAAAATAAAATTTAAAAAATTAAAATCCAGAGTTTTTTTTATTAATATCTATTTTTTTTACTTTGTATTTAGATATTTTTTCGAATTGTAGGTTTTTGTCTTAGCCATTTGAGACAGCAGATATTGAGATTCTTACTGTATATATTTGCACACATGCACATGTTCATACAAAAAAAACCACTAAAAAAAATTGCAAACTTTCAAAAACAGAATAATCTAATTTACGAAATTATATAATAGGCTAAAAAACTGGAACCAAACAAAAGAAAAGTCTTTATATATCAATGTCATTCAAAATATAAACCTAAATTTATTGTGTGCGAAATCTTTTACTTACCAGGAGGGGGAACTTGTATGCATCCTAGGATATTACCAATTAATGTTTCCATTTGAATAGGCATATTCTCTATATATACAGTATAAATTATTCCTAGGCAATTCTAAAAAAAAAAAAATGAAAGAGAATCAACATACTTGTTTCAAAAATATATATTTATTAAATACTATGTATACAAATTGAAAAGGATGTATACAAAGTTAAGTGAGGTTATGCTATGTCCTGAGAGTTTTTGTTGAATGGTTTAACGGGCCAGCATGTCTAACGTTCTATTGTTATCAACTGGGAGGGTGAACAGGGCCCAGGTGTCCTCAATGGGTTTTTTGAAGGAGATGAGCTCATCTCTTTTCATGATCTTTATTGTTTTGCAAAACAATGGTCCTGGATCTAGACGGTGTCATTCCATTATCAGCCTGCAACGTACTATCCAAATTGCATAAAGAATGAGGGTGGACAGTCTAATAATTGCGAATGTTCCAGTATGGATCACTTTTTTAAGTGAGACAATCAGATTCGGTTTGATATTGGAGTTGGCAGAGACTATATCTCTGACCGTTTTAAGATTTGGACAATGATATATGAAGTGTTCAATGGTCTCCTCTTCGTGTGAGCATATACTGCAGAACGGATCAATGTTGCAGTTTCTTTTTCAATAAAACAGGAACCAGTTTGTAGGAAGCGCGCTGAGATTAATTTTGATGATGCTCCAAACACCATATTTTAAAATAGGTGATTCATTTTTGGTTTCTGAGGTTGAGGCTATTTCAGGAAGTTATGGGTGTGGGTTGATTAGTTGGTATGCATCATACAAAGTGATTTTAACATCGAGGTTGATGTCTATAATTGGCTTGTATTGATTTAGATAATTGATGAGGGATGATATCCATGGCATTACATACTTAGCATAAAGATATATACAAAATACACACACAAATATATACAGTATATACAAAAAATATTTAAACCATATGCAAAAATTATACTCCACATAAGTGCAATAATTATTATTGTGTTAATATTTTAAATTGTTCCAAGTTAGGCTTTTAATTGCAGATCAATTTTGTCGAAACTACACAATTTATTAATTGATTAAATACACTTGTGTAATGTAATTGTATATATATAAGAAAATATCATAATGTATATTGCAAGCTGAAATAGACAGAAAATGAAGATCACCAATCACAATGTGATATGATGTGATATGGAACTCCAGAATCTCTCAGCCAATATGTCCTAAAAAAAAATCTGTTAGTCATCTTCCCTTCCCTTTTGTACCCTAAGTTTTTTCCATATTCTTTTCTATCCTGCTCTATCCCATTCCCACATCATCATTGCCCACTCCATGGCCTTTGTATCTAGATCCCCTTATCTTTTTCCAACCCCAACATAAAGACCAATATCCCACTTTTTGTATAATCATTGGTCTATATTTATTTTCCCACAACTTCATTATTTGTATCCTTTTTTTTTTTTTTTGTAAGCATTTACTTTCTATTAGCAAATACCTAATATTTTCCATCCTGTTCAAGCCTTAAATAGTAAACTATGTTCCTGTTATTTATTATAATTAACTAACATCGAATATTCTACTTACTGTCCATACTAGTTTACCATCTTCCTATTTTTTTATCAATACATCTATTCTTTTATCCCAGTCACTCAGCAATCCTCCTAACACAATCATCCCACTCTTTGTACAAGAATACTGACATAAAGTCTTTACCCAAATCTTTTGCATACTGTACTACCTTTCTCATCTATCTTGTTGCCTGGCCTTTATTTGTAATCCAATTAAATAGTATTTTGGCTATTATCTTACTATATATCAATTGCAATCTACCAAACATTTTCATTTTACTTTTTGCATCTCTCATATAAAAATTTGACCATCCCATTTTCTCCTTGAATGCCTCTTCTTTGCCATCCACATATCTGCATACTTCTCTATGTACTTTTTCTAAGTCTGCATACTTCTCTATGTACTTTTTCTAAGTAATCTAATGCCCGTTTACTAACACATCATTACCATGGGTTAACTACTGCCATCCTTTCCATACAATTTTTGCTACATCATATTTATTATATAAAAACACAGTTAATTTCTGTATCACTCTATTTCTTTTCTTTGCCTCATTTATCAATTTTTTCCCATTCCTTTAAGCAATTCCTATTATTACTTAAGAATTCCCAAATGGTTGTACCTATTGACTACACTTAACTTTATATCCCTCAAGAAAAATTCAGTACTTTTTCCTTACACTGAACAAGCTGCTTGATGGTGCTGTTTGTCTGCAAACCAGCAGAATTATGCTGTTTATGTGGCCTCAAACCGAAGTTTCCAGTTAAGGTCGCTTGACAGTGACTTTAGCCGGCATCAAACTGAAGATTTCTGGTCTTTACCGATTAGATGGCGCAGTTTCTATGAGAATGCACAGAAAATTCCTGTTTGCCTTGTGTTGCAACACTTTACGCAAATTGTGGGTTTATATATCACAATCGTGTGATATGATAACTGCTGGACTTAAAATGTCCAGAACTGTGTTATTGTGCATTTTTTTATAAGTTGTAAACACCCTAATTTGTGTACTGATACCTATTGAGAAATATCATGACGTTAGAGGGTGTCCTGCAGAGCTAAAAACACCAGCCCAAATCTCAAAAATGCTTACGCTTTGCAAGAGCTCACACGCAATATTGCGTTCGTTGTGAGAACAAGGAAACAAAATACCTGACGTGCAAAGTTTTAAATTCTGGCAGTTGCCTGTCACTGAGGCTGACACTGTGTCATTTCTGCAGGTCAACAACATAGTGCCCACTATAAAGCAATATGTTTGTGGCAAAGAGATGACATTGGATCAATTGTCGAGCTTCCATTTGCCCCGTTTGATTCTGCAGATGAAGATGCTCTATTCGCCAGCAGTTGTGGTTTGACGGCTTGAGGATACCATTTGTAACACGATGAGACTATGTTCACCCAGCCCGCCAATGCTTCCCTGACTACCTGGCCAAATTCATGTGGTGATACGTCCACAAAGTGAAGGACTTGTTCAGGGCCACACTTGCCAAGATGGCCATTACAACGTGGTCGTCACAGACACAAGAAGTTGTGTACAGAACACTTTCACTTGAACTGGATATTGTTTTTTTGCTATAAATAAACACATATCCTAAAGAAATCACTAGTCTTTTCCCTTCATTTGTTTGCATATCAATTTTGGATTCAAGGTCTGTTTATTAGTTATTTTCTTTTAATTCTTATTGGTTGTGTGCATGTATATAAAAAGCTGGATTAACTTTAAAACCTATGGAATGGAATGTGCACAGTTCTTTCTCTTCTCTTTCCATAAATTTACGATCACTATTTTTAATTTTTCTTCACTAAATTTGATCCCCATCTTTTTACCTATCCATACACAAGTCTTCAGCACAACTTCCATATATTCCCTACTTTCTGTGCGTAGAAAATATCATAAGCAAATAAAAGACCTAATAATGTATGCACTTCCTTGCCATATACTAATGGTATCTTTACCTCTTTTCCTAATCTTTCTATTGGCCTTTCCTTTTCTCTCAAATATAACAAAAACAAAATAGGTTGACATAGGGCATCCTTGCCTTAGTCCAACTTCATTTTTAATTCTGATTCTATATTTACTAATTGATACAAATAATAATTATTTTCATACAAACTCTTAATAAGATCCAGTAAAGCCTCATTCATTCCCAAATTTACTAAACTTACCCATAATCTATTTCTATTCACTCTGTCATATGCCTTTTCTATATTTATAAAGACCATATATAATTGCCTACTTGTATTCATACTCGTTTCTATAAGTTGTGTGACTACAAATAAACTATCTCCTATACGACTATCCATTCCCATTTCTTCCACTATAATTATTTTCTTCCTTTCATTTTGCCATCCTTCCAGTCACCATATATGCAAAAACTTTATACAACATCGTGGTTACCACTACCGGTCTATAACTGTTAATCTTTCTATGGTCTTTACCCTTTCCTTTAAATAATAGTCTCACTCTTGTATTATTTCAGATAACTGGGAATTCTGTTTTTGGTGCCATATTATTAAAGCATGATAATAGCTTTAATTTTGCCTTATTTCCCAAATTCATCACCGTCTCTGCTGCCCATTTATCTAAACATCTTGCCTTTCCATTTTTCAACTTTTTCTCTGCTTCATTCGATTCATTTTCTGTAAAACTATTTCCATTGCTATGTGCTTTTATGATTGTTATCATTTTGTCCTTCACATCTAACAACTTTTCTATATCCATTACATACTTATCTAAGATTGACACCAATTCTTCTCTAGAACTACACTCTTTTCTCCTCATTATTTAGTAATACTATTTCTTTCTCCCCTGCATTCCTTCTTTTAATATATTTCCAAAATTTTTTACTTACATGTCTACCACTTTAATTACTATCTTCCAATAATTTTCCATTTACTTTAATTCTCTATAATTATCTATTTTACCTAACTTATTTTTATTTATATTAACATCTTTTTCACTTTCTTTGTTCTTAATAGAACATTTATTTTCTCTGCGTGCTTTTTCTCTCTCTTTTACACTTTTACTAATTCTCACTTTTCTATTACTTTTATTCTTCTGAATACTCTTATCTAAAACCCTATTTGCCATTTTTTCTACTTCACCACACCAATCCTTATATTCATTCCCAACAAACTCTTCCATACCTTCTACTTTTATTTCATATTCTTCTAACTTATTCTTATCATTCACTCTCCATCCATATCTTTCACTATCCTTTCTACTTTTATTATTTTCCATTACATTACTAACCATTTCTATTATAAAAAAATTGTGATCACTATTACATACTCTCTCTTAACTATTAAAAACTTTAATTTTCTATATTTTATTCATTCCCTCTTTATCTACTAATACATACTCTATTGTATGAAATATATTATTTCTAGACCTGTATATTGCCCCTCATAAATATTTGATAAATTTCTAATATTCAAATTTGCTCTCTAACAAAAATTTTTCACACAAGTTGCCCATTCTTGTTATCCAAGTCATCAATTTCTTCAATATGCCCATTCATATCCCCTATAACCATATTTTTATCCCCTTTTTTTGAAACTCTGTATATCCTTAAATATGCATTCATATATGCTATTGTCCCATTCTGTTATAGTTTGACTATCTCCAGTGGCTATATCACTATATCCACCATCTATTCTTGTCTTCCTAACTTTATCTCAAACCACGAATGTTCTTGACACTTTATAGTATTTAAATATTTTTTTTGACATTACTCCTATACAACCATTTCTTTTTATATCCTGCCATACCAAATTTTCCAGTGTAGGTTCTTCTTCTCTCAGAAGGGTTTCCACTACTGCAAATACCTCAAACTCTTCATTTTTAACTGCTTTAATTGCAACCACTTTTCTTGTCTCCTACCACCTTGCATATTCAAATATTCAATTTTTGCAATTTCTTCCTTTCTTTCTGCACTTTTATAAATTCTTTTGATTATTTCTTTCTCTATTATATTTGTAGTTAGTTTGTTTACCATTAGTTTTACTGACCCATTCCCTCTCCATGTCTGCATTTACATCTAGATAAACTACTCTTTGTTTACTTCTTACGTCACATCCATCCTTAACCTTGTTTTTGTTAATACTATAATTTAAAAACCTACCCTCCTTTATAAATTTCCTGAAATATATTTTTCATAAAACAAGCACCCTAATGCTTCACTTCTTTGCTTTGCTAAATGCAATCCATCTCTCTTACTAATAAAAAAAACTTCACACACCCACAAACATAAAATTATTTTTCACACAGTTTTTTCAATTTTTCATTTATAGAATATGTCCTATCTAACATATACCTATTGTCAAATCTTGGTAGTAATCTAACTATTCCTACTCTTCCTTTAACCTTATTCAAACTATTAATCAATTCTTTGTATTCATCCATTATTCTCACCGATGGTTCTGATAATTTATTTGTCCCCATCATAATACAAATATCTCTACTCCCCTGTTTATTCACCTTATCTGTAACATCCCTACTTCTAGATTCAGGAAAACACACTTTTACATATCTATTTCTATTTCTCCATGCAATTACATCTCCACAAAGTTTAAATTCAAAACAAAATATTTATTAACATATTAACTATAACTAATACAATATAAAAACACAAACATCGTAGCCATCCCAATAGCAAAGAAAATAACGAAATAATAATCACAAAACATATTTATAATGGATTTAAATTGGCTACGGATTACAATTTTTTTCTCTGTTCATCTCATCTAGGATATAACCCTCATCCCAACATTGGTACTCATATTCTAGTACTGGGAACAAATAACTCCTATATTATAGACTGTTAAATAAACTGTTTCGATCCGTGACTTATCAGTTTGGGACACCAATTATTTTCTTTTCTGAAGCAGCGCTTCATCAGTACTAATATTACAATAAATATAATCATTAACAGAACAGTTAACTTTTAGCCCTTATCAAATCAAATCAATATTTCTTTTTCTCTCCATTAAGGAATTCACAGTACCTTAGAAATTACTTTCATTTTTGGTATTTAAACCTACAATTGATTTTATAAGCTGTTACTCCCCATAAACTTAACGCTTAACTTCTATTCTCTAATTGTATAATAATTTAAAAAGTTACATTCACACACCCTCATTTGTATTGCATACTATGTACCCAACATAAGTTTCTCTACCATTGTCTTATCAGTCCAGCGGTGACTTGCTACAGCATGAGCTGGATATGATGTGCATTGCTTATTTGAGTTTAAATTACTAACCTCAAATTTGGAATAATTATCGGTTCAATAATAAGTTGCGAGTTAAGCTTAGCTACACTATACATCAATTTCTGAAATATAGTTTATTTATAATTCCCTAAAGCAAATAACTAGTTTCAACTAATACATAATGACCTGGCAAAACAGTAACCAATATTTAATTCACTCCATGGTGATAATGATAATACCCTTGTAAGAGAAAATATATCAAGAAACAACATTTTGGTGACAGCATAAACCTAAGTGTGCCTTCGATCTGAGACTATAAGGTATATGAGGACCTTGTCGCTGCACATATAGAAAAACGGGAATGCTAAATCACCACATACTATAACCGTATAAAATATTTATCTCTTATGAAGCAAACTAATAATGGAGCTGGGAATACATCCTCGATCTCCAAACCCCTTCAAAGTTAAATAAATCTAATCAAGAGAGAGCTATGCTCCATCTCAGCCTTCGAAGTAGTGAGAACTTAGCTCACCTTGAACAAATAAAGGTCATTTGCACTCTGACTTAACCTAAGGGTATCATATTATTGGTGTATGAACCGATAATTTTAATATTAGTCTAACATAACTTGAGCATAAATTTTCATTAAAGCATTAATACTATAGACTAAGAAATGGGCATCATTTATTTAGACACATCTTATCTTAACTCAATCACCCTTTAGGGCATAACAAACAAATACTTAAAATATATACGTGAAAATACTTTTAAAACTATTAGCATATCAATACTATGTAAACCTCTTTTACACTCCATTCTCAAGCATTCCATAAAATATACAAGCTAAAGTGATTAAATACGAACAATATTAGGTTTTCTGTTCTAATTGAAACTTAATACTGGGTTGAAATTTAAACACCTAATTAAAAACATATAATAAATGAAAGTCAACACATAGCATTAAAAATATATATATAATAATAAAAGGAAAAATTTTATTTAAAGTCTTTTCAGCACACTGCCTCATCTTGACTGTTCTCCCTTTGAAAAGTTTCTCCGTGTTTTAATACACATTTTATCTTAAGGAAGTAGATACATAGCCCTGGCTGCACAGATTTAAAGAATCCAAGTTGCAACTTTATTTGTGACATAACGAATTTTGAAATGCATATTTAATAATGTAGTTACATTGCTCGTCAGGATCCTGGCTCACTTATTAATTCATTCTAGAAAAGTATACATTTGCAATATCAATTATTCCATAGACACTTGTTAGTGGGATTTAATTCCTCATTTATCTTATGAATTGAATTATTTCCTGAATTATTCCTTTTCTTTATTAAATTTTTTTACCAATTCAAATTAAATATTTAGCTTAGACTTGATGCTCACGACTGCACATTTATATCTTTCATAAGTCTTTCGTCCAATATTTCTTCCTTTCTTACTTCTACTTCAGTTATTCTGACATGTATTCTACAATTTGCTGTTAAAATTATTTTCATACGAGAACATAAAAGTTTTCTCTGATAAAAGCAATTAATCATAAGAATATACTGCTCACATTTGGTTAAGTCTTTATCATCAATATAGCACAGATGCACAATTAAAGCTTTTTTGTTCTTTCAGTCTTTTTCCTATGCTTTATAAACATATCCATCGAAGTATCATACGAGAAACATTTTTGACAGAATAAATATCAATAAAAGTTTTTACTTGAAATATCTGGCACAGGGAAAATTGGAGTATCTGGGTTAGATGCATTGCATTGGAGATGATTTACTAACTTTTGTTGTGCTGGCAATTTCAGTTATAATTAATTTCTGAAGGAGATCCAGTGTGCCTAATTTAGTTGTTTAGAAACAATTTATAATTACACTATACTTTTAAATAAATTCATAGGTCAGAAAATGGCAACCATCAAAGCATATAACTTTTCCCAAAAAAAAAAAAAAATGAAACAAAATTTTAATTATGTGCAAACACAACACGAACAATTTAGAGAAGCCCCTTCCTCAATCTATCATCTCTTTTATAAATTTTGATTGCCCATCATCCTCCGACCTACTTACTTAATCTTTGACCCTTGATATTAAGTGCTAATTGGCTCATCAAACATAATTTGACAATAATTATTCACAATGCGGCCTACCCCATGTGGTGTGCTTGAAATTTTCCTGCTCTAAGTAAAAAAAAATGTCAGAATAAATTGAGGAAAAAAAATTTCCAATTAAAAGAGTAGACTAAAATTTTGATTTAAAATTCTTGAATGACTATAATTATTGGTCGACTTGAAACTGATATGAAACAATAATTCTCTCAATCCTCTTTCCAACAATATATTGCATGATATATAAAAATTGGGAATTATTCCTATACACCCAGGTCTCGTTTTATGTGGATTTATTTAATGCGATTTTGAAGTTATGCAATTCATGTTTCTTAATATCTTTGTATGCGTTTTTCTTTTATGTAATAAAAATTATTAGATCAGAAGTCAAGCTCCATTAATGTGCTATTACTTTAAATCCTATAAATTTCACGCACTCACGTCATATTTAAAGTAATAGTGCATTATCGGAGTTCGACTTCCATCCAATAATTTCAATATTTTCAGCGCTTTATAATAGTACTGTAATAGATTTTATGCAATAAATAAGTTCATAATTCACTTAAAATCAGGATTTCCCCATTTTATATACACACAACATTAAATTTTACAAGACTATAATGTAAATCTGTTCAAACATTATAGATGAAAAATACTATGTATGTTGTTGTTTTTGCATTTTAAATCAAATTCTATTTTTCCTTTTTAAAAAAGAGTATGAATCAATTCATCAAGTTTATTTTTAAAAGGTGAGTAACAGCAGTGGGCACAATTAAATTTGACACTTAAAATCTGATTTTTAATTGTAATTAACAATTTAAAAATTACGTAATGTGATCTGAAATTAAGATGATGTGAAACGATGAAATTTGATTTTTAAACAGAATTGAAAATAAAAAATGAAAGACGAAAATAAGAATTTAATTTTTAATTGTTTGTTTTAATTAAATTTTGCCCAACAGTAGTGAGTCGGTGTCTTTTTATTATTGTAAGTCAAGTTCTTATTTTTATTTTAAACTTTTAGTTTACTCTAACAGAGAGAAATAAAACACCCAAGAAAATGAATTTCTTTGGAAACAAAAATTTCAATTTTAGATCGCTTAGCAAAATGTGAAGGATCAACAGTGATTGGAAAACGTTTTAGTTGTATTTCCTCTTAATTTCGTTTAAGCAGAAGCTACAGTACCTCACATCACATCACATCACATCACGAAGAATCTGATGTCTTAAATAGCGATAATGATTAAAATACCGTACATGTATGAAAAAAATGTAAATTATGTATAAAAATATATTGTTTTGAATAAAATTAAATACTGTAGTTAATAAAAAATGTAAAAAAAGTTTGTCTTGCATCAATTTTTTTCAAATTTGAAATTTTTTTTAGTCATATTTTTTTTTTTTATGTGAATTTTAAAGTATTTTATGTTGTTGCTTTGCTTTTATGCGATTTTTGGAAAATTACAGTACGTATCCTCCATTTTTCAATGTAATTTAAGTCTATTTTTGTGCGATTTCTTTTGTGCGCGTTTTCTGAGGAACCTATCTACCGCATAAAACGAGACCCAGGTATAATTAAAATTTTATCTATTGCACACACACATTTATTAATAATCTTCACTATCTACTTGTAATGAATTTCAAATAGCCTTAGACTTTTTTTTTAATTTTATAGCTATCTCCCTAAATTAAATATTGAACAAGAGTTATTACAAGCAAGTTAAATTTCCCAACCTTTTCATATATTAAACTTTCACTTTTCAAATAATATTATTTGTCCAATTCAACACTTAAACCTTTATAAATAAACCTATTCATACTTTTGTTGTCCATGGGAGCTTTATTCCCTTTCATGCATTCAATACACTTATACATTAGACTTTTTCAATAAGCTACAGACATAATTTTATTTATATGTTGCACAACCGCTATACGAAATTTTAATTTCTTAGAAAAAAAAAAAAATCTATTCCATGTTTCATTTGATCTGAAATTCTTCTATGAAAAAATTTTTTTTTTCTTTTCAACCTGTTCAAAAGCCAGCATTGCCCTTAACTCATCGATCTTTGGTTTCTTTGATTCAAACCAAATGTCACAATATATATATATATATTTTACTAATCATATTTATTGTAGTATTATATCTGAATAATGTCCATTTGGTAGAATTGCAATAGAGCAGTTGGTCATGTGATTATAACAGAGGCAACATCTTGATAAGGTTCCGATAAGGAATGAAAGCCTGGTTAGATGTATTAGATAAAAAAATTTATTTATATTTAGTTGTCTATTTCAATTTTGTTTTAGATTAATGATTTTAAATTATTAAGTGTCCACTGTGTTACACTTATGGAATACAATTTATGTGATACACACACACACACATAATTAGTGCAGCTGCCTGCCATAGTCATGATCTGAACTCTGAATCTAGGCTAGTCATAGGAGTTTTTTTTTTCCAAGCAGCAATCACATAACAAAATCAGTTTGCCATTCAATATCAATCAACAAAAGAATATCAATTAGTCTTAATTAAAGAGTAAAACAAGAATGAAAAACACTCTAACCCTCACTATTGGTAATAGAAAAGATTGATAAATAGCAACTTCTTTACAGCTCATCTAAAAAAAAAAACTTTATTCTTAAATGGCCTATTTAAAATCTGCTTTACTTTATATTTATATAAATCACATTTAAATATAATATAGTTCATATTTAAAAATAAAGGATTATATTTTAATGATTGGCAAATTTTTAGAGTTTAATAATTCTTATAAATATACCTTAATCCATAATTTCATATGATGATATTATTTTTTTAAAAAGTACAAGTAGTAAATAGTTAGTTATTATTATAATCCAAAATACAAAGTTTTTGCATTTTAAAAACTTTATAAATATAACAATACTTTTAGAGAAAGGCTTTAACCTTTATCATATGTGCCTTGAACATTTATAATAGTCAAATGGTGTTTTTTTTTTACTATAGAGGCATATCTCAAACCTCAACACAAGATAGCGACTTTATAAAGCCGTCTTATCTTTAACCTAAATTTTCACTTATGCAGGCCAATCTGAAGTATCTCGATTTGGGAATATGAAGTTATTATTATCTTCACTTTTTAAGTTCACTATTTCCTTTACAAATTAATCTTTGCGAAATCTGGTGATTTTATATATTGAAAATATATAAAATGATGTAAAGTTGTGATTATTTATTAAGTACATAGGAAGTATGTAATATTAACTAGTTGTAAATCACAAGATTTCATGAAGATTAATTCGTAAAGAAAATAGAGGACTTAAAAAGTGAAGAGACTAATAGCTTCAAGCTCCCAAATCAAGATCCTTCAGACTAAACCTATATAAATGAGAATTTAGGTTAAAGATAAGATGGTTGTTCTTATCTTTATAAAATCGCTATCTTGTGTCAAGGTTTAGAAAGTCCCTCTACAGTCAAGAC
Organism: Epiperipatus broadwayi; assembly: GCA_028023455.1. Lineage (NCBI taxonomy): Eukaryota > Metazoa > Onychophora > Udeonychophora > Euonychophora > Peripatidae > Epiperipatus > Epiperipatus broadwayi. The sequence goes on from JAQFVV010006489.1 coordinate 342,647, forward strand.
ATTGTTTGACTATTAAAAATGTTCAAAATGCATATGATAAAAGTTAAAGCTTTTTTCTAAAAATATTTACATATTTCCTATGCTCTTACTAAATAACCACAACTTTAAATATAATAATATACCAACTGTAGCAAAATAAAAATTATATGCCACAAAACTGTGTGAACAATTAATAATTATTATGGTGTTAACATTTGAAATTGCTAAGCAAGCTTTAAGTGCAATATATCATTGTAAAAGCTAGATAATTATTAATAGTCTATATCCATTTATGGGAAAATAACTTTATATATATAATAGGAAGTCACAAATATTTGAAAATATGTCTATATGCTTAAAATCACAATAATATTCATAGCATGTCATATATTTCATCACTTTTAAAAAATTTTTATCAGTGTACATTTATGTATAACAATTCTTTGAGATAATAAAGACAGAAGTTTTTTTAATAGATAATACAGATTTTCTAATCAGTAAATAACAATGTTCAAGTTTAAATTATTTAATTTAATTAACTTTTATTGTAATTCATACATATACAATATTTACAATTGAAATTCTTAAATGCATGCATATATTTCAGAGGTTGAGAATGACTTAAATCAAATAGTTTACTGATATAATTTTCAGTACCAACAGTCTGTAAATCCAGATGCCTTGCAAAAACAGAATGGTAAAGCTCATCAAGCAAAAAAGAAATATGTTTCTAAATTAACTAAGAAATTTTTCTTTATTCATAACTATAAAACAAAATTAAATAATTAAGCTTTGGTAAACAATATATACATGATGATCCTTGATCACAGATTTCTACTTGTATTACTTTCAAACTAATCACTATTAAAATTAGTTTAAGAAAAAATTCTACACTTACAGTTCTTTCAATATTGCACCATATATAAATTATTTATTTTTATTTTTGAACCATTTTTCTACCTGATCAGATTTTTTTATCTTTATTAGACCTATAAATAAAACTCTGAATGACTTATAACACAGCAGATACTTTCATGAAAAATGACACTAGCTTGACTGACATTTACATATTTTTCCACATAAAAACTATACTTAAATATCTACCAATTCTGTGAAATATTATAATCAAGTCACATCTGTTTCTTAGTTTTGGTGCTTATATTTACAATAATCAAAAAGTAAATGTGCCTATCTAATTTACATTCATAAAATGATGTCATACATCTTCAAAAAAATTTTAATCATCAATATTAGTATAAACAAGAAGAATTGTAGTTTTATAGCTAATTATAACTGCTACAAAGATAATATCTGTGATGCCAACTAATGTATTTTATCATAAATCATTCCTAAATATTCAAGATAAATTAAAAAATTATAAAGTTTGTGCATACAAATGATTATGGACTTGATAGTGATTCTGAATTTATAAACTATTTTGCAAATGTGGGAAACAACTACTAGATAAATCTATGATTTCCATTCAAGAGTAGATATCAAAAAAAAAAAAGAGTTCAAATCAATTCTCACATGAAAAATGATTTTAAAAAATTGTGTAAAGATTAGAAAATGGTAATAAATAGAAAAAAAAAAAGTTTGTTCCATGAGAAATAAAAATACGATATATATATATTTTTTTTATGAGTCAACAAAGTGTCGGCCGGGAAGCAAACCCAGGACAACTGCTTGTAAGGCAGCAGCTGTGCTAACCACTCGGCCACCTTTTTTTAACATATAAATACACAAATACATAAATGCAGTAAAAAGAGAAAAAAACAACAACACTAAAATGTAAAAAAAAAAAAAAAAATTTCTTCAGCTTTCACAATATTTCTGATATTATACGATCAAAAACACTCATGTTTAGAAATAGTCTAAGAATATTTTCGAATATGAGTATTTGCATACTTTTATTTTTGGTCATATAATAAGTTGAAAAAAAATTATTTTTTATTTTTAGTGCTTTTTTTTACTTTGTAGTGCATTTGTGTGAGTATAAACATTTCATTAAAAATATATATATTTTATTTTCTATTTTTTAAATTTTATATAATTCCAGAAGCTAGGAATACAATTTAATAACGCAAAGTAGAAAGATATGCATTAGATGCAGATGTGTGGATGGCAAAGGGGGCAATTCAAGGAGAAATGGGATGGTTACATTTTTATATGAGAGATTGAAAAAGCAAAATAAAAATGTTCAGTAGATTGAAGTTTATGGATAATGAAAGAATAGCCAAAATAGTATTTAATTGAGTTAAAAATAAAGAGCAGGCAATAAGATGGGTGAGAAAGGTAATGCAGTATGTAAAAAATTTGGATAAAAAAATTATATCAATATACTTATACAAAAGGTGGAATGATTGTGTTAGGAGAATGTTGAGTGTTAAAGGAATAGGATAGAAAAAAAAAGATGCATTAATAAAGAATAGAGAGTTGAAAAGATGGAGAACTAGTATGGAGAGTAAAAAGAGTTTAAATATATAAAGAAGTAAATGAAATATTGGGTGCGAGTTAATTTATAATAGCAAGAAAAATAGTTTATTGTTTAAGGCTCGAACAGGATCTTTAGCAACAAGGGAATATATACAAAAATGGTAAATATGGGTGATTTAGTCTTCAAATTGTGTAAGGAAAGCATAGAAAATATCAGGCATCGGTTAATTGAATGTAAATGCCTGAAAGCAGAAGGTGTACAAATAATGAAGTTGTGGAAGAATAAATATAAACAAAGTGATTATACAGAAAGTGGATTATTGGTTTTTATGATGGGTTTGGGAAAAGATAAGAGGGATTTAGACATAAAGGCCATGGAATTGACAAAAATTATGTTGTGGAAATGGGATGGAGCAGGATAAAGAAGAATTTGGGAAAACTTAGGATGGAGAATGGAAAGGGAATGTAATGTGGCTAACAGGTTTCTCTGGGCATAGTAGCCGAGAGATTCCTGACTCCATATAACGAGAAGTCACAGTGCATCATATCACATCATCCCATATAAAATTAAAAATTTAGAAAATTGCATTCATTTTCTCCTAAAATTATTTGAAAATTCTAAAAAAATGTATTGGCATCAGGAATATATATGTATGCAAAGTTTCAACTAGATTAAAAATTGGGTTACAAGATTTTATCTAGATAAACAGACAAAAAAACAAAGTAAGTTTAATATAAAGCATATAAAAAGTACATAGTCAAATATCTAAGGCTGAATATTGTAGCTAAAAAAAAAATGAACATAAGCAAGTGTAACACATACATATTTAAGCTAAAGACTAAGACATACTTTTAAAAAACTCATGGTAAGGCAAAAACTTTTCCAAAGACTTTTAAAGAATAAAAGTGAAAAAGATATTAATCACTAGTATTATCAAATGCCAGATGATGAATATTTTTTAACATTTTTTCATCTCTGTTTTGTCCTTTAGCTATAAACAGATAGATATCAATAAATCAACTAATTTTCAGTGGTTCACTGGATTAGTATAAACTGCTGGATTAGTATAAATCAACTACCTGGAATAAAAAATAATATTTTTTTTTACGTATTTAAAACATGAAAAAAATGTTTAAATCTTACCTAATCCAAATCTGGTTGGAAATAGCAAGTTAATATGCTTTTACTATACCATGGAGCCCTTCAAAAATATATATCATTGTTAACCATTATTGATCCACTGTAGAATAAAGGTCACTATGTTTTATTCAGTTTCTCTGATATCTAGCCTCTCTTCTTCACATCACACCAGAAAGCATCATTACTTCATATTTCCATCTCACATGTAATCTCTTTCTAGATCTTTTTCAATCAGTATGGATCCGGTTTAAGACTTCAACAGTCTTATTATGGTTTTTTTCAGTATGGATCCGGTTTAAGACTTCAACAGTCCTATTATCATTTCTTTTAGCAATATGTCCAGCCAATTCCATTCCAATCTTTTAATTCTTTCAATATTTGTTATTTCACCCATGTGTTTTGTTTTCAATCCCTTCTTATTACTCCTAACAAATATCCCTCCTTACTACATTGAGTGCCCTGAAATCTCTGTATTGTTCTTCATTTAAATGTCCAAGTCTCACATCTGTAAGTAAGAACTGGTAAAATATACTTATTTAAAACCTTCCTTTTCAAACAAATAGGCATATTTCCTTTTAGTATTAAGTTAATTCTATCAGAAGCATTTCATTAAAGTTTACTTCTATGATTAATTTCATCCATTATATTTCTTTTCTATTAATAATCTGATTAAAGTATTTGTAGTTGTTTACCTTCTTCTAATTTATTATTATCAATCTTTATTTTCTTCTTTTGAGAAAAACCATTGAACATTTATTTTTAGTCACACTTTCATATTTTCATCTGACAACTTTTGCAATATTTCTTGAAATTTTGAAACATTATTTTTAAACATTACATCATCTGTAAAATCTAAATGACTTAAGTAAATCTTTATTTTACTTTTATTCCATTAGCTTCCCATTATTAATCCATAAAATACTTCTTTTAAAACTGCTGTAAAAAGTTTTGGAGATACGGAATCACCCTTTTGTACATCCTTCACAATACTAATCTTATTAGAATTGCTATGTAATCTAATCATTTCTGTTGCATTCTGATAAATATTCTTCAGAATATGATATCCCAGGTCTATATCATGATAAAATAATGCTTTAATCACTGTAGAAATGTTTATAGAATCAAATGCTTTTTCATAATCTACAAATCTAAAGTTCATTGTAGATGAATTATAATTATATTGGTAATAATTTAATGTAGAACTGAGAAGATTGGTAGATCTGTAATTTCTAATATCTTTTTTATTACCTTTTTTAAATATTAATATTACTACAGCATTCTTCCAACGATCTATCACATCTTTACCATTTAGTCATTTATTATATAAAGTTGCCAATAGTTTTCCTATTTCTTCACCTGCTTCTTTTAAAATATTGATTACAATTTGACCATTTCCTGGAGGTTTTCTCTTTTTTATAGACTTAATTGCCCATCTCACTCCTTCATTTAAAAGCTGAGCAATTCAGAAAATATAATAATTATAGGGGATACTTTGTTTATTAATTTCTTTATCATTATATAATTCTTTATAGAACTCTTCCATACATATCATAATGTCATCTTTCTTTTTAGTAAGATTTCTATTTTTTTTTTCTTATTGCAAAAATAAGTTTCCTACTATTACCAAAATAATGTTTTACATATATTAGACTTTTATTCTCTTCTATATCTTTTCTTGTTAATTCACAATTATATTTTCTTATATCACTACTAAATCTTTTTCACATCATTTTATAAAACTCTAAAATATTCAATTCTTCGTAATGGATCATTTTTATATATTTTCATATTCCCTCTTTCCTTCATGCATTATCTTGTCTCAATAAAAAATTTATTGGTAAATTAATACTTTTTTGTTGTTGTTGCTACCTTTAATTGCAGTTCTTAATAATGTGTCAGTGATTTTCTTATTCATTTAAATGTATATATAATCATTTCTACGTGGGCAGAGTTATTCATAAACAACACTGAAAATACTGATATATATATAAATTTGGTTATAAAGTTTTCAAAAATAAATTATAAAAAGTTTTAAAAAAAAAGTCTAACTATTCAGGTTTAATATTTTATCCTATAATCTCTCAATGTGTATTTTCATTGTTATAAGTCATACCCTTAACTAAGCGAATTCAATTTTTCTAGCACTTGCTTTCTTATTATTCTTTCCACAACAGCCATGATTTGATTAATAAAACTAAAATTTTAAACAGAAAACTTAAATACTTTTAACATTGCCCTTTAGCTTAAACAAGTAACTATCAATAAATCTACCAATTTTAAATGGCTAACTGAACTGATTATAAACAGACTACCTGAAAGTAAAATCTTTTAACATATTGAAAACATGAAAAAATTTTCAAGTTTTTCTGGGCTCAGATCTGAATCCTAGAGTCTAGAAATGACAGACTAATAATCAATCATGCATCATGGAATTTTTCAGATACATATATAATCACTTTTAATGCAAAGTATTATTTATGAACAATATTTAAAATTTTAATAAATATATAATCTTAATTATGAAACTCTTAAAAACAAATAAACAAACAAACATATATTCTAATTTAAATAAAAAGATTCAATAAATTCTAAAAAGCTAAAAAAAAAAAAAAAAATAACTATTCATGTTAAATCTTTTTCCTTACAATATATCCTATGTTATATGTCATCCCATAAGGAATAAATCAATTTTTCTCACTTTTGCTCTCTTATAATTCCATCTATAACTGCCATGATTTGATTAATAAAAAAATTTTAAATAAAAAAATTGTGAAATGTATTTTGGCAGATCTTTATATGGCATCTGACAAATATTATAGTAAAATATTGTGTGGATTTTATATATTTGTATATTTATAACTATATATACGCTTAGATGCTATCCTAAGAAAAACTATTAATTTACTGAAGTTTAGCGCTTTCGAGGACTATGTAAACTCCTCACATTCACAGCATTAAGATTTGCGTGAATGGATATATATATATAAGTGAAATAATGCTTAAAGCTATTGTAACGAGCACAGACGTTCGTTACATTGTTTTTTTATATATAATTATTAAACAAGTTAAAATAAAAAGTTCGCATTTAAAAACTTTCTTTAAAAATTAAAAATTGAAATTAAAATATCGTTAAACTCTTATATATTAAGTCGCACAGATAATAAAAATTATTAAAATAAAATTTTTATTAAAGAAAAAGGTATTTTTAAAACTAAATTTTAAAAAGATTTGGAGATAAAATTATATCTCTAAATCTGTCTTTAAATATATTTTTGATTTGGAAAACAGGGTAATTAATTAGAAATGGAAATGATTGTTAATTAGTTAAATGTAAACCAGCCTTGAGCATTTAAATGAAATAACTTCAGTCAGATAGAAAGAAAACAATAGAAACGGATTAGCCAATGAAAGAAATCCATTTGGGAAATCGGACCTCAGCGAAAGGATCATTACATCCATGACGCAATGTTAATTCAATCCTTTGACAAAAATATAAAAAGGACAAGTTTTGGAAAGCATAAGTTAGTGAATGAAGAGTGATTGATTATTGACGATGTAACAGCTAGGTGTTAGTGCTGGGGGGATTGGAAAAGACGCACAGCTTCAATCCCTTCAGTTCTGTAAGAAAGGAAGAAAAATGGGCCATCGTTGCTTCATTGAGGACCAATTACACTAAAAAAAAAAAAAATAAAATAAAAATCTCCAAAGGATAAATAAATCGATCAACCGGATACAAATCTTCGGACGACGTGGGAATTCACGTGCAAACGGCAAGGAATATATGAAGATGAACTATTTCAATAACCGTAAGACTTTAAAATTTATGAACAGTAAATTAAAAACTTTTCATATTTAAAAATGATTTTAATATTATTCTATCTGACCAACAATATTTATTAATTGGTTATAATTTTATTTAATGTATTTAATTTGTAAAATCATTTCCATTTATTTATTTATTTATTTAATTTTGTTCTTTAAGTTGTTATGATTTCTGTTTTCCGTTAAATAAATTATAAAAAAATGTTAAACTTGAGTCGGGCGTGAATGGCTGTATCGATTTGTAAAGATAATTAAGGGAGGGTAATCTTGGGTTGTTCATTTCGTGGTTGAATTGGTTCAATGGATTGGATATATTTATGTAATTAGTAAATGTAATATGAGATCCGCTACGGGCAGGATTATAGATATACGCCACACACCCTCTGTTTGCCTATGGATGGGTTTGTAAGTCGGCAGAAGACCGCAGCCCATTCCTATGGAGTTTTTAGTTTATTGATCTACTTGCCCACAGATGTCACATTCCTGTGGGTGGAGAGGCAATGTCGTTTTTCTTTCTTCATATTGTTCAGATGTACATTCCTGACAATATAATTGTGTTGTCGTATCATGCTACATTGAATACATGAATGTATCAGATGGATTGGCGCCGGTTGATTGCGAAATGTGTTGCCTAGGGTTAAATAGGGATAGAATATTTTATTTTCGAATGCAAATCTATATAGTATATTCAGGCTCGATCCTATAAAACTATTAAATTTAAGTTGTTTATAGACGCTTGCATAGATTGGCTATCGGTTAAATATGTTTGCGTTTTCATATTTGATCGAAATATATAGACATTCGACAAATACTGATACCTTACGGTGAGTATCTAAAAGGTATTTATTCGGATGTCTTTTAAGTTATTGGTGACGATGCAGGTATCTTACGATGAATACTAGAGGGTTTCTTATATTTCCCTCTGCAATTGTCAGTAATCAATAACTTTGTATTTTGATCGTTTATGTTTACTTTGAAATGTTTTTGACCGTTGAAATCTATGTAACCGATCTATAGCAACATATTAAACAGGTTTATAAGCCCATTTGTGCGAACTTGATTAAAAATGCAAATTTATAATAAAATAGTAACTCAATGTAAATTAAAGTAAAATCAAAGTTAAAAATAATGTTAAATGTTTAAATGTAAATCACTAAAGTAATTTTAAACCTTATATATATGTGCATAAATAAATGTTTGTATGTGAATTACTGGCAGTAGCTTACTTTATTCTTTTATATCCTAGTAAAGATATTATATTAATCTCTGCTATTCCACTGAGCTAGTGACATGGGCTAACGACCGGAATCAAAATTTAAGAAAAAAAAAAAATATATATATTTTTTTTTTTGACTCACGTATCTGCCTACTTTATAAATTTTTCTAGGTTCAAATGCCTAGATGGCGCCCCGTAGTGCAGTTTACGTAAGTCCCTTTCTCCGGATCGTTACACTATCTATATTGGTATGTTTAGGTGGTGACTAGTTTCTAATGGATATATATATACAGTGAGTTTATGTAAATGTATGTAAATTATATGGCCCATTTTTTCAATAGGAAAAAGCAGGATTCCTTCTTATTCATGGCATTAGGGTTGTTGGCTATATGCCATGCCTCTTTAATTTTCCGCTTGGCATTATTTTGATGATACAAACGATGTTGGCAGATATGGATTCGAATGTATGGTCCATTGTGTTTTGGTTATCAAGAAAGATAGATTTGTGTCTAGGATTTTTTGTGGCTCTTTTATAGAGAGGCATGAACGTGATTCACTAATAGATAGCACTGCATTCTGCTTGGGGCAAGCAATTTTATATACAGTGTGCAGAGTTTGATCATTATGGAGTTTAGCTTTAGAATTATTTATGAGGGTGTTCATTATAGGATGAGTGTGATAGCTTACTGGATTGGTTTGTGAGCAGATTTTAGTTAAATTTTTGGCTACACATGGTATGTTAGGGAGCAGTATCCAAAGCTTGTAATCTTTGGGTGGGTTTTTTATTTTGTTGTAGAATTTGTTGACTCTCCTTGTGAGATCAATATATTTGAAGCGCATCCTGCTTAGTTCGTTTAAGTTTTACAAGTGGCTTCATGCTTGCATAAATGATAGTTTCTGTAAAGAAAAGATGATAAACTGACATATTTGTGAGATTTGAGACAGAGAGATTTAGGATGCGTGTAACCTCTTATTTCTATGGGGTTGATATGCATTTTATACTTTAAATGGTTTCTCTCTCTGAATTTGGAGGTCAAGGTATTTTAACTCCTTTTGCTAGTCTTCCCAATCAATTGTCCAGGATAATGCGAATTTAGCCTTGAACACTGTTTTAATCTTGTTGATTACTCAGCATTTTCAGATAAAAATCAAATTATTTAATTAAAAACACTTTGACTAATTTGTAATTAGAAATTGAATTATTTCCATCATTTATGTGAATTGTTTAATACACAAGTTCATATAAAACAATGTTTCAATGGTAAACTTATCTTTTTTAGTTATTGCAGGTTTGACTAGTGACAGTGCAACCATGAATATTGATTTTAAGATGTTGTTATAAACAAGCAGACTATTTTTCTGAGGGCAACAGTCAATAGCACTTGAAGAATAGAAAAGAACAATACCATTCAAAGCACTGTGATATATGCTAACTAATGTGACATTACTAACAATCAAATGCATTAGAAAAAGTATAAGTTTGAATTTTTCTAAAAACATTTAACTATACATACTATCAACACAAATCTTGATTGCTATTTATAATTCCCTGTTTTCTCTTATAATCACAAATTCTGAAAAAATTTCTAACCACAATATCAAAAAAATCTCATTAGAAATTATATTGCTTAATCTTGTTTCTACTTCACAATACCTGTTGACTTTTTTGATATGTTTAATAAATAAATCAGATTCTAACAATTTACTTTTTCCTCAAATATTGTATAAGGGTAGATACACAGTTGTTAGTCAAAAAATAAGTACAAAATGGAGAAACAACCTTGACTTATATATTTTCAGATATCAAAATTAATACTATATTTAAAATACTGGTATTTTTCACAAATGAATCTATAAAAATATTACAGAAATGCTAACATATATATAGATATACATTTGTATTTTAGTGCATTTTTAACTGCTTGATTTTTAACTTTTGCTATTTTTTTAATTACACCAACTATACATGTGATAAAAAAACAGGTAAGAAGTGGACATACAATCTTAAAGAAAGGTTTAATTAAAATATTTAAAAATTAAGAAGATGGACTAGATGGAGGAAATGACTGATTACGATAGCACACACCATCATATTCAGCACAATAACCCTGAGCCCAATTAGCAGCCTCTCCTGTTTAAAAAATTCATTCTAAAGCAATTTGTAGTGTAGGTGCAAAAGAGAGATAGAAAGAAAAAAAAATTGTTTAGAGATAGCAAATTAAATAAATATACAACAAGCACAAAAAAAACCCATAAATTTAACACACAAAAAAATTTTTTTAAAAGATTTTGCCACCTGTGAAGTTTTAAATTAAAATATATTTAGAAAATTAAAAAGAGAAAAAAAATATTTACTCTGAATGTATCAAAATAGTCAAGACGAGAGACCAGCACCAAGCACTTGGGGGCAAACATTAAGGAATGATGCACTAAACCAGCTTCTTGTTCCTCAGTGTCTGCATCATCAGGCTTAGTGGGAGTCATGGCGACGGCTTCGTTGAAAGTAAGACATGCACAGTAGTGGCGATCCGCATCAATATCAGTTAATACTGATACAAAAAATGTTGGTTGCTGCCGCTCAGTGGATAAGGTCCATCCTTGAGGTTGGCAAAACTAAAACAAATAAATTCAAACATTAGTTTAAAAATAATGTATAGATTTTTGTTCTATTGTTAGAAATAATATAAAATGCTTATTTTTTAATAATGTAAATTTTAAAACAGAAATATATATATAAATAATTAATATTGTTCCAAATTTAAATAATAATAAAAATTATAGATAGAAATTAACTATTTCAAAATATTGACTGACTTTGTTAGTCTTAATTTTATACAACTACACACTGTGCTTTACTACTCCTTTTTAAAATTATTTACCTGTATATTAAGATATTCGCTGAATCAAAACATTATAACTATTAATAATTACTCATAAATCAGTATGGTCATTCTAAAAGTAGTAAAAGATGAGGTAAACAGAAGAACATAATTAAAAAGTTTCACAAACTATTCCATAAATGATAATAAATTTGAGCATACACGCCAAACTTTTAGCCGTCTTTGCAACAATTTTTTGAAACCATCAATATTTTGCCTGAATGATATTTTCTCCATTATATTACAATTAATATTTCATTTCTTTAGAGTACTTTGAGATAAACTTTATAATGTAAACAATGTTTCCATCAAAAAAATGCTCAGTTATCGTAAAACATGTTTTTCTATGAAATCTATTATTCTTTGATTGCTACAAATGCTCAATCCATAGGCTTGTGCTCTCATAGCTTTAGACTGAATATCATCCCAACCAGTAAGTTAAAGAACATATCAATTAGACTTTTTATCTTGCCATTAAATTAAAGAGCATCCTTAAATGATTTCCCAATGTCTTTATATCAAGAAAACAGAAATATCTCTCATTCACTTCCATGCCATCAATTTGACAGAATAACACCTCTAGGTACAACAACTAATTAGTTATAGTAGTTGTATTAGTTATAATAAAATAAAAAATTTTAAAACTCGTAGAATGCAGCAGAAATTATATGGGAGTTTGTACAGCATCTCAATGTCCAATTCTATCTTTCTATTCAGTGATTTAATAAAAATATGGAATAATTTTTCAGTTCTTCATATTTATTCCAATATACAAATAAATAAAAAAATCTAAAGTAATCTTTATAATTTTAATCTATTTATTGAATTCTCCTTTAAAATATATGAATGAATCCACCATATCTATACACTTTTTCTAATGATATTGTCAAACTTTTCTAAACATACTTAGCTTCACTTACAAATAAATGTTAAATAGTTAAATAACATATTTTAATGCTACATAACTCTGTGGGAAGTAATTATTTCCACTTTGCAATTACAAATATTTAAAAGTTATGACTATTTATTAATTATAACAATTATTAAAATTAATATTTCACTTAATATTCAAATATTGTTAAAAGTAAGACTTATTCTTCATCTTTGTGTATATTAATGATAATTGCAGAACATTCAATCTGTCATCATCATCATCATCAACCATTATCAATCCACTGCAGGATGAAGGTCTCTCCAAGTTTAATCCATCTTCTCCGATCTTTAGCTTCTCTTTTCCACAAAACCCCTGCACATTTTCTTATTTCATCCATCCATCTCACATGTGGTAGCTTTCTGGGTCTTTTACAATCTCTTGGAATCCAGTTTAAAATTTCAATTGTCCATCTATTATCATTTCTTCTAGCAATATGTCCAGCCCAACTCCATTTCAATCTTTTAATTTTTTCAATAAGGTCAGTAACACCTGTTTGTTGTCTTACCCCTACATTGCGTTTTCGATCTCTTCTTGTTACTCCCAACATACATCTCTCCATACTCCTTTGAGTGGTCTGAAGTCTCTGTATTGCTCTTCTATTAAGTGTCCAAGTCTCAGATCCATAAGTAAAAACTGGTAAAACACATTTGTTAAAAACCATTCTTTTCAAACACATAGGCATATTTCCTTTTAGTATCAAGTTATTTCTACCAAAAGCACTCCAACCAAGTTTAATTCTATGATTAATTTCCTCCATTATGTTTCCATCTGTATTAATAATCTGACCAAGGTATTTGTAACTGTTAACTTCTTCTAATTCTTCATAATCAATCTTTATTTTCATATTTTGAGCAAATCGATTAAACATTACTTTAGTCTTTTTAACATTTATCTTTAGTCCTACTTTTCTACTTTCATCTGCTAACTCCTGCAACATTTCCTGCAGCTCTGAAGCGTTACTTGCAAAAACAACTACATCATCTGCGAAATCTAAATGACTTAAAAACTCTCCATTTACTTTCACTCCTTTAGTTTCCCATTTTAATCCACAAAATATTTCTTGCAGCACTGCTGTAAAAAGTTTTGGAGATATTGAGTCACCTTGCCTTACACCTTTCTCAATGTTGATTTTTCCAGTATCATTATGTAATCTAATTGTTGCTGTTGCATTTTTATAAATATTCTTTAAAATATGACAATATCCTGGATCTATACCTTGATGATCCAATGCTTTAATCACTGAAGAAATGTGTATAGAATCAAATGCCTTTTCATAATCTACAAATCCAAAACATAATGACAACTCATATTCATTTGTCCTTTCTATGACTTCCCTCAATACCTGGATATGATCTATTGTACTAAAACCACTTTTAAATCCAGCTTGTTCTCTTGGTTGGTGGAAATCCAAAGTTCTCTGTAGACGAGTTGTAATTATCTTGGTAAAAATTTTATATAAAACTGATAAAAGGCTGATAGGTCTATAATTTCTAATATCTTCTTTATCACCTTTTTTAAATATTAATATTATTACTGCATTCTTCCAATCTTCCGGTACATCTTTATCATTTAGACATTTGGTATATAACTTTGCTAAAATTGTTTCTATTTCTTCACCTCCTTCTTTTAATATATCAATTATAATTCCATCATTTCCTGAAGCCTTTCCTTTCTTCATACATTTAATTGCATGTCTCACTTCTTCATTTAAAATTCTGGGCAATTCAGAAGATGTAATAGATATAGGAGGTACTTGTTCTTTATTACTATATAATTCTTGATAAAAATCTTCTACCAATTTCATGATGTCATCTCTCTTTTTAGTAATAATTCCATCTTTTTTTCTTATTGCAGATATAAATTTCCTACCAATACCAAAATGTTGTTTAACATTCTTGAGACTTTTATTTTCTTCTACAGCTTTCCTTGCTATTTCACAGTTATACTTTCTTATATCATTTTCAACTCTTTTCCGTACCATTTTACAAAATTCGAGATATTCAATTCTTTTTAATACATCATTTTTGTATATCTTCATATTCCTTCTTTTCTTCATAAATTCTCTAGTCTCAGTAGAAATTTTATTAGTCAATTGCTGCTTTTTTCTACCAGCTATCTTTGTTGCAGTTTTTAAAAGTGTATCAGTTATTTTCATATTAATTTCATTCAAATCTGAATCATGTTCAAAATCTCCTAACACTTGAAACCTATTTGTAAGTTCTAATTTAAATTCATTAGAATGTTTCTGAAGATTAGGAATATCAACTGTAAATATTGTTTTTCTCAATAATTTTTGTCTCTCTAGTTTTACATTAACACGTAACTTACACCTTACTAATCGATGATCACTTCCTGTGTTAAATTTATTAAGAACATTACAATCTTGAAATATGTATTTCCTGTTAGTCAAAATATAATCCAATTCTGCTGTACCTTCATTTGGATGCTTCCATGTCCATTTCCTTTTAACATTTTTCTCAAAAAATGAATTCATAATATAAAGTTTTTCTTTTTCTGCAAACTCCACAAGTCTATGTCCTCTCTCATTTCTATTACCATAACCAAAATTACCTACAGCAATTTCATCTTTCATTTGTCTACCAATTCTAGCATTAAAGTCTCCCATAACAATTTTAAAATGTTGTTTACTCTGATCAAAAGCCTTTTGTACATCCATATAAAAATCTTCTACTACTTCATCACTATGAGAACTTGTTGGGGCATAAACCTGAATTATCTGCATTTGGTATCTGCTATTAAGTTGTATAACTAATCTTGCAACTCTGTCCGATACACCATCAATCTCCACAATATTGTTCTTCCACTTTTTATTTATAATGAATCCTACTCCACTTGTATTTCCAATATGTGTGCCTTTATAATAGAGTATATGTCCACTTTTTAAATCAATTGTTTCTTCACCTTTTCTTCTAACAGAGTCCAATAATGTCCCATTTAATATAAGACAATTCTTCTTCTAATTCTTGCAATCTTCCTTCACTTGAAAGTGATCTGCAGTTGTAAGTACCTAAATAAAAAGTCGTCATCAAATGGCAGCCTGGGTCCACAATCAGGGGATTCTTAGCACCCTCCGCCTTTGGCCACCAACCGCTGCCTTGGTTGGTGACTTTACAGCCTCCTGGGAATAAGGGCCATGCTTTATTTTTGTCTGTCATAATTGTATATATGTATTGGAAAAATATTTATCATTTACACAAACATTCATTCTGCCTTATCAGGCAGACCATGGTGTTTCTTGATCTTAAACTCAGAGGTAAAAAGCCAATAAACTCACCACGCTGGCTAATGCGTGTTGGTGAGCAGCCCATCCATGTTCATATACTATATGAATAATCACATAGTAATAACAGCTGCAATGACAAGAACGTATGGAGTGGACATTAGGAATTTGCCCTGCTTGGTTCCTTTAAGGCCTCCAAGAGGAATCAAAGGGTCTCCTTTCAGTTAATAGCAAACTCCTTTCTGCAGCCATTTAATCTGTACATAAATTAAAATGCTAGACAATTTTCATCATATAATTTAAAAACCAAATCAAAAAGTAAGCTTATATAATAACAGAGCCCAAAGATAGAATGATAATATCATTCTATCTTTTCATTATTTTTGACATTACATAACACTATGGGAGATAGTTACATCCATTTTGCAATTACAAATATTTAGAAGTTATAATTATTTATCTATTATTAAGACTAATTTTTCACTTAATGTTCAAAGATTGTTAAAAATAAGACTCATTCTTTATCCTTTGGATATATTAATGACAATTGTAGAACATTTAGTCTATACATAAATTAAAACAATAGACAATATTCATCACATGATTTAAAAATCAAGTCAAAAACTAAGCTCATATAACAACAGGTCCCAAAGATAGAATGATAATACCATTCTATCTTTTCAATGGTTTTTGACACTACATAACTCTGTGGGAGATAGTTACTTCCATTTTGCAATTACTCTATCCCAACTTTTCTATGATTACATCATAGCCTTTATTTCATTACCAAATATATCTAATTCTTCATCCTCACAATGCCCATCAAAATTAAATAATTTCTCTGTCACAATATAATTTCAAATAATGAAACAAATATTTATTTCTCCTCTCACAAAGTTTTCAGTAATAGATTTCACAACTGTAATTCCACAAATATACATCTAACTTCAAAACCCAATACAATTATAGCTTTATGTGAAATTAGAAGAATTGTTTTATGAACACAAACTGCATTTTATTGTATTAAAAAAATAATTGAATGTTTATTGCTCATAAGTTCATTAAAAAAAGGTCAAATATCAGAACTGACATCTTGGGCTGCAATCCATGAACTATGGGACTTAAGTTTCGGAATTTTCACTCTACCACTGCATCAAACCATACAGGGCTGGCTCTGTTACTTTCAACACTCAAACTTCTTATAAATTTCTAAGAAATAAATCATTTAATTATTTATTTTATTGCATTAAACTTTCTCTAATATAATAATGATTATTAAAAACCTAGCAAATCAATTAATATCATGAATAACATAAATGCCAAAAACCTTCTTCAAGATTTTTGATTACCACTTTCAACATCTTAATAGAGCCCCCTTTTGGCTATTGCTTTTTTCAATTTTGATCAATTTCATAACCTATTTAACTATTATTAATTTTACTTTCTTATTTGCCACATATAAATTACCTATGTATTTTTTTTTTCATGTATTCTTTATCTTCAATCACATTATTAATTTAATGGGGACATTACAAAATAAATTTATAATTAAGCCAATTTTCAAATTCACACCTTTATTCTAAAAATTTAATAGATTCTCAATCTTTACTTCTAAAAATTATGATTTTTAAACTTATCTACACAACATAATTTCATTTAAAAAAATAAATAAATTTTAGCAATTATTATTAATACAAAGAAATCAAGCCATATGTCACATGACCTAATTTAACAAGCTTGTCCTACAAATGTTATATATAGAGCTTGCAAATAAGCTTTATCATAACCAGAAATTATAATTTTAAGGATTATAGTTAGCAATTATCAATTAAGATATTTAAAATAAAAGACTAAATGTCAATTTATATCAAATGGAATATACAGAATTCCCCTATATTCTCAATCTCCATATCTGCAGTTTCAGTTATCTGTGATTTAAAAAATATTTGATAACAAAAAAAATTAAAAATTAATAAAAGGTATATATACTTTTTTATATTTTGATTTTTTAAATCACAATGCATATTCAGTATGTATGGCACAACCACCTACAATATATCTGTTAAACATATTTGCAACATGGATTTACAGTATGTACACACACATAAGTGTGTCTTGTGAATTTCAGGATCCATGATGTGGTGGCTTGGAACCAAATATCGCAGATACAGGAGAACTATTGATACTCAATGCCGCTTTTTCAAAGATTGAATTGATTAATTGCATAAAACCATCTTTGTTAGATAAAAAATACATTTAATGAAGACTAAAACATTTGTATAAAATTTATTCAAAACAACTTAAAAAATAGTAATAATTATAATGAGGTAGCACAAGCACTTATTAAATTAGTTGGCTTTAATTATTATTTATAGAACAACAATTTTCTTTTTTTATTCATAGACAATATTCACAGGATAGTTTTAAATATTTGATATGGTGAATTTGTATATTGCTATATTTATATAAGACAATAAATTAAACATATTAATTGTACATTTATTTTAACCTGTGCTTTTATTTCATTTTTATAATACAGGCAGCTATTGTATAACATGGCATTCCTACAACACGGTTTCACTCTAACACAGTTCAAAAATGAGAAAAAATCCACCTATAATACAGCATTTCTACAACATTGTTTTACTCTAACACACTTTGAATATAGGAGAAATTCCCTCTATAACACAGCATTAACACAACAAGTTTTGACAATTATGAAAATTTTCATATAACAATGGATGTAATGAGAATTCTTAATAGCAAACATCAAATCTGTCAATATTTGCCATTCGAGTGTGAATGTCGTATCAGATTTAATATAGAATTTTAGAATCTATTAGAATTTTAAATTCATTTTGTTTGTTTAATAGTGACTATTAATGATGATGAAGAAAATATATAATATTAATATAAAATATTTTTACTCAACTGTAAAAATCCCTATTGGACAACTGAATTAAAATTCTAAACTTTTGACTGGTCAATTACAGAGAATCAGCAATAAAAATTATATTTGTTTTAGTTTAGTTTAGTTTTTAAAATGTAAATAAATAATTTGTCAGATTATTAAAATAAACAAGGGTTTTTTAAAAATAATTTTCTATTTATAATTGATGAAAATAATTTATAGTGTTCAACAAAAAAAAGTATTCTGTTATCCAATTATAAATTGCAGCTGTAAGTAATTGATTTGTCAATTTGTCTTGTTGTAAAAGTAAATATTTTCTACTACATTCTGAATTATTATTCTAAAATAATTAATATTTCACAACTATTTTGTGAAAAAATAATAAATGTGTAAAAAAAGAATAAAAAATGTTTTCATTTTCAAAATCAAAATGAAAAAATAAAACTGTCAAAATTATTGACAGACACTCTCCTGCAGAAAGAACAAAACTACCAATCAACACCTTCTAAGATCATTGTACTAACATTAAATTTAAATATTATTGATTTATTCTAAAAAAAATCTGAAATGACAGCATTATTCTAATGTTAGATTTAAATATTATTGATTTATTCCAAAAAAAAAACTAAAATGATAGCATTATTCACTACAAAATGAAAGAAAAATCAGCAAAATGTTAAAAATAATGGTTATATATATATATATAGAGAGAGTTAAAGCTGCATGAAAATACTTGTTCCATGCTGTTAAACTGTTAATTAGGAAACATATCTTAGTTATAAAATGCAAATGCTATAGTTTTTTTAAACTTCTGGAAACTAATCCTGTTTTTTTGTACTAGTTTCTTATAACATAAATCCCCATAACACACCATTTGCTTATCGACCATGTAACATGGGGTTACATGTATATTAAAATGAGATAATAATTTAGCAGTAAGTCATTTAATTGCGATCAATCATTTCATTGTTAAATTAAAATAGTTCAGCCAGTGTGATTAATTAGCCAAAATTGTACTGCTAACATATACCTTTCTATGATTTTCTGTGATCAATATTCATCAACTATTACATACTCAAATATTATATTCATAAAATCATTTAAAAAATATATTTACAGTCATTCTTTCAGATCAATAAATTTTCATATTAAATTTAAAAAAACATCAGAAATCAATAAAAAAAATTTTTAGTGGTAGTTGTAAATTATGCACTATACATCTACTGGTGGTACTGTTTCTCTTTAAAAACATAGTGCTATAACATTACCGGGCCTCTAGATTTTTTTTTTTCCAAAATATACTCTCTCTAGTTTTTTTTTTTTTTTTTTACAAATATACTGTCTTTTCCATACATCTTTTTAATTTTTTTTCTAAAAAATGTACATTATAATGGAACCTTTTTTTTTTGTTTAATTTTAAATTATAATAGACACTTTCTTTTTATATTTTTAAAAATTGCGGAAGGGGGGGGTAATAAGTGGCTTTTTTTATTACATTATGTGATTGTTTTTTTTAATTCTCGTAAATGTTTTATAAAAAGAAAAAAAACCTCCTTTTTTGTTGACATTATGTGACGTGTTGGGTTTATTTCAAAATTTACTTATACTACATGTTTTATCAAAAGATATATTGTTTATAAAAATGAAAAGGCTTTTTTTATATATATCAATCAAAATAGTCAATTATCTTCCCCAAAAAAGCATGTTGTTTGATTTTGAATAATTCAAAGCAGTCAAACAAACACCGGTTCACTTTGCTCTTCCGGGTGTTAATTAACTTACACAAAATAATCGCAACCACAACACAGTATCTATCTTCCCCCAAAAAGTGTGCTGTTTGATTTAGAATCATTCAAAGCAGTCCAACAAACACCGCCTCACTTTGCTCAAGCCCCTATCCTTCAACATTGACGTTCTGGCTGTTAATTGACTTACACAAAATAATCACAACACAGATTCTTTGAATCAATTAATTTATTAACTACATACGACTAGAATTCATAGCTGTAAGTATTTCTCCTGAACACACTGGGCCAATGAACCAACAGTTGACCAAAACATTTTCCAAAATAAAGTCCGGATCTACCATCTACTTGGACTGTTGGTAGGGTTATAAAACAACTGATCTTGGGGCAGCAGGCTTTCACCATCTGACAGTTAACCATCGTTATAATTTTGTGCACCCTGAGCTCACACTCAAACCATCGAGAGGTTTTGGGGTCTAGTGAAGTGTCTGAACAGCAAACAATGTGGCACAGCATGCCAATATATGCCCAAATAATCTGGCTGAGTTGATTTGGAGGCATATTCATCAAGACGATGACATTTTTAAAACCATATGGAATGAAAGACGGCCCACCCAAGTAACTAGTCTCCAAAGTCACTAACAACATGTTTTATTTTGGGAAAAAATGTTTTGGTCAACTGTTAGTTCATTGGCCAGTGTGTTCAGGAGAAATACTTAGTTATGAATTCTAGTTATATGTGTTTAATAAATTTATTGATTCAAAGAATTGTGGTTGTGATTCTTTTGTGTAAGTCAATTAACACCCAGAATGTCAGTGTTGAAGGGTAGGGGATTGAGCAAAGTGAGGCGGTGCTTGTTTGACAGCTTTGAATTATTCGAAATCAATAAACAACACGCTTTTCTTTTTGGGGAAGATAATTGACTATTTCGATTGATCTCTAAAAAAAAAAGCCTTTTCATTTACATCTTTTTATAAAATATCGTATGGACAAGTAGATTTTTAAAGAAAGCCGACAAATCACATAATGTCCAAAAAAAAGGAGGGAGGTTTTTTTATTGATAAAAAACAAAATCTTTTTATTAAACATGTACGAGAATTAAAAACCAAACAAAAAAATAAATCACATATAATATAACCAAAAAACAAAAAAAAAGCCACTTACTACCCCCCCCCTGCATTTTTAATTAAAAATAATAAAAGGAAGTGTCTATTATAGTTTAAAATTAAAGCAAAAAAGGTTCCATTATCATAGATTTGCCACATACACATTGAATGGCATGTGGCAGAATGTTTTGGGCTTGCAGAAATGCAACTGACACCTTCTGTGTTTGGGACATCCCCCAGTTGAAAGAACGTGTTAGCCATTTTATTATTCTCATAAGAGTCACAACACAAACGGTACTTTTTTGCCAACACCTGCAATCGTCCTGTTACAGAGCCCTTTCCATCTTTAAAATAAAAATAAAAAATGCTTTGGGAAATATCACTGATCCACTGATAATCCTTAGTACATAAAAATATGTCCATTGGCCAATACTGAAAACCATATACATCAATAAAGAAACAGTTGGAAATCATTCCACTGCACACACTCTCATATTAAATTCGAGCTAAAATACAAATTTTGTCAATATACATAGGAACTGATGCCGCAATGCAAAACGGCTAACTATACGATCGTAGTGTTGTTAGTAGACATAGTAGTTCAGATGTGGAAGGAATTGGCCACGTTTGTAACCGCTATCTAAATGGCTACTACGATCGCAATCGGATATTAGCCGTAGGTTCGGCCGCGAAAGCGGTATTATTCTGTGTTTTTACACAGAAACAGCGCCACCAGTCGATATACAGTGCATAATTTAGAACTATCATTTTAGTTCTCCAAAAAAAAAAAAATCATTCACATTAGAATTTCAGAATGTCACAAGCATAAATGTGATGTAATCTTTGAATTTTATAATTTAATATCACTTTTCCATTTCATCAATAATTTTCATCATAAAAAGAATAACAAAGCCTATAAATGTACTATAATAGTGTTATCCTGAAGGCTTGTGATGATGGTATTTCAATTATATCTATATATTGGATTATTAAGTATTGGATATTTTAGAAAAATTTAACTTTATTTAAATTTTCCAATTACATTCAACTATTAGTAATAGCACACAGGCTAGTATATGCACATTTCGAGTGATATTATTCTCTTCTTCAAATGTTGTTGTCCTAACCAGTGACAGTATTAGCATGGGAATTGAACCTGGACCCTTAGAAACTTGAATATTAAATTTTAAGGTAACTGTTGTGTTTGGTCTGGATTACAGACCCAACCAACAGGAAATAATATAAAATAATACTAAGACAAGTATTATGATTAATATGTTTATTATATGTACAAATATATACAACACAATATACAATATATATACAATAGAATATTTACAAATGCTGAATATTGGAGTTTAACGTAAACTCTGGATTCTGCCTACCGCTTCCAGCTACACCTGATGGCTTGCCTCACAGGTAGGGTGTATGGCTCTTCTAGCTGTACAAGACAGCTTGCCTCGAGCCGAGTGTGGTCTTAGCAGCGTCCGGTCTTTGTGGGACTTGCCTAGCTGCATAGACTAAATAGCGTAGTGCTATCAATGGGAAGACTTGCTGCTGTTTAGGTTAGCAGAGTTTCCTTGGGAGAACGCAAAAAGCCTGTTTCAGGTTAGACAGACGTTCTTCCCTGATTCTTACAAAAGGCTGACTATTTATACCCAGATCCCTGCCCTTATTGAAAACCTTTGGATTCAGCAAGCATCATTGCTTATTGGCCTGTAATATTCATTGGCTATGTTTTTATCTATACATCAGCCTATTGGCCTGTGGCAAACAATGCTTAATCCGATCAGATAAGGAGATATCTGGAATAGTCCACTTCTGAGAGAAGGGGGACTATAACAGTAACACTCTAACCAACTGAGTCACTAACCTGTGTACTATTACTAACAGTTGATTGTAATTAGAAAATTTAAATAAAGTTAAATTTTTCCAAAGACATTCACTACTTAATATTAGATGATATACATACAAGTATTATAATAAGTTTTAATTTTTTTGAGAAAAAAATATTTCAATCAAAAAAGATAAAGGAGATAAAATGAAATTTCTCAGTCTTTAATTAATTCTACTTATTCATTCAAAAGAAAAGATATGAAATAGTTATTTAGACTTAAACTAACTTTGTTTTTCCATTTAAACAAAAGAAGACATTCTTTCCTTTATTAATAAACAAATTTATTTTTTTTATTTATTTTAAAAAATGCAATATTATTAATTATAAAAAGACTAATTTTAAAAAATATTCTAAATGTGAACACATATATACAAGATCAAAATATCTACACTATATATGTATAGAAGAGTTAAAAACATATTGTTTGTTATTAACTGAATTTCAGTATCCTTATCAAGGCTTGCAACTAAATGCTTGAAATAAATGGATTACTGTATTGAAAATATCTTTTTTGAGCATGTGGCCATACTTTTAATATTCCATCTTAGTTTTTTTAATTCTAGGAAAAGTTTATTCGTTTACATCAATATTAGTATTTGTCCAAGATACCATTAATTTTTATTTTATCAATTTAATGTTTACTGTTATTTCTATTTTTCTGTTTTTCATGTGATTACTCTTGTATTATAAATGTGTAAACATACTGCATGTACAGGTTGAAAACAACTATTTCTAACAGCTCTAAAACATTATTTTTAAAAACAACTGCATAATCAGCTGAATTTGTATAATTTAAATAATCTTAATTTTTACTTCTTTTGATTCCCAATTTAATCCATAAATTTTTTTCCACAAATGTTTTAAAAACTGAGAATAATATTAGTGTTCCCTTTTATCAACATTAATCGAATTAAAACCATGAATAATAGTATAATTATTATTATTGTATTTTGATATTTTTCATAATTTTATATATTGGACTTATGTAATAATTCTCTAAAGCTGTATTCATAACAGAAATGTTTACAAAATCTTGTGAGTAAATAAATTAACTTTAAATTATAATTTACATTCAATTATTTTTTACATAACTTTTCTTAATACTTGTGTCTATTGTGTTATAACTATTTTTGTTTAGCTCAAATTCAAAACTCTATGTACATGATTTGTAATAATCTTCGTATTAGTAAATACATCTAATTCTCTTTTTATATGATAGAATGGTTCCCAGAAATTATGTGTAAAATAAATTTATGTAAAAAAAAATATTGTATATATGGAAAATAAGAAAATTGGTTCTGGATCTAAGAAATCAATGAAAATAATTAAATAAACCATATGAAAAATTATATTTTTTTGTGCTATCAAATTTTACTTCATATACATTAAATGTAAATGAAAAATGAGTTATACGAACATAAATTTCATTTGAAAAATAAAAAAAATTGAAAGTTATAACACAAAGAAATACTCATTGGTTTCTCTATACAAGCCATCGAAAACTTTATAAATAAAAGATAAAAAAACATTGAAATAAAGATTATTACTGCAATTTATTACTTTTATTTCATTGGACTTATTATTATTATTTTTAATTTAACAACTAACACATTCAAAAAAAGAAATTGTAGGTTCCCAGAACTGTACACTTCTCAAAAATACAGGCACCAACTTGCTTGCCCATAAAAAAAAAAAGTACCCAAAATTTTATTCGCAGACATTTTCTGACAATAAATGCATATGTTTGTGCATAATTGGAATACCATTGCTATCACTAAAACTTGCAATGTATAATTCACCATCTATTGATTTGGGGCAAAATTAATAAACAAATTTAAACAAATTAATCAATTAAATGTAAACAAAATTAAATTTTTTTAACACCAATACCAACAAGGAATTTTTTTAAAAACCCCAAATGTCAAAATGCAAACAAAACATCAATACCAAAAACGTACTTCCCTTTCAAAACAATGATAAAAATGTTACAATGCAGATAAAAAAATTTCTCTGTTTGCAAGAATATTGCCGAAAAGGGATTTTTGTTTTTAAAATAGTAAGAAATAAAAGAGCTGAAACTTTTTTAAAAAAATTAGAAGATAATAAAAAAACATAACTTTTTTTTCTTTTAGTTTTGTGATGTAATTGTGACAAATTCGAGACGTCAGAAACAAAACATTTACAAATTTTTAAAAAGGAAAATAAATTAATTTATATTACTTACATTAAATTATTTAGAATTTTAAAAAAAAAAGTTTAATAACAGCTTAAGACAATCGAACAATTACTTTGAAAATGTAAGATGACTTTTTTTAAGTCTTCTAGACATTACCATTTGTTTCATCCCAATCATGAATACATAACCGCTCTAATCCCAAAGTTCCTTTTTTTTTTTTTTTTTACTGATTGTATTATTTTAAAACAATTTGTGTAGAAAGACACTTTTTCCCTTCTAAATTGTGTTATTTCAAAATTGTGCAAAAAAAATTGTGTAAAAAGAGAATTAGTTATATCTTACATACAAAATAAAGAAGATTGATAAATTAGTCATTCTTAATATTTTCTTTGTCATCTTTCTTAAATATTAATATTGGTAAAGGAATATTTTTAGTTATCTGATATATTATTATGATTTAGATATTTGAAATATAGTTTTGCCAACAATTTTTTAATTTATTCACTTGGTTTCTTTCAAACATGTGTAATGATTCCACCATTCTTAGATTTTTTTCTGTTTTTTACAGATTTAACTGTATACTTCACTTTTCTTTAGAATAGATCATATTTCAATTGATGTTGATACTATGTGGGTAACTTTAGTTGCCTTTCCTTTAGTATTACAAAATTATTTGGAGAATTCCTCCACACATTTTAATAAAATAATTTTCCTTCTAATACCAAGATAAATTTTATATCTTTGAGACTTTGATTCTTGCCATTTTAGTTACATATATATATATATATTTATATCACTATTAACTCTTCTATAGAATTAAATGTTATATTCTCCTATAATTCGCATTTGCATATTTTATTTGTTAACAACATTACATCAATAATTTATA
Organism: Epiperipatus broadwayi; assembly: GCA_028023455.1. Classification (NCBI taxonomy): domain Eukaryota; kingdom Metazoa; phylum Onychophora; class Udeonychophora; order Euonychophora; family Peripatidae; genus Epiperipatus; species Epiperipatus broadwayi. The sequence continues at coordinate 369,020 of JAQFVV010006489.1, forward strand.
ACTTTTGTGGGGCATGAATATGAGGGGAAACCTCGAAAGTACTCAGCCAATTTAATTGTTTTGGTTTTTGCAGCTTCTTCGTCAGCGGGTAAATCGCTTTTATATGCTAAACTTATAGTTATATTTTGAAATCTTTCAATCAACTGATTTAATTATTAAATGTTAATAGAAAAATTCAAACTTCATTTATATTTTTCCAAATATTTATGTATAAGAATACATGAATTAGTATTGAACATATTATTTTGTTTTGTATTTTTTCTTCTCACCTTCAGTAATTTCTGGCTTAACAAGTAACTGTCCAACATGAGAATTAAATCAGTGACCTTTAACTCTTACAAACATGCCTAGGGCCAACATGGATGGTGTGCAGAACACAAATGCACTTTATCAATGAGGGTGGCAAATCACAGCTATAATTAATAAATTTATATGTATGCTTAAGTTTACGAATTACTTCATTCTTAGAAACACGTTCTGATTGCAAATATTTTTTATTTAAATAATAGAGGATTATTTTTTTATTCAGACTTGTGACAACTATTCAAAATATATTAAATATTATATTGTCTACCATTGTGTTAAACCAAACAGACATGTGCCATTTTGCTGTGAAACTTAATAAAATTTATATGTAAATGAAAATATTTAAATTTCCAAATTATCTTTATTTAAACATTCTAATTTATATAAAAAATGACACATTATTTATTATTAATATTTTATTTAAAAATAAACTTACTTAAAACATTACTTCATAATAATTATGCATAGTTGAGGCTTGGTTTATCAGTTATATTTTATACTCTTCTGTAGTGCGTTCAGTATAGCTATAGAGTAGAGTATTAGAACTGGAAATACAGGATTTGGCGATTCATCCTGGTGCAGTCTCATACTTTTTTTAAAATATCTTTTTCTTAATATTAATACTATATTTTAATTCCGATATATGTACATTGTTTACATGTTTTGCTAATCTGCTTTTCATTGGATTTGGATTGTTGTGAAATTTGTTATTTAGGTAAAATTCTTAATTGATCCATAAAATTACCAAATACACAACAGTCCAAATCCAAAGAAAATAGAATTAATAAAAAATTGTTTTTTAAAAGATATTACTTTGCACATTTCATTAAAATATTATTAATGCCTTTCTTGACTATAACAACCATACAACATCACATATAAATGCTCTATTGGGAAAGTGCTTACAAAATTCTTTAATTATAAGAAACCAATTGTTTTTGTTTTTTTTATTATTACTATCTATCATTAAACAAAAGAAAATGCAAGGTATGGTTTAATGATTTCTAAAAATGTATTGAATAAACAATGTACAAAAACTTCTTCCCTTAAGTAAATGTAATGTAAATGCTTAAAATCCATACCAGATTATACTGAAATAACAAGCATATAAAAAACTGAATCATGAAATAGTATAAATATTCTATTATTAAACAAATATTTGAGAAGCTAACTTTGCTAATAGAAAACATAAAAAGTTATGCGTGAGATATTCCAAATAAAACTAATAAAAAATAATATTTTTAACTTATTAATGTGTTGGTTAGTCAACTTAGTTAAAGCTGATTATTATTTATCATACTGTGGCCACCAAAATCAGTAGAATTAATATGTGCATAAAAATATAAATGCGTAAATAATTATAATTTTTTAATATTCTATTGTCTTTTGTTAAATAAAATTATATATAATTCACTTTGTTCTTATTAAATAATTTTATTTCCTTGGGGGGGGGGGGTCTTCGATATATAAAAAAAATAAATTATCTTATAAATATAGATATATTAAAATTCAAATTGGTAACTTAAAATGCATAAATAATTATTCATTGTTATAAATATGATTTTGAATCAATATTTGAGAAAACAAAATAAAATACACATAATGCTGAAATAAATATTTACTTTCATAAATGTTTTGTTGCAAGTCGTTAATAACATTCTAATTTATTTTTTTGCAAATTCTGATGCAATAAATAAAAATGATAAGGAAAAGAATAGTTCTTGATCTAGGCTGATTTCACATATCAACATAACTGAAAAATCTGTGTTACCACATAATCAGCACTTCTACAGTTATACTACTTTGCAAATGATATTCATTGTACAGTCTACAAATTGCAATTTTGTCAACAAAAAAAAAAGGAGGGGGGGATATAATTTCATTTAGCGTGTAATAAAATATTTTATATTTTGATTTTAGCAAAAAATGTAGACCATGCAAGATTAGGACCTTGATAGTTCTTGTGCAGTCTCACTGTCTCCAGACCTTCTCTGTTCATGGGAATAAGAGCACTGAAAATTAGCTTGCACAAAGGTGCCTCATCCATTTGGCAGCTCTGATAATGCTTAGTGTTAGAGAATCACTTTAAATTCTGGATTCAAGAAGCTAAAGCTCATCATTTCAACTGCCATACTAGATAATAAATAATCAGGCCACCAAAACCTGAAGCAGTAAGAATAATACCATTTGAAACATTGTTTTATATTGAAAACATGCAAACACTTGTATATATTCTGAAAAGCATAAATAAGTTTGAATTTTTATGAAAACATTTAATAATTCAACTAGATGATGGAAATGGTCCAATAAATATATAACCATAATTAAAATGCTATAGACAATTTTTTTCTAAGCTGTATACTCTGCTCTATCTCAAAATAACATTTACTGTAGTTGTATATATAGCTTATTTTAAGTCAAACATCTGTTATTTTCTTTTGATCTATTTAAGTCTAAGACTAATAAATAATAAAATATATCAAAAAATTTGATAATAGACATTAATAAAAATTTGGGCATACTTTTTTTTTTTAAAAAAAATCAATTCCTGTCTTTTTCCCCAATATATATGCTGTACATATCATAATAATAACAATGCATTTTTATTTATCATATGGTCCTGTAACATTCGGTCCCACTCAAACAGGTTGCATACAAAAGTTTCATTCAATAGGGCAAAGAGATTTTTTTTTTATTACTTTTTCTAGGATAAGAATCAATAAAAGAATCTTCAGTTAATTTGTCACTCTCACCACTCTGCTCAGGTCAAAAAATCAGAATCATGTTGATGATTAATAAAGAGAGAATCTACATTAATTAATAATTTCTCATATTTTGTTTCATAAATGATTAATATGCTTTTTTTTTTCTCTCCCAATCAAATAACTTTGTTTATCATTTCCTGCACTTTTTTTTTTTTTTATTTAAAATCCTCCTGAATATTTAAAAAAAATGGCATTCAACTTCCTTTGTAATTGTTCAATTCTAAATCAGAACTTTAACAAGTATTCCTTAAATTTGCCACACAAATACAGTATATATAATTGGGTTTTTATTTTGGAAAACTTTATACTAAACTAATAAACTGAAATTCCAAAATACTATTTTAAACTCAAATCAACTCATTACTATAATTATATATTTCAGATATTAGGCTAATATATTTTAATAAGATTTCAGTTTTATGAATCAACAGGATAGCTAATAATTTTTCTTGCCTCATTGGAAGTAGTCCAAAACTCTTCGCTAAAAAAAGGCCACACCTCCTAATTATTCAAGCTTGCAATAAATATTCTATCATAGAGTGGCGTAAAATATCTATTCTTAAAAGCATAAATAAAAATTGGTTATTTGATAATATACAGATGGACAACAGCCAGAATATGATCATCATGGGCTTCTCATTTCATTATTAATTTCTTCTTGCTAATTGTGGCAATGTGTTATGTGTGAAACCATATTTCCAACCTTTAATTACATGCAAAACAATTCTCCAATCTTTCATATTTTTTCCTTCTTTCTTTTTTGCCTTTTTCTCATTCTTTTTATCTTAATATTTCTTCTTATATTAATATATTGTGAGGCTGTTGCAGGGGGAGGGAGCCACCCCCTAGACCCTCACAACTCTGTCTTAAAACTAACTTTTTTGTCTAGCCCCCCCCTTCCCCGGATCATTTTCTAATTGGACCATTACCATGCCCTCATTGAAATTAGTCAATAGTATTTTTATAAATTAAAACACCCCCCCAATATTTTTCTGCATATGCCTCTGGTAGCAAAGTATTCTTTTTAAAAGAAAATATTTCTTCTTGGATGGAAAATGGCATGAAATGACAAGTTCGAATTAGGTCTTTCAAAAATACTCTGTCTAGGATGAACTTTGCAAACCATTGTAGAGATATACATAGAAAGAGACCCAGAAATGTAGCTAAAAAACAATTAGTTTAATCTCTTTCATAATAATACAGGAAATTAATATTAGAACGTGCTTGATTATTTTACTAAATTTGAAATAATTCTATATGTCGTGCACGAATTTGATATTGTTTTTTATTTATTTATGTGTACCATGTGAGGCTAATAATAATCAAAAATCATTTGAATAAAATTAAATGATAGTTACTTTTATTGTGTAATAATTTTATTACATTAAAAAGCTGTCCTAATTATTACATGTCATCGACCAAGCTTGATCTAGTAAAGGGGTCTTAGTAAATGTTCATGGTACAATATACATTCATCACATATATTTGGTATAAAATGTAATTAAACAAAGTATAAGGGCCATGTGGTTAGTGATTAACCCATAAATATCATATCTATGACATTAAGTTTAAATTAGGATAAACTTGGTTTTTAGGCTCCATACAGACTTAGAATTTTTCATACAAGGAGCTGATCCAATCATGGTGAAAAGAAAAAGATAAAACTTGGTGCAAGTTAAAACAAGGAAGGAAAAATATAAACACTTGTCATCTTACCTTTGACTAACCCGGAATACATTGCTTTCCCAATTACTTTTTACTGAAAAATATTAAAAGGGTTTCTATCCTGCGGAGAACTATTTAAAAGCTATTGCATGTACTAAATTCATGTAATAACAATAAAACATCACAAGATTTCCTCAAAAGTACTAAAAACTTGCTTTTAAAAATAGTTCTCTTCATCCTATTACTAAGCTGTCTAGTGTGTTTGAGCAATTAATGGTTACCAGATATTGATGCTAAAAATATTATTTATGTTCATAAGTCTTTTTTCTTTTGTCTGAAGATTTAGAATTCATAGTGAAACTAATCAATTTATGGATATAACAGCCATGTTTTATTTTTTTGTCCCATTCAAGCTAAAAGCCTGAAATTCAAAAATTCCTTCCTAACCAAAGGGTAAAAAGATCAATAGTTGACATAATATTGAGTTATTAAAATATACTTAGTATTTAATGATTGATTTATATAACAATTCAAGTGAGTTCAAAACTTAGAATTGTTTTTTTAGTTTCAGACCATTAATCTGCTAGATTCATAAAGACATTAGTTCCAGCTTTGAATCCTAAACTCCCACTGAAGACAGCAAAAGTCAATAACCAGTCTGATAGGTGGATAATATATCAAGAGATAATAGTAATTTTTCCAGTGTATAAAAGATGGCTCTAGAATAGAATAAAGAGAACTGCTTTTGAAAACATGAGTTCATCTAAATATACTGTTTCAAATATCTATAGCAAATACAATAGCTAATATATATATATATATATATATTACAATGACCATATTACAAATTAAAACAATTCTACAATGATTCTAATATAATTTAAAAAAATAATAATTAAACTCTTACTGATACAGATAATTATAAATTAATTTAGAAATGCAACATTAACTAAAATAATTAGTTAAATAATTAGTCAATCATATTAAGATAAATAATAGTGTTCTTAGGAAAATGCATTTAAAAAGTGATTATGCTTTAAGAGCCACTTTAAAATAATTGCTTCCATTCACATAATTTCAATAGAACTGTTAAAATTGTTATCACATTGTGGCCATTTCTTAAAAAAAAAAAAAAAAGGAACTGCAATTATTTACCAAGATACACATAAAATTATTTTATTTATTATTCAGTTTTAAAAAATACATCTGCAACTATTAACAGATCTCTTTATTATTAGTTAAGCTTTATTTGTATAAAAATTCATATATATATATAGGATCTATAAATTTATGTAGCATTGTAGATTATAATTTCTACATATATTGTCTACTATTATTTTCAAATTAGATGCTAAGAAACAAATAATTTTTGGTTAAGAAACATAAAAATTCAAAATTTTTATTATGATGGTGTATATTTAATTAACAGGATACCTATAAAATTTATATCACAATTATGAATTATTCTATTTTACTAAAATAAAATATAATGCACTATAGACTAATCTATCCTATTATGAGTGAATTGCAATAATATACAAAAAGAAAGCAATTTTTTATAAAAACAGAGTAGGCTATCAAATGCTAAATTCATATTAAATAGCATAAAATGTAGTAAAAGTTGAAAATATAGTTTCTTCTTAATTAACACTTTATTATTTCAGTTGTAGTTGTATGAAGGTTCTGTTCTACTCATTATTGGAGTCACAATATATACCAAAATATTAATCAGTAAGTTTCATTTTTTATCATAAAAAACAAAAACAACAAAAAAGTAAATATTGTAATTATATTTGAAAACATGAAAATAATATATTTTGCAAAGAGAAAATGATTGAAAAAATAATATATTTGAAAATATGAAAATAATATTCTTCCAAGGCGTAAGCTTGTGGTTAAGACCTGTAGAGGTCCCTATCTTCACATTTTCAAGTGCACATGATTTGAGGTTTAATGCCTTAGTAAATATTATAACTAATTTAGAAAACTCTTGGGGAAAAATTAATTAACTAAACTCCATAAAACAAAAAAGTAGATTGTATAATTCATAAGAAAGTAATTGTCATCAAAATAAAATCCACAAGTAATTGAAGTCCAAAATGGTATCAATCTACATATGATTGATATAAAAAAAAGCAGTTAGATGAATTTGGGTCAAAAACTGTAAATCCATAAAAGATCTAAATTCCATTAAGTAAAAAAAATTAATCACATTTATGGCAAAAAATCCACAACAAAGATAAAAATTGAAATTGGAGGTAGACAGTAAATGTCACTTCTTTCAACCTTCAATACTAAGTAATGTTATACCGTTAGAACTCATGACATTGTTTGGCCACATGTGATTTTCCAAAGCTTCGATGCTTTTAAAACATCAAGTAATATTTATGATCCTCATGTTACTTCTATCAAACTTATGATAAACAATGAAGAGAGTATCACAGATAAGTCATTCAGTCATAAGTAATAGTATTAATTGCATTCTTAAACAACAATTATAACATTTTTCACATATGATTTTTTCCATGAAGATTATCACTTTTATAATTTTTTTGGATATCTATTGAAATATATTTTTAATAATCATGGATTAGTCTGATATATAGGTTAATGTCAGGTTTGTTTTTAAAATATGTGCTCTGATGATTTAATCTTTTCACGTGTCATTTTCTACAGCATTCATATGGAGATTGGATATCTTTTTTTGGATTCTAATTTATTATTGCTATCAATAATTTCCTTTCATATTTTTAATTTTTTATATTGCTGTGTTGAGTTCACTAAATATACTAATTTCAGATTTGTTTTCAAATATATTACTTATTTTTTAATTCATTACCTGTTTCAAAAATATATTAATTTCAATTTGTTTTCTATAGTATTTAAATGTTTCCAAATATATTACATTATTTATTTTTGTTTGTTGTTGATTTTATATAAAAAGTGGAACTTATTATTTAGCCAATTTTGTTCTACCACAACAGATAAAAAATATACAACTAGAACTGTTATTTATTATTTGTCTATAAACTTTCTGCATTTTCTAAAGCACTCACATATTGAAAACTTAGAACACATATTATATATATATAATAATAATAATTAAATTTTAATAGCTAGTAGAGATATAGTGATTCCATCACATGACTTTACTTAGATATTGCTGTTATATCAGCATAATTTTCCATCATCTCTATGCCACTTACTGTAAGTTTTATGTTCAATACAGTAAATACTTGTTTTATAAATCAGACACTGTCTTTATAGCACACAAAAATAATTGTTCTTTTCTTTCTTAAATATAAATAATAATAATATTTTAACCATAAATTTTAATTTCTAAAAGAAATTTAAAATAAGTTCTGTCTATTAAACACTTATTTCCTTAACAGTATAGTATACTATTACAAAAAAAAAAAAAACAGTAACAATTTATTATTTTTTTATTTTATTTTATCAAATGTAAATATTAGCAATAACTTATTTGTAATATACATTGTATATAAATTTATAATATATTCTGAAATTTTAAACAACAGTTTTATATAGTAATAATAAAAAAACTACTAATTTTGTTTTCCTTTACTTTCTTGTGCATAAAAATGCATATTAGCTTATGTTGTAATTAGGATTCCTTCCCTCTTTGTTTTCTCTTGTATCATTCTGAAAAATAAAGATATAGATGAGAGATAGTGACCTGGGCCAACTGATGAGTGCTGGTTTAGCAAGAAATGCATCTTGGAGGTCATTTGTCTTTAATTATATCTTTATTTAAGTGAATTTAAAAAGAATGAGGAAGTATGGAGATGTTTATTATATCTATACAATTAAAGTTTATACTTTTTTTTTCTTGCAATAAGACAACTGCAAATGATATTGCAAGAAACAAAAATATTTTAGCTTTGTAAATATTGTTTTTAAACAAATTAGTGATTAAAGTTTTAGCTGTTATTTTTTATTGCAAAAGTGAAAATCATCAATGAATTAAATAGAGTAGTTGGACAAACTAAGGAAGACAAAATAGAAATATGCCATTTATGTCAAAAACAAGTATTTTCTGAAAGGGAGAAAGGAGAGGAACTTTAATGTGTGTATTCAATATTGAATTTTATAAATGTTTCTTATCATAAATTATGCTAAAATAATATTCTGACAGTAATGAACTTTTCTCTAATTCTTAATAATTTTGACTGAATTAAAGAAGATTATAGAATATTTATTGAAACAGTAAGATTTGCTTTGCAGATCTTTGTTTCACCTTTCTCATTCCTTTCCTACCTTCATACCCTAGTTTAAACCCCAATTTATCATAATGTGTCTGTACCGTGCTTATATACCAAAATCCCATCTAATTTAGACTACAAGTATAAATGCCTGTGTTATATATATAATTTAATAACTCCAGCATAAATAATTTATAAATTGCAAATATGTACACGCATACATATACATATTCGTCTTAAAAAGTAGGTCATATAAGTTATATTTACACACATACTGCGATAAAATATTTAAAACTTAAAAAAAATAATATTTTCATTATTTAAAGTTGTTTTGTTTAAATCTATTTATTTAGAAATATTACATTTGTAATATTTGTTTTCATTTAATTTAAAATAATATTAAACTTTTAAATAGATTTAAACAGTAAGAATTTAAAAGAGCAATTAAGTTTGTTATTGTAGATTTTAAATTCACGCCATAAATTTTATGAAGAAAGTAAATGAGGGTTGGGAAGAGAACAATAGGTTTAATTAATTGGATTTCAAAAATACATTAGCGGCTTAAATATTTGGCCATCTAGATAAACAACAGATGTCCATTTTGGTATTTTTTTTAATTAAAATAAGTTTAAAACAAAAGTTTAATCTGAATATCTTAAAAATAAAATTAATTATAACATTATGTAGTATTCTCTTAGATATTCAGATGAGACAAATTGTAGCATTTGTTTTATGGCAAATCTATTTTGGGTAATGGATTGTTATGCTGCAGGACAGTTCCATTGTATAATTCTATCATATATAGAGCTGATTTTATTAATTACTCACTCAGTGGTCATATTTTGAGAAGATTTTATATTTTAGAGTGAGTAACTCAGTGGCCATATTTGGAGAAGTTTATATTTTAGAGTGCATAACTTAATACCCATATTTGAGAAGTATATATTTTAACAAAGCTAAAGTTTGCTGATATTTTAATAGTTATTTCAAAAGCAATATCTAACATTTAGCCGAGAAAGAAGCTAAAACCAAAACCAGCTTTTTTAAATTAGAGAACTGTATCTACCAGTCTTTGTGAGGGGAAACTAGAATGTTGGAGTAAAGGCCGGCACCTTCTTGAGAATAGCCATCCTGCGGCCTGACATACCATCTGAGGCCCTTTACCTACAAAGACCTGTGAACTGCCACTGCTGCTGAAAATGTAACCAAGCTTAATCCTGAATCAAAGGAATTGCTGAAAACATCAAAATAAATGCTGCCGCTGTCAAACAAGGGAAGCTAAAGTCTCCATATGGATCCAAAATCAAATCGTCAACTAAAGAAAAAAATGCGAGCATTGAATGCCCCACTTAGAATACGAGATAACTTAATTAACCCAAGAGCTCTCGTGAAATTTATATATTTTCTCTCATAAAGCTATAGTTATTTCAAATTATTTTCTATCATAAAATTGTCTACTTTTGTGTAATATCTTTGTAATATAATTAATGTGCTTTTCTCTCTATATTTGGATTAATATTTTTGAATTTTGCTAATTTATTTTATTTCTTTCATTATGATAGTATGCCTGGATAGTCATCAAATGGGAAAATCACCCCTTTCCCTTTTTCAATTAATATGCCGCCATATTATTGTGGATGAATTGTAAAAGTGTCTCTATATATTAACTGTCTTGTCCAATCGCTCGTTCAAGGGCTATTTTGTTTCATATCTTAACAATCGTTACGTAACTTTGTTTTTTAAAAAAGATATATTTTCATTTGTTTAAATATAATGCGAGGATATGTGCAAGGTTAATGAGTAAATAATATAGAAATGCCTGATTATGTATAAGCTCACGAATTCCTATAATCATGCATTCCCTCCCCATAAATAAATATAATTTGTTTCATTGTAGTTTACTTTTAAAACTATCAAATTTGAGGCCGAGAATGTGCGGATCTTCTTTAAATTATTAGGAATTGATTAAGCCTCTCTATTCAATTAGAATTTTATATTTATGTATGTTGCCAGTATAGGTGTATTGAGTGTTGAGGCCTGCTTTGGATTTTTCAAGGGCACATATGGCTGAGTCCGTTCTCTTTTCTCCTTGCAGTTCCCAGATAGTGTGTGCTAGAAAGTCATATTAGGAAATTCTATGCAGTAGTCACACAGTCATGAAGTGCTTGGATAAGTCCACACTTGAGCTGTAATAATGTGACAAAGCCTTATATGGATTTATGGAGAGACGCCATCCCAGCTGTTTTATTTTATTTTATTTCATTTTACAAAGCCACAGTTTCAACATACCACACTCCATCCTTTACATTAAATCTTCACTGGTACCACCGATCTCTGTAATATTAAATTTTAGTATTTTCTATAAATTGCCCGCATCTTGATCACTTCCTTACCTTATAGCTCATCGAGTTTTCATCCGCACTACCTTGAATTCAACATAGGTTCTTTTATTAAAATATTAAATATATGAAATCTAAAAAGCAAATACTTATATTCGCTATAAGCATCTTGCATATCCTCGCAATCAAACTTTTTTTACCCAACTGTAACTTTGTTTTAGCACATTATCATAATGTTATATTGCGTTAACTCGAGGTATAGAGAATATATAAATTAACCAGCCATTATTGTAAACCTAAATGGCATTTCTTTTAAATTTTACATTTTAATGATTCAACAGCAAGGGTATGGCTTAAACAGAGACAGTGCTCACATTTATAATATTAAACAAATAAAAACAATATTAAATTTTACTCATTTTGATTTTACTTATTTATTTTCTGCGATCCACACCATTACCTTGATCTATATCACATTATCAATGTATATTTTGCACCATCCATAGACATTAGTTAGCAAACGTAATGATATATTTTGATATAGAATCTCTTGCTTCTCCCTGACCACCAGCACTGGCAAGAAACTATGCTATTAGTAGCAAGAGATGTGGTCATGTAGGTGGCACTGTGGAGCATAGACTTTGGATTCAAACTAGGGATTTCTGGCAGGCAACCCTGGGGTTTGAATTCTGCAGTGTGTTAAGGAGGCAGACGAAACTGACCATTACAATAAATATATATATATTATTTAAAAGAAACTTTCCAAAAATTTCATATTTACTTTCTAGTAATGCTATAAGTTTTGTTAGTGGGAAAAAAAATTTAGTAAACTACCATAACTATGATTTACAAAGAAAAAATATTTATTTCTGGATGATGATGATGATGATGATAATAAACAAACAAACAAAAAATTTATCAAACTGGTAAAATAATTTAAATTAATTGGCCAGAATGAGATTTTTCTTTAGGCTTACAATTAATAAAAAAAATAGACAATATTTAAAAATAAAAAAATATTTTTTAAAATTTACATATTAAAACAAAATTTTACGCTTATACTATGTGTTTTTTTTTCTGGTCAAAATAGTTAGGCCCTTGCAAAATATGCAAATGACAAACAATGCAAATTTTATTATATTGTTTACATTACATTGTGCATACTTAATTAGAGAGAGAATAGAAAGTCAAATAAAACATCCATGAAATAGGAGTTAACATATTAAAATGTTTTCAAACAAAATATTTGTCCTAATTTCAAACATCCTAGGCATTATACTGTGTAACACTACATAGGAAAGATCAGAAATAATCTTTGTTAAGATGAAGAAATACTATTATGTAAATAATAACTTCTTTCATTTGTATACGTTTTTTTTTTTTTTTTACAAAAATAAATAAATAAAGCTAATTAGAAGAAACTGACAGTTAAATATCAACATTATAAAAAGTAAAATGATAAGTTTTTTTTTCCCAACTCTCAAAAAATAAAATTATTCCATGATAAGAATTATATAATCACAACACTTATAGAAATTTAATTTTGAGAATTTTAAAAGTAAAAAAAAAAAATCTCACAAAGATTAATTTAACACCAACAAGGTCACATGACTTCCTCATAGTTTCAAGAGCAGTACCCTATATCCTATTTAAATCTTACTTAAAATAGTATTTGGATAGAATAAAGAGAACTGTTCATAATTTTTTAAAAAAATCAATGAGATTGTTTTATCACAGAAAAAAATAATAGAAAATGGATTTTTTGCTTTTATTAATTAATAGATCTAAATTATCATTTCTAGATTAAAAAAAAAAATTAGTTATTAAATAACCAAAATGGTCTCTTTTTTTTCAGTGCTCAATTGATTTATTTAAAGTACTTTTATCAAAAGTTATATATTAAATATAACAGTCTAACATTAATTATTTACTATTTATGCTTTTTTCTCTTTTTTTAAATATGCCAATAAAAATGAAATATATGAGCAAACCAATTAATCCATGCATATTCAACTACAATTTGAATATAAATCCTAACTTCAATATTGAAATTACAATTTCAAAAATATATCAAATAATAATTTAAAGGTTGCTTGATCAATTTATTCATGAAATATTCAGGTGATCAACTTTGAAATTAAAACTTCAAATATTTCCTCTCTGACAAATCAAGATGTCCGCAGCTGCAAAGAGCATGTGCATAACTAACAAAAACTCATATGCAGTCACTAGCAAATTACACATTGGGAGAAATAATAACAATTAATTTAACAAATAAAGGCAAACTGAATCCAATATCCAGGTTTCACCAATCCTCTTCTGATGACCTAATAAAACTAAATCTCACTATACCATCCACTTCAGAAATGCCAATATTTAAAAATTCACAAAACTTAGATGAAAGAAGGGCTTTCAAAAATATCAAAATTATTCAATGCATTTATACCATGGGATTTAATTAGCTCATTTAAATTTTTTTAAACAACTGATTACTAATACTTGCAATAATAAATAAATATTGCCCTTTATACAAATTTCCCCAAAAGTGCTATTCCAAAAAATATTCTAAAAATAACTGAGTATTCATTTTATATACAGCGGACTAATCAAACACTAGATATCTCATAACTGAATTTAAAAATGAGGAGCAACATAGCACATTCAAAGAATCAATTAAAACATTGGATAAATAAACTATAAATAAATAAACTATAATAGTAAAACACTTATTTAGAAAACAGACTTAATGACTTTATTAAGTTAATGGAACCATTTTGAAAAGTCATTAATTTCAAGCTACATTGCTTAGGAATATTCCAATACCAATGTATGGAAATAGCTACTACTTCAAAGTACATTGACATAAATCCACATGATGTATCATCACAGATAAGCGATCAAGAACCCATATTATTTGTACATTCTATGGAATAAATTCCCAATACTTTCATTGCAAGGAATGTGGACATCATATTAGAGCATGACCAAAACTACACTGTAGCATGAGAACCACTCCAATATATTAATGACCCAAATTAAAAAAAAGCTTAATCACAAATGGAAATTAAAATTCCAATATAGATCCAATAAAAGCAACATATATAAAATATCACCAATAATCATAAACTCCATTTTCAATTGCATATCATTGACAGAGATTAACAAATACATTGATCAAAAGTAAATCAGGTAGAGACTCTCACAATGGAGAAGCATGAATATTAAACCAAGGGGTTGACAACTTCAAGAAAGTCAAATATTTAATCATGGAGACTCAGACTAATTTATTCATTGAAGATTTAGATCCAATAACAGAGGTTAGTACACTGTGTTTTTACCAAACAATTTATGATAATGCTTAAGAAAATTTAGACTCATAACACATCTATTCCCAAAACAAAGATTATAAATCTCATGTTTAGTTCAAATGGCTAGCATCATTAGTTTGTCAGACAACAAGTAATACAAAATTCTGAAATTTAATATTTTATAAATATATTTATTTTTATTTTTTTGTAAATATAAATAAGGATCAAACATTCATAATGAATTTAGAATAGGTGCTTTTAACATTAGAGCAGTGGTCTTCAACCTTTTCACACCTGCGGACCGGTAAAAATAAGGATAAGGTTTCGGCGGACCTGCAGAAGTCTATAGATAAATTTTCTGAAAGATGTAAACAGCTTAGCCTTAGATGAAGTTATATATATATGGAGTTTGTATAATAAAAAAAAATTTTTTTTTTTAATTTTTGAATTTTTTTAGAAAAGTAATAAAAAATTTAATTCTATTCCCCCCCCCAAACATCTGTGATAACTAGAAAAACAAATTAATTTATGTATGATTGATTAGATTTTGTTCTGTTTTTTTTTTTAATCAGGTAAAAGTGTGATGAAAAAATAAATAAAAATTGTTTATATTAATTACAAGTTTAAAATCTTATTACTTTGTTATTACAAACTTTTTTTGCCAGTCTAGCATGGACCAGCAAAAAACTTCTGAGGCCCGGTGCCGGTCCGTGGCCCGGTGGTTGAAGACCACTGCATTAGAGGCATATTTTATTATTAAAAATTATCAACTTAATAAATGGTATAATATTATTCAACCATAAATCTAATTTATTATAGACCAAAATATACAGTAGATCACAAAATGATCCAGCATGCATTTCATTGTTGAAGATTTTATGACTTTCTCTAAATTTTCAAATATGCCAACTGCAGGCATTGGTTTCATCATTAGTACATAGATAAATATATATTGATCTTTATCTTCACAACAAAGCAATAATATTAAACACTGCCATAGTTTAGTTTATATCCCTTCTCCCAGTCCAATGATAATTAAAATACTTAAATTTTTACCATAAATTCTATGTATGTATCCTAATCATACCCATTCCTTATACTAGAAGATTTTATTATGTCATATGATAAATTTAATAATTGGTTAAGCAAACTAACATTTCCAATTAATGAGTGGAGAGGAATTCTTGTCAATAAATGCTTTTTCTTTTAACAAGGCTAGATTTACATTCTTTATTGATTTAGTATTTTACTTATTCTCATTACATCATCTAATTAATATATTCCTTAAAAGCCCACCTTTCTCTAATCACTATGATAAATCTTACACTTGATTTTAACTTTGCAGACAAAGCAACAATAAATACAAATCAAACAATCAGAGTATTTCTCTTCTCTCACACCCTTGAAAGCCTATTTTCAAAAATTTATTTATTCAAAAGTAGAAAATAATAATGGATCCTGTACAAACCTGGATTGCTTATGTTAATATAATACTCTATACAATAAACCAGATCACATAATTATCATCATCATCCACAGATCTTAGAGGACCATTGGGTGAAATCCACAAAAAAATTAGCCTTATTCCTTCAACAAATAATGATCATCTCAAATTATCATAAACCTACCTGAGTGTCTCTCAAGAAATATTTGGCAATTAAAAAAATGAGAGTATACTTAAGCTGACCTCAAACATGACCTAGGCACGTCTCCCTCTAATTGGGGAACCAAATGCCTTCAAAGTACAAAATAAAAGTTTATAGTGAGTACATACTAGAATCAATCTATCAATACTTTAGAGACAAGTTGAAATAGATAAGCCTTTTAACTCCCCCCCCCCCTTCCCTGGAACATAAGAGAAAAGGATTATTCTCTCACCAAAAGAATTCATGCAAAAACTAAATAAAATACTAGATTCATGTCATTCTGGAATATCGAAAGTTTGTGCCGATTTATCTAAATTTCTTTATCTCCTAATATCTTTCAAAATTAATAAACTTCTTAACAAGAAAAATATATAGAGTACAAAGTCTTTACCCAATATTCTTAATCCCATTTTAAATAAAACAAGAAACACTGACTTGACCAATATCCGTGTATTCATTTGGGATCAAGGTAGTCAAATCGGTTGTAAAGATAAAATAGAGCCATATTTTTTACCATAACATTTAAGCAAGCAATTTACAAAAAAAAGACTCAACTAATCAAGCAAGTTACATATTTAAAACAAACCTTGTTTAAGTTGCAACAAAAATGCAGACTGATCATAATTCAATTAGATATTAAATCCACATTTGACAAAATCCCAGTTGATATACTACCTTCATTCCTAAATCTTTGATACATATCCTTACAAACCTTTTAATAAGTAGAAATATATATGTAATCCTAAATGGCAAAATCTCATTTCTAATTATATCCCATACCTCAATCCATCAATGATCCCCCTCTAAGTGCTCTATTAGTCATCACACATATAAACCCAATAATTAAACCTATAAAAAAAAAAAACTACAAGGACTATACATAGCTAGCTTTAACAACATTTCATGTATAGACTTCATCGATATCTCAGTATTATTTCAGATACTTTCAAAATATACCAATAAATACGAGCTTGTCTTCAATAAGAAAAAATCATGTGCATGGAAAATATAGAGGAGGACCGATCCACTTTAAAGATCACTTTAAAGTGATGCCTAATCCTTTTCTGGATTTTCCCTTTCATCTAAGCATCATGCAATGTGGATCACAATCCAAAAAAAAAAAATTAAAAAAAAAAAGAAAAGAAAATGTTATTAGCTCTCCTAAGAATCATACCTCTCACTTAATTATGCAAACATAACTATGTTTAACAAACTAGCCATTACAAAGATTACATATAACATCTCCATAACACTTTCCATCAAAGCTTTTACTAACCATACTTATGCAGTGAAGAAACCTTCTTTAGGGTAAACATACAGAAGCCATTTCAATTAAATGTTTACAAAATCTATTTGCTCACAGTGGACTAGGACTACACAATATATTCACATTCAGAATACAAAAAACAATTATAATCTCATCATGCACGAAGCACCTTTAAAATTACATCTACTAACTAAACTCCAAACTCAAAATATTGGATGCACCTTTTAAAACCCTTATTATCCATTCAAAATCTTAACTTTTGACCCTCCCCTCCTTCCAATAAATATTGGGAAAAACACACAATGCTCTGTTTCCCCAATATGAAATGAAACACATATTAAACATTATCAATAAACAAATATGTCACATATCTAAATTCAGGTTTATAGAACCAAAATATTTTGACTTCTCAATAAAACTAAACTTAGAATCTGTGCCTACACTACCTTTAGATTGAATGCCCAGGCATTGACAAAATCAAATGATAACTGCTGTGATATTCAACAACAAGAATGAGAACATCACCACAACAACCTTATAAGATCATTTGCCATGGACTACTACCCTCACATTCCTGCTAGTACATTTATTCATTTTTTCTCTGTGGTGCACCATATGTACATTTGTTTATAATAATAATTCTATAAGATATAAATAGTTTTACTAACAAAATATAAATAATATATCAATATATATATATACTAAACAAGCTATATACATAAATTTGTGGTCCTTAAGGTGCATACCTTCAAGTCTTTAACAAGATGCAATGATCTCTGAAAGGATATATATCTTGAGAAATAATATGGAACAATCTCAACAATCAATTTCAGTTTTCTTTATTTCTTAGTGTGGGATGATTTACGGAAAAGAAAATTAATGTAAAACCATAAAATTTGTAAACCACATGACTAATCCGGATTGGTGAAATTAAATATATTATTATAAAAGTTGTCTTATTAACTAATTTTTTACTGAATTATTATTTTTAATATACCACATGACTATTATTCAATATTTAAATGTAAAAAATATTTTGGTGGGTTTTTTTTATTTGTTCTCTGATTTATGCTGTTTTTCACAGACGCAAAACTTTCCATACAGTAGTGCCACTCAGTGCAAGCCAGAGTAATAAATGGATGCAGGAAAGTATGAGCATAAAATCCCTACCTAGTGTATACTCATCCAATATTCCCAGACTAGTTTCTAGCTTATGGCTTTCATCAGTGAGGTGCCTTGGATCTGCTGTTTACATTATCATCAAATGCTTTCATTCAATGTTTTTTTTTCAATGGAATGTGGACAACTGAAGTTGTATATAATGAAGTCTTTTGAAAGATAAAAAATAAAATATTTAGTATTTTTAACAATCATTAAGGGAATCACCCCTCTACATATGCACTTCATGGCTTTAAACAATTCAGGAATACTCACTCTCCTTTCTAAACACAAGATAAACTCTTTTGAAAAGATTTTAACCTAAATATATATACAGAAAAAACTTATATACAAAATATTAATAGAATTTGAAATCACATAAGATTTTTTAAATTTCAAGTATTTTTATAATTATGATAAAAATGTCACCAAAGAGTATTTTTCATCCTGGATCTTTTGTAAACTAAAAGTCAAAATCTATACTATATGAAAAGTTTTGATTATAATGTTGTTGTTTTTTAAATCAACATTACAGAGAGTCAAAATTATGAAACAAACTTTCATATTTTATACTATCGATTAAAACAGGTATATATGCACACACAAAGCATTTCAAAATTTCACATACGCAGTGTGGAGTACTTTTACCCAATGCTTAATTATGATCATTACTTCAAATCATTAATTTTTTTTTTTTTAAAAAAAAAACAATCTGCATAATGCATGCATTTATTAATATCCATTATCTCTTCTTTAACTAGAACAGGCATCAGCTGGGGCAAAGTCAACCAAAATGTGACCATTAAAAAGATGTTTCAGGTCAGTACTGTTTTCATTTTAAGACAGTCTTTTAATGAATAATATGATAAATTTTATTGAGAAAACAATTACAATATACTTTTAAACTTTAAACATAAAAATTCAAAATTATAATTCTAATTACTATAAAAAACAAATATGATTGTCAAGTTTTAATTCATTAATTTATGAACTTTATTCATAAATGTTCTCTTCATTATCAATGACTCCCCTGATGCTGAATTTGTGACGTCAATTTGGTCGTCTGATTTATATTTAGTTACCTTAAGACAAATACAAGAGTCTGGATTTTTGATAGTTAAGTTGCTCCTGTTCTTACTTAAAATAAATTTCATATGTGAAAATATTTGCTCACATTTGTAAATAAAACAAAAATAAAAACTTCAGTAGAAAGTGATGCCCAACATGTTAATACCATGAGAAGATGATTATCTTCCTTTTTTTTTTCAATCTGTCCACAATATTGAACTATTAAAATCAATCATTTCTAAACTTAAATTGACAATTTTAAGATATTCAAATACTGCAAATCTAAAATATTTTCTTTAATTTTCATGGGCTTTATTATAAATGTATAAACATTTCACCATGCTTTTTAAAATTTTGAAACCAACTTTTATATTCATTTTTAATGTTCAAAATCCAACTTTCAAACATATTTACATTGCTTTCATCAGTATTTTCTTTCTCAAGTTGGCTTTTTAACAAGGGATTGAAAAGAAAGATTTTAGTTTTTATGGCTAGTAATAAAACTCTAAAACAATTTATTTTGTTTTCCAAAATTTAACACACGTTCAGCAATGCATTCAGATTTTTCTTCATTTGGCATTTCATTCACATCTTTATGTTTAGAAAAAAAGTGTTGTTCAATATCTGTAAATGAAGTATATAACAATTTTGTCACCATTTTTAATATATCCATACATTTCAGTCAATACAACTTGAAATAATCTCTTTTTTGCTTTTTGTTTGTCTGTGGTAATAATTTTTTTAATAATTAATAATAATTATTTCACATAGGTAACTGCTTAATAATTATTTTGCTTAAGTAATTATTCTCACACTGCTGAACAAGTGCTACAACTGATAGAATGACATGCTCATTGCACAATGATAAGATTTGTTTGCATAATATTACTGTATTTCACCTATCTTCGTTACTACAACTTTGTAATCAAACCAAAATGTTAATCTTATTATTTATATTTTTTCAAAATGTTTGTTTCATGTTTGTGTTTTATAATTTATTTTTATATATTATACTTTATTTGCACTCAAATGGGTCATTTGAAATTATCAAATGAGTCATTTGCTAAGTGCAAGTCATAGTTTGCTGACACCTGATCTAGAACATATAATATTTCCAGTTTTTGACTTGTTATATAAACTTACAATGAAGATGACATTAAATACTTCAATTAAGTTTTATAGTCAAAACTAAAAAAAATTTTTTTTATATATTTTCAGCAGCAGTCACTACAAATACTTCATGGCTGATAGCTTGCCATCATTATTATATCAAAATCAACGCATCACATGATCTCCTAACATGGAGAGCCATTTATGTAAGCATGAATAATCAACGGACACCAAAACAGAAACAACAATTACTATTTGAACATACAGTAATGAATGAATTACAAAATTTACTAAAAACCTATTTAACTCACAACTATAATATGCTAGTAGTTATTCTTAACTATTTATTAGGTAGATAAACTTATGCTTATCTTCAAATCTTCATGTAATTCAATAATTGATTAATGCTCTTTCAAAATACTCTTGGGTTAATTATATGCTATAATCACATTATTAATATCTTATAATTTTTATAGTTTATGATATTAATAAAAAACAAACTAAAATTTCAAGAATTCTAACTTCTAATGCATTAGTAATTAAATAATATTTTTAATCTGAGTAATAATAAACATATAGTTCATTGCTCAGGCGGGCATGTCACATTCAAATACCTCCAAATGACAAATTTGGCATAAAAGTTCCATTTAATTGACCAAACCGAGTTTTTTCTTACTTTACTCAGGTGAAAATAAATTCTTTTAAACTTCTCTCTTAGCTATAACTTAAATTGTATATATGCAAATATTTCCTAATTAACAGTATATATTCAAATATATAATTAAATGGGTGACAAAAAGGTATATGCTGTTAATTGAAAGGAGACTAATTTCTCTTTTGACTTGAAGAAATAGAGAAGGGCAAATTCCTATTGTCATTGCAACTGATATTATTATGATTATTCATGCAATAAATAAACATGGATAGACTGTACATCATCATGTATGAACTGGCATGATGAGTTTATTGGCTTTTTATCTCTGAGTTTAAGATCAAGAACACTACTATTTTTCTTAATTATGTGATAATTTTTAACTGAAATATCAGTTGAGTTTTTTTGAAGGTGAGAAGAATGTGTGTGGAGGTGAACTTTTTTCTCTTATAAATATTTACAATTATAACACACAAAACTAAATTATAGCCCTTATTCCCATAAGGCTACAAAATCACCCAAGATAGCAGTTGCAGCTGAAAGCAGAGGATGCTAAACTTGCCATTTAATGGTAATCTTTTATTTGGCTACTTTCAACTACAGATCATTTCCAAATAAAGGAAGATTGCATGAATTAGAAGAAAAATAGTTTAGAAAAAAAAAGTGTAGAAATATTGAAAGCACAAATTGAGTGGGATTCATTACAAATAAAAAGTAGAAAATAATATTGTGAAGATTGATTATGTGTCAAACAGTGGCAAGATTAGTTATTCAATTTAATAGAAAATACTAAATGTAGATAATTCAGATTTATGCCCCCAAAATTCTCATTATGATAAAGAAATAGAATATTTTTATATGGAGATATAAAATGCTTTTGATCAGACTAAACAACATTTAAAAATTGTCATGGAAGACTTTAATCCTAGAATTGAGAAACTATTGGAAAATGAAAGTGCTGTGAGTATATTTGGTTATAGTAATAGAAATAAAAGAGGATAAAAACTTGTGAAGTTTGCAGAAAAAAAAATTATACTGTGAATTCTTTCTTTGAAAAAAATGCTATATAGAACTAGTTATGAAGACATCAAATGAAAACAGAATTGGATTATATTTTAATTAATGGAAAATATGCATTTCAAGATTGTAATGTTTTTGATAGATTCAACATAAGAAGTGATAATCAATTAGTGAGATATAGGATATGTGATAATGCAAAATCAGAGAGACAAAAATTATTAAGAAAAACAGAATTAACAGTTGAAATTCCTAACCTATAGAATCACTCCAATGAATTCAAATTAGAATTTGTAAATTGTTTCAAAATATTAACAGATTTTGAAGATTCAAACTGTAAAAAAGATAGTGGATACCAAAAAAAAAAACGGTTAAACAATAAATTTTCCACTGAGACAAGAA
The DNA here is from genome assembly GCA_028023455.1 of Epiperipatus broadwayi. Taxonomy (NCBI): domain Eukaryota; kingdom Metazoa; phylum Onychophora; class Udeonychophora; order Euonychophora; family Peripatidae; genus Epiperipatus; species Epiperipatus broadwayi. The sequence goes on from JAQFVV010006489.1 coordinate 391,946, forward strand.
AATGTATGAAGACAAGATGGAATATGAAAAAGAGTTAACAATGATTAAAAAATATAAAATTGTGAATTGGTGGGAAAAGTTATGGAAGAGAATAAGTCTCAAAAGTACAAAACAACATTTTAATATTGGTAAGAAAGTGATTTTTGCAATAAGAAGAAAAGATAGACCATTACTAAAAAAAGGACATAACATCATGATGGGTGAAGAGTTTTATAAAGGATTGAATAGTAATAATTTTAAATAAAGCAGTGAGTTATGTAATAAAATGTATGAAAAAAAGGAAAAATTCCAGGAAATGATGGAATTTTAATTATCTTAAAAGAAGAGATGAAAAAAATGGAAAAATTATTGGTAATGTATATATATCAAATGTTTAACGGATAGAAATATCAGATGGTTCGAAGAATGCAGTAATAATATTAATCTTTAAGAAAGGTGATAAAGAAAATAATAAAAAATACAGATATATCTGTTCAAAATAATTACAACTCATTTACAGAAAACTTTAGATTTTCACAAACCAAAAAAAAGGGCTGGATTTAAAAATGGTTTTAGCATAATAGAACATATCCAAGTATTGAAAAATGCTACAGAAAGGATCAATAAATATGAGTTGCCATTATGCTGAGGATTTATAGATGATGAAAACATATTTCATTCTAAACCTTTCTACAGTGATTAAAGCATTGGATAATCAAGATATAGACCCAAGATATTATATTTTGAAGAATACTCATCAAAATGCAACAACAATGATTAGGTTACTTGACGATTCCATATCTCCAAAACTTTTATAGCAGTTTACAAGAAATATTTTGAGTATTAAAATGGAAAACTAAGAGAGTAAAAATAAAGAATAAAAGTAAGAAAGTAGAACGAAAGTTAAATGCTAAATTAACTAGAATAATGTTCAAGAGATTTTCCAGAAGAAAAAATAGATTGATATTCACGAATTTGTGGAAGATTAATGGCTACAAATACCAATATAATGGATGAAATTAATTATAGAATTAAACTTGGATGGAGTGCTTTTGTTAGAAATAACTTAATATTAAAAGGAAATAAGCCTATGTATTTTTTTTTTTTTTAAAAATAATAGATATATTTTACCAGATCTTACTTATAGATCTGAAACTAGGACATTTATGAAAAGAACAATTCAGACTTAAGAACATGTAACTTTGTATTGAGAGATGTATGTTAGAAGTAACAAAAAGAGAACTGAAAATGAAATATATAGGTGTGAGACAGTTATCATTAATATTTTTGAATATAAAAAAAAATGAAATGAAGCTGGAGTGAATATATTGCTAGAAGACATGATAACAGATAAATAATTGATATCTTAAATTGGATTCCATGAGATTGTAAAAGACTTAAAAAGTGACAACATGTGAGATGGGTGAATGCAATAAGAAAGTTTACTAGAATGTTATGAAAAAGAAAGGCTAGGGATCAAAGAAAATGGATAAAACTTGGAAAGATCTTCTTTATCTTGCATTGGATCAATAATGATTGAAAATAATAAAATGATAATAGAATGATTTATGGCTTGAAAATTGCTAAAAAGGTTTGAACACTTGAAGTGGTAGAGCTAGAAGCTTGATCCATGAATTTTGAACTCCAGAATCCAGTATTATACCATTATACTAAATCATGCAGGACATGTGCTCAAATTTTAGTCTACTATAAAAATTTCAAAAACTATCTCTACCCAAATATTTCTTCTTCTATAATTTTTTCACAACACTAACTTTTGTCAAAAAAAAAATGTTCATTATAATTCTTTTTATATTTTTCTTTTTTTAAAATTGTTTAAAATAATTTTCAATTATTCTTCATCTAATAATAGATTTATAAATGAAATCTGTTTATAATATTTTGTAAAGATTTTGATAGAGATTTTTTTTTATGATTATTAAACTTGTTTAAACATCTTTTTGAAACATATTATAAGTACCTTTTTTTAATCATGAAAATATATTTTGACTATTAAATAGCCAAATCTGATTATTATAATAGTTTTTTTTATATAATAGTTTTTTTTGTTGTTGTTTAGCTATTACTAATGCATTTACAACCATCTAATCAGTTTTTTTACATAAACAAACTGCCTAATGCTATATTAATAATGATAAACAAATGAAATAGAAAATATACTAAATTTCTCTCATGACCATGATTCTATCGATTAACAAATAGCTCTTCTCAAATGAAAATCAACTAGGTACAAACAATATATATATACAAAACTAAAATAGCCTTCCCTTAAATCACTTCAAAACCTATTCATCTTTAATATCAGATTGTCTTCACGAGATTCAAGATTTATCATCAGAATTTCTTGGACTTTCATTTTTTTCATAAAAGATAAGTCAAATAATATTTTATGAAAGCAGAATTATTATACCTATTTTTTCTCTACTCATATGAACTTTTAACTTTCATTAAGAATTAATTTACTTTCACCTGTATAAATTTTATGACAACTGCAAGGAATCTTATAAATTATATTAGAAAAATATTTACCCATCAATTGATTGTTCTGGATTATTTAATAATGAATTTAAATCAAGGCCTTTCTTCCAAACATACCATTACATCACCCGATAAATGATTATTCTTACATACCAACCTATAAATTGAAGGGTAAAACATTTTATTCTCACTAACATTTAAATTTTTATTAATATCAGACCTACAGATATTTTTATTAAATATAACATTTCTAATAAATTCATGATTATAACCCAAATCAACATAACCAAAAGCAAACTAACTATTTTGAATATAAGCATTATTTTTAAAATTATTAAGACTTTTATTTGGATAACAAAATTTTTAATTAATAAAGAAATTAGGCTTAGGGTTTCTTAAATTTTTACACTTAATAAAATGATTACAAAATAAAATATTATCAATGATTAATACCACTACTCTCTAAAAAATCAATATGGACAAAGCACATCAAAGATTGAAATAACATAGCCAATAACCTATCTCTCTAATCTTATAAAACACATTATTAGAAAATCCTCTAATAATAATAATAGCAAATCATGAATAACTTTAATTTTATATGAAGAAAAATATTCATGTTTTTCTAAAATAGAAAGAAACACATTAATACAAACAACAGGTTAGTAAATACATTAATACTTTTTAATCTAAACTATCAAATACACAATCATCCTCTAAAACAAATCGTTTATTTTATTAAATGCCAGAAAAGAAGAAAAAACACCAAATTGATTAAAACTAGTATAATTTTTAAAAAATCTTATAAAAAAATTGAGAAATTTTATCAACAATCTCCCTCATCCCATCTTTCTGTAAAATCAAAAATATATATTAAAGGAAAATTATCTTTACAAAAATTAAAGAAAACTTTAGGAGCCCAATAATCATTAGAATAACAACTTAAATAAGTAACTCTACTTTCTTTTTTCTATCTTCTAATAATGAGTTTATAAAAATACAATATATTTTTAAAACACCATGTTACAAAAAAAAAACAGGTCTTAGGAGGAAGTTATAATAATCTTGTTGATATTATATCACATTCTGAAAACAAGCAAAAAAAAAAAAAATACAACAAATACTATTAACTGTTTATTAAATACATTGCTAGATTAGCAAAAAAAAAAATTACATTTGACTTTTGGGAGAAAAATATTTTTCTTTATTTGATTTTATTAAAGATTAAATCAAACAAAAACTATACTAATGACTAGTAAAGTGAAATCATACAATAGATAGAATTTTTTTTTTCTATCTCAAACTCTTTTCACTAAACAATATTTTGAATTCAATAAATATTGATACTCAAGAAATAACTATTTATACAAACAGTTATTAACAGAACAAGAATTAACTGAAGCTTCCAATGAGTTATATCCTGCTTGCAACCCAATCACAACCATCTATCTGCCCAGAAGTCAGATCAATCTTTCAGACCATAGATACATTAGAAACAGACTTTGTCAAACAATATAGCTCATGTGACATTTCAATTTCATATATACTGTGATGATCGCACATACTGCGGTCACACATATAAATATTAAACATTCACAGAATATTAAATATCATGTTTGATAAAATAAAGAAAAAAGAGCAAGTTTAGAAAATTTACAGAACAAAGAAATGTTTCAATTAATTAAAAAAGAGAGGGAATTAGAATCAAAAAGATTCTTATCTTTTGCCCTCCAAAGTTCGGATTTTGGTGAAATTAAAGTATGAAATTAGAAATATTGGAAGTGTATGTTAAAAAATAAAGTGATAAAGAAATATAAATCAAATGCAAGTTAAAATCTGATTTTGAAAGAAAGTAAAGTTTAAAAAAAACCTTAAATAGCGCGCAAAACATAGAAAATTAAACATAATCAAAAGATAAGGATCTGGGTTTTAAAGTACACATTTGACGATAAACGAAATGCGTGTATGGAGTGTATTTGAAGCAGAATATAGACAGCAATAATAAATGCTTGTCTAAACTTAAATAATAAAAAAAGAGAGAAAAACATGTATTAAAATCTGTGTAATTAAATTAAAAAATATTGAAATAAATAAATGTACATAGTGCTACTAGATTGGGTAAAACAAATTTACATATGGTCGAAGGCATAGTAAGAAAGGTGTGAATGAAAGTGAAAACAAAGGATAGGAAGGACAAAGGCTGGTGGAATTTTTTTTAATTAAAAAAAAACAGTTTTCAGGAGAGATTAGAGCTACAGACTTCGTGTCGAGAGGGTGGTAAAAGACAGCTCCGATAATCAACCGCTATAGTTAACAAATATGACTTTCAACATCGGTGCCTCATCTAGAATGGCTGGCTAAGGCCATCATGATCGCTGGTCGATCCGGACTTGCTGTACTAATGGTTCTGGCCAAGATATAACAACTGCCGTCGTAGCGCCTGCCGGTGGATTCATTTAGTTGCCTTGTCCTTGATGCCTTAAACACTGAGAAGCTACACATAACCAAATCTAACCTGCGACCGTCCCTCCTAAAGAAGTGGAGAAAATCCACGTGACGGTCGGCAAGACGTCGGATAAATTCAGAGACTAAAACCTAGGTAAAGATACATACTATTTTGTTATATATTTCAATGTGCACATAGTTTAATTAGACAATGGCCACATGCCTTTTGTGAATGATAAAGACATTCTTGAATTTTTTTGATAAATACCCAGACTGACGATTTATAAATGTACCATCATTTATAATAGTTTTATATGTATTCTTTTCTTGTAGCACTATAGATTATAATCTGTTTTTTTATTTAATGTTAATGTGTTTTTTTTTATATATCTCTTTTATGATTCATTTATTCTATTAAATCTATTATTTTATTTAAACCTGCCTTGTCTCGTTCTTCGCCACTCCAAAAGGGTAGTCTAGTCTAAGGGTGGGAAACTATTATTCATTTTTTTTGATTATTGAATTAACACGTGGAAGTTGGTGGTGCAGTATTTGATCCCGTTAAATTTATAAATCATCCAAGTGCTGTAACTCTGTCAGATCTTACAGCAGTCGAGAGACGGTTGGTCGGCAAAATAATCTGGTGCTATATCCTTATAGCATACAGATTCGGTCAAATACGGATATAGACTCGTGTATGTCCGTATGTTCTCTCTGCTTGAGGTAGCGGAAAGTGGACGATCTTGAATCATTAGAATTCCCCATTATGCACTCATAAAAGGGAAGTGTAGCCTTCGATCGTCCCAATCCCGTTACAATACATTATTTCTAGAGAAATGCTAACCTTATTATTTTTTAAATATCAATTACAATTCTATCACACATTACTGAAACATATGATCAAAGACATGTGAAATGGATAAAAGATCCCCAAGATGCACATTTCATGCTGAATCAGCACTCATCAGTTGGACCAAATCACAATCTCTTACACATTCATATATTCATTATTTGTGCAATATATATCTAGATAGCAAATTACTATAGTTTGATTGACAGATTTCAAATTTTATGCAGTAAAACATTAATATAAACCACTCTAATAGGAATGTATTAATCACTTATCAAACCTAGACATTATCAATAGTTCAAATAATTTTTTTTTTTTTTTTTAAGTTTTATTTAATGGATAATGTATCTGCTATGGCATAGAGATAAAAATGCCTGATTTCTTTGCCCATTATGACAGTGTTGATAAGTTTCACACTTTTCACTTAGGGAGAATACCTTGTAGAGGGGTGCACAATCATAATACTATATTCAGAGAATCAAAGCAGAGCTTTAGTTTCAACAACCTCTAAATATGAAATTAAAAATTCAGTTATAATATATGCAAATAAGTAAATAATTCAGATTGTATATAACTAAACATGAAGTAACTGAAGCTTCCAATGAGTTATATCATGCTTGCAACCCAATCACAACCATCAGGTGTTGATACCTGCCACTGCAGATACATTATCCATTAAATAAAATTTAAAAAAAACTTATTTGAGCTAGTAATAATGTCTAGGTTGATAAATGATCGATACAGTTATTAATATATTTCCATTAGAGTGGTTTATATTAATATTATACTGCAGTAAATGTGAAACTTGTCTATTAAACTATAGTAATTTACTATCTAGACATAAACTGTACAAATGATGAAAATATGTATAAGACATTGTAATCTGGGCCAATTGATGGGTGCTGGTTCAGCACGAAATGCACATTCTGGTGCCATTAATCCTTTTTATATATCTTTGATTATATGTTTCAGTAATATATGAGAGAATTGTAATTAATGAAAAAAATAATAAGGTTTAGGTTTTTTCTAGAAATAATGTGTATATGAAATTGAAATGACATGTGCTATATTAATTGCTTGACAAAGTGTATGTTTTGGTGTGGGCTGATGGATGGTTGCAATTGGGTTGCAAGCATAATATAACTCCATTGCAAGCATAATATAACTCATTGGAAGCTTCAGTTACTTCCTGTTTAGTTACAAATAATCTTAGTTGTTTATTTATTTACAAACAATTATTTATTTAAAAAATTATTGATTATTGTACTATCTTAGAAGTAATAGCTGCATATTTGTTTTGAAAAGTCATGTAAACCCCCCCCCCAAAAAAAAAAACCCAACCCATTATTGTTAAAAAATAATGAAAAATCAATTTGATGTGGTGCCATAAAACTTTTCAATAATTTTTCAGCAGAACAAATGTGCAGACATATGTATCATATTCAATAAAAATAAATATATACACAAATCCCTATGTGATATTTGTGTATAAGCAAATATAATTCTCATGTTTTAATTAATATTTAGTTCCAACAGCCACTCATCTCATATGAATAAATATTTAGTTCCAACAGCCACTCATCTCATATGAATAAATCCACATTATAAAAACCATAAAATATAAAAAGTTTTGAAATACTTTGGTAGCAAAAAAAGTAAATATTAAAACATGTTATTCTTAATTGCTACAGATGCTAAAAAATATTAAAAATGTAATTATTAAAAATTATAATAAAAAAAAGATCACATTTTGTTTTATTAGAAAATGAATATAGGTTTTATCAAATGTTAAAATGTTACAAATATTAAATCATGTTAATATCAGATTTAAGACAGAAGAAATGTTTTATAAAGTAATGGGGGAAATATTTGTATACACTACAGATGGTTCTCAATATCAGTAAGAACTTTATGCAACTTTTCAGGTAAATCAATTTTGACTTTTTTTTCTTCTTTTAGATGCATATTTATCAATACTCATGATAAAATATCTTACACATCAAATGTAGAATGTTTTGTATTTTAAGTGACTGGAATTGTTTATGTAAATTCAAATTTATATAAGTCAATGTCTATCTGTAAATTTTAAAATGATTAAAATAGTTTGGCAGCCATTAAATAATTATATACATATAAAATCATTCAGTAAATAATTAAATTTAATAAAATATAAACCACCTATAATTGTAGCAGTTACCTAAATTTTAATGACTGAGTTTAATTTTTTTTTTGGTGACATTAATTATGCAATTTTGGATACATAAATCTATTGATCTTACTTTTTGCCTGTGAAAATATGATCTGCTTACACTGATTATGTACTGAACCAATCGATGTCTAATCATCATCGATGCTTCATGTGTCACCATCTACACTAACCTCCTAGGGGTCCGCAATTTAGACCCTGCTATAAATATCCGCAATTTAGACCCTGCTATAAATATATGCTATTCACTCACACACTGTATGCCGAATCATTCTAAAGATTAGTGAAATTAATCTTTGTTTAGTAAAAATGAAACAGTAGTTTGAGTGATGCGTATATATATTTTGACTAAAGCAATAATTTTATTGCTTGAAAATACATTTGTAATTATTTTTATATCTGTGTATATTTAATGTAACAACAAAGAAAAATGGGGAAGGCTTGAAATATTGAAATTATCTTTATCACTGGTCACATCGTTGTCTATAATTAAAACTTATAAATCTTAATTACAATCAAAAATCAAATCGGTTATCAGTTTGAAAATCTTTCAAAATAGCTAAAAGAGATATTTCAAGCCTTATCTATTGAAAATATTTTACTAATTAAAGGTTGTTTTTAAAAGGATTACAGAGATAAGGGGGGGTGTGAAATTGAATTCTGGGCAGTATTAAAAAGGTTATAAAAGGAACCAGTGAACAAAAGAGGGACTTAGACTTTGAATTTTACTTTGGAGTTTACTGTCTTTTAGAATTGAGAATTACTTTTAAGAAGCCAACACAAGTTCAGCAAATGGGGCGTGAGTAGCGGAGCCGTCCACCTCTCTTTCCTCTCGGAGGACTGTCTACCAGCCGTCAAACTTCCATCTGACTGGCCATATGAAATGACCTAGAATTGCCAACCGTCCTGCCTACCGCTATGCTGAGATATTCGGTAAAATCCTGTAATTTAGAGCTGCCTTGATACGAACATTCACAGGTGATTTATAATTTGTAGCCAAATTAATTCATAGATCCGTTATGATGTTCTGCTAATTTTGCTTTTAAACTCTCTCTCAGTAATCTTTTATTAATATCATGTATTTTAACTTATCTTTCACGCTGAATCAAATTATATATATATAAATGTGTGCAATTCCATTAAGATTTTATGTATTTGTTTAATGTACAGATATGATTTATTTTCTTTAATATGTCAAAATCGCTAAGTTCGCGAGTCAAGGGGAAAAGAATTGTTTTATTTGGAAAAGGGTGGGCTTTCTTTAAAAACTTATCAATAAAGTTTTGTTTATATTAAATAGCAATTGCTCGCGAATTTGGTTTCATTTTAAATTCATGATTCTTAAAGTAAATTAAAAATTTTTCTGTGGAGGAATTTTGATTTAATTTTCTATTTTAAAAAAGATCGTGAACTATCAACTTTCATATAATTAATTCATTCCTTTTTGCTGGTGCCTGAAGGGAAAATCCTACCAGTTAATACGTATTTGGGAATCGATTCTTTAAATATAAATGTTGTTAGTTTAATAATATTGTAAATAGTAACGTTATTATGCATTATGATCGGTTAAATGACTCAGAATTGGAAACAAATTATTGCGCAAGAGTTTAGACAATTTTCCAAGTTTGGAAATTATATTATAAAATTCATATTCATGTCCAGTAATGTTGTTGGCATACATTTTCTTTCTGATATTTTATCTTTCCATTTTCTTGATTGTTTTATTATTGGGGACATCGAAAGCATGAAGCTCCCGTCCTTCTTAACCAGAGACAACGCTCTCTGTTAAATTATAAAGTTTAAGAGGATTATGTGCTGCGGATAGCCGTACAAAATGATCTGGGGTCTCATTCCCAGCCTCTACTTTGATATCGTTCCGCCAGAAATGCGCGGATATATCCACTTTAAGTTTGTTCCAAGTATTCCTTTAAATGATAAAATATCCACAATCGCCATGAAGGTCAGATTCCGTTAATGTATGCTAGTACCGTTACTTTTGTCTTTAATTTAATCACCGTCCGCCTAACCTTGAGTAAGTCGCAATGATGTGTTAAAAACAATGTTTCATTTTGTAAAAATACTTTTAGTCCATTGATTTAAACTGCTTTCCTTTAGAAGAAAAAGCTTTATCGATTCCCAGAGACGTAAATCAATTTGTATAATTTATTCTCGTAAATAATACGCATTGTTTGTTTTTTATGTATGTTTATTCAAAAGACGCTAGGTCCAAACAATGCCTATCAAACATATATAATGATTTCAAGATTGTAAATCAATGATTGAGACCGTAAATTCATATTTATTTGTAAAAATGATTAACGTTAAATTATCGTGTATCTTTCTGTAATCCGAATCTGTTCCGATCTTGTAGATTATTTTGTACATCCACATTTTGGCATATTAACTCCAAGCGTGAAACAATTTTGTAACATATATATGCGTTTTCTGCATTTATTAAATATATATACTTTCGTGTTAATCCTGGTTTGTGTTGAATTATTAGTTTCTAGTTAATATTTAGAATTATTTTCTTTAGCTAAGAGCTTAGCATTAATAAATAACTCTGATAATGTAATAACTGGGCTACTCCGTCCTCGATCATCATCATCATTCTGATCTTATGTTCTACCGCTCTGCTTATGGGCACGGATTTAAGGTAATTTTACTGTGTCATCAGAATTGTTGTTCATTGGGTCAGAGATTCGAAGAATAGGCAAATAGGTTAGAATTCAGGATTGTTCAAGACCTGTGTATCTCGAGCATGATCGGATTCGAGGTACTTTTGCTTAGGATTTGGAACCTTGTTAAGTGAGCATACTGTTTTTGACCGGTACAGTGGATTTTTTTTTTCCGGGCTTGGCTTGGCCAGGTATGTACACACAGATCCTCACAGTGTTACGGAAATGTGCAATGTGTGCCCGGACTAAGTTTCCAAACAAGTCTTACGCTGGAACTATGAAACCCATAACTGCATCAAGGCCAAATGAGTTAATTGCAATCGACCACTACGGCCCATTGCCCAAATTTAGAAATTTCCAATATTTACTCGTAACCTATGATGTTTTTTCCAAATATGTACGAGCGTATCCTGTCCGGGCTGCAGACTCAAGAAATACGATTCGGACCCTCCAAGATAAACAATTCCCTGAGGTGGGAAAACCTAATTCTATTCTATCAGATCATGGTTCAGCCTTCACCTCTAGGGAATGGAAGGGCTGGCTTTTGAAGCAACAAGTCACTCATCGGTTGACATCGATTAGAAATCCCCAATCTAACCCATGCGAAAGAGTCATGAGAGAACTCAATCGTCTCTTTCGCACCTACATATCAACCAACCACCGGGATTGGGTAAATAAAACTCCAGAAATAGTTAACTGTATAAACCAGACGATAAATGAGTCTACCGGTTTTACGCCCGAACGCCTTCATTACGGGAAGCCATGTCGCAACTTATTTCCAAACCTGGTGCCACTAGATGAAATAGTTATTGACCCTATTCGTGACCAAGAAGCTGCTAGAAGACGGTTGGCCCAGGCAGCCGAAAATCGCATAAAGAGGGGACGGATGCAATGTCACCAATTTCAGGAAGGGGATCAAGTATGGTTGAGATCCCCCAAGACTAGCAGTGTAGTAAAAAAGGAATTTAAAAAATTTTTTCCCTTGTATAGTGGACCATATCTTGTTCGGAAGAGATGTCATGAAAATGCTTTTTTATTGGAAGGAGAAAATGGGTTTAGTGGCATCTATAATGCACGACAATTGAAACCCTACACACCACCCAATCCTCAGACCAAATATTTCAGTCAATAGAGAAAGAAAGGATTGCATTAAAAGATCAAAATGAAAGATTCTCCTCCATACTAGAAACGTGAGTAATATAAGGCAGTTTGTTTTTTTTTTGTCAACCAGAAGCAAATTTTTCAGGCTCATTATGAAGGTTGTTTTTCTCACCAATATTATATTAGACTCCAACTAAGGGTTTTTTTTTTTTTCATTTTAAGTGGGGAAGAATGAACCAATCGATGTCTAATCATCATCGATGCTTCATGTGTCACCATCTACACTAACCTCCTAGGGGTCCGCAATTTAGACCCTGCTATAAATATCCGCAATTTAGACCCTGCTATAAATATCCGCAATTTAGACCCTGCTATAAATATATGCTATTCACTCACACACTGTATGCCGAATCATTCTAAAGATTAGTGAAATTAATCTTTGTTTAGTAAAAATGAAACAGTAGTTTGAGTGATGCGTATATATATTTTGACTAAAGCAATAATTTTATTGCTTGAAAATACATTTGTAATTATTTTTATATCTGTGTATATTTAATGTAACAACAAAGAAAAATGGGGAAGGCTTGAAATATTGAAATTATCTTTATCACTGGTCACATCGTTGTCTATAATTAAAACTTATAAATCTTAATTACAATCAAAAATCAAATCGGTTATCAGTTTGAAAATCTTTCAAAATAGCTAAAAGAGATATTTCAAGCCTTATCTATTGAAAATATTTTACTAATTAAAGGTTGTTTTTAAAAGGATTACAGAGATAAGGGGGGGTGTGAAATTGAATTCTGGGCAGTATTAAAAAGGTTATAAAAGGAACCAGTGAACAAAAGAGGGACTTAGACTTTGAATTTTACTTTGGAGTTTACTGTCAGTTTTTAGAATTGAGAATTACTTTTAAGAAGCCAACACAAGTTCAGCAAATGGGGCGTGAGTAGCGGAGCCGTCCACCTCTCTTTCCTCTCGGAGGACTGTCTACCAGCCGTCAAACTTCCATCTGACTGGCCATATGAAATGACCTAGAATTGCCAACCGTCCTGCCTACCGCTATGCTGAGATATTCGGTAAAATCCTGTAATTTAGAGCTGCCTTGATACGAACATTCACAGGTGATTTATAATTTGTAGCCAAATTAATTCATAGATCCGTTATGATGTTCTGCTAATTTTGCTTTTAAACTCTCTCTCAGTAATCTTTTATTAATATCATGTATTTTAACTTATCTTTCACGCTGAATCAAATTATATATATATAAATGTGTGCAATTCCATTAAGATTTTATGTATTTGTTTAATGTACAGATATGATTTATTTTCTTTAATATGTCAAAATCGCTAAGTTCGCGAGTCAAGGGGAAAAGAATTGTTTTATTTGGAAAAGGGTGGGCTTTCTTTAAAAACTTATCAATAAAGTTTTGTTTATATTAAATAGCAATTGCTCGCGAATTTGGTTTCATTTTAAATTCATGATTCTTAAAGTAAATTAAAAATTTTTCTGTGGAGGAATTTTGATTTAATTTTCTATTTTAAAAAAGATCGTGAACTATCAACTTTCATATAATTAATTCATTCCTTTTTGCTGGTGCCTGAAGGGAAAATCCTACCAGTTAATACGTATTTGGGAATCGATTCTTTAAATATAAATGTTGTTAGTTTAATAATATTGTAAATAGTAACGTTATTATGCATTATGATCGGTTAAATGACTCAGAATTGGAAACAGATTATTGCGCAAGAGTTTAGACAATTTTCCAAGTTTGGAAATTATATTATAAAATTCATATTCATGTCCAGTAATGTTGTTGGCATACATTTTCTTTCTGATATTTTATCTTTCCATTTTCTTGATTGTTTTATTATTGGGGACATCGAAAGCATGAAGCTCCCGTCCTTCTTAACCAGAGACAACGCTCTCTGTTAAATTATAAAGTTTAAGAGGATTATGTGCTGCGGATAGCCGTACAAAATGATCTGGGGTCTCATTCCCAGCCTCTACTTTGATATCGTTCCGCCAGAAATGCGCGGATATATCCACTTTAAGTTTGTTCCAAGTATTCCTTTAAATGATAAAATATCCACAATCGCCATGAAGGTCAGATTCCGTTAATGTATGCTAGTACCGTTACTTTTGTCTTTAATTTAATCACCGTCCGCCTAACCTTGAGTAAGTCGCAATGATGTGTTAAAAACAATGTTTCATTTTGTAAAAATACTTTTAGTCCATTGATTTAAACTGCTTTCCTTTAGAAGAAAAAGCTTTATCGATTCCCAGAGACGTAAATCAATTTGTATAATTTATTCTCGTAAATAATACGCATTGTTTGTTTTTTATGTATGTTTATTCAAAAGACGCTAGGTCCAAACAATGCCTATCAAACATATATAATGATTTCAAGATTGTAAATCAATGATTGAGACCGTAAATTCATATTTATTTGTAAAAATGATTAACGTTAAATTATCGTGTATCTTTCTGTAATCCGAGTCTGTTCCGATCTTGTAGATTATTTTGTACATCCACATTTTGGCATATTAACTCCAAGCGTGAAACAATTTTGTAACATATATATGCGTTTTCTGCATTTATTAAATATATATACTTTCGTGTTAATCCTGGTTTGTGTTGAATTATTAGTTTCTAGTTAATATTTAGAATTATTTTCTTTAGCTAAGAGCTTAGCATTAATAAATAACTCTGATAATGTAATAACTGGGCTACTCCGTCCTCGATCATCATCATCATTCTGATCTTATGTTCTACCGCTCTGCTTATGGGCACGGATTTAAGGTAATTTTACTGTGTCATCAGAATTGTTGTTCATTGGGTCAGAGATTCGAAGAATAGGCAAATAGGTTAGAATTCAGGATTGTTCAAGACCTGTGTATCTCGAGCATGATCGGATTCGAGGTACTTTTGCTTAGGATTTGGAACCTTGTTAAGTGAGCATACTGTTTTTGACCGGTACAGTACATTTTGTTTTAAACCACTAAACATCACATGATCACTATTTCTTATGCTTGCTCATAACTGTTATTAAAACAGGCAAAACTCTCCATACAGTAGTGCAATTCAGTACAAGCCAGAGTAATCAATAAATGCCAGAAGGCTTGTGCATAAAATCCCTACCTAGAGCCAACTCATGCAATATCTCCAGACTAGTTTCTAGTTTGTGGCTTTCTTCAGTGAGAGCCTTGGATCTGAGAGCACTGCACTTAGACCTTAGAATCTAATGCAACCCTCCGGCAACCACCTTTTGTGCATAAAATCCCTATCTAGTGCCTACTCATCCAATATCCCCAGAATAGTTGCTAGCTTGTGGCTTTCAACAGTGAAAAGCCTTGGATCTGAGACTGCACCTAGATCTTAGGATCTAATGCAACTCTCCAGCAGCCACCTTTTCTACTTAATTACAAAAACTATGAGAATAAAATTTTAAAACACAAAAATATTTTCAATCCAAGCTAATTAGCTTATATAGTCATATAGGTCTGAACTCAGTTCAGTACCCATACATTTTGGTGTCTTTAGTTCTTTAATAACTATAGCCACCACTATCCTATTAGGCAAGATTGGTATTAAACTATTAAACATCACATGATCACCATTTCTTATTCTTGCTCATAACTGTTATTATAACAGGTAAAAGTCTTCATACAGTGGTGCCACTCAGTGCAAGCCAGAGTAATCAATGAATAGATGTAGAAAGCCACAAGCTAAAAACTAATACAGGGATATTGTATGAGTAGGCACTAGATAGGGATTTTATGCACAAACCTTCTGACATCCATTGATTATTCTGGCTTGCATAGAGTGGCACTATTGTATGAAGAGTTTTGCCTGTTTTAATAACAGTTATGAGCAAGCATAAGAAATGGTGATCATGTGATGTTTAGTGATTTAATACCAATTCTGCCTAATAGGATAGTAGTGGCTATGGTTATTAAAGAACGAAAGACACCAAAATGTATGGGTACTGAACTGAGTTCAGATCTACTTGATTATATAAACTAATGAGTTTGGATAAAAAATATTTTTGTTTTCAATTTTATTCTCATAGTTTTGTAGTTAAGTAAAGATAAAAGATGGCTGCTGGTGGATTACATTAGGTGCAGTGCATTCTGATTCAAGGCTCCTCACTGATGAAAGCCACAAGCTAGAAACTAGTCTGGGGATATTGGATGAGTGGGTACTAGATAGGGATTTTATGCATAAACCTTCTGACATCCATTGATTATTCTGGCTTGCCCTGACTGAGTGGCAATACTGTATGGGGAGTTTTGCCTGTTTAATAACAGTTACAAGCAAGCATAAGAAATGGTGATCATGTGATATTTAGTGGTTTAATACAAACCTTGCCAAATAGGATAGTGGTGGCTATGGTTATATTAAAGAACCAAAGATACCAAAATGTATGGATAATGAACTGAGTTCAGACCTATATGACTATATAAGCTAATGACCTTGGATTGAAAATATTTTTGGTTTTTCAATTTTATTCTCATAGTTTTGTAGTTAAGTAGAGATAAAGATGGCTACTGGAGGGTTGCATTAGATCCTAAGATCTAGGTGCAGTGCTCTCAGATCTAAAGCTCCTCATTGATTAAAAACTACAAACTAGTCTGGGGATATAGGCACTAGATATGAATTTTATGCACAAGCCTTTTGGCATCCATTGATTACTCTGCCTTCACCGAGTGGCACTACTGTATGGAGAGTTTTTGCCTGTTTTAATAACAGTTATGAGCAAGAATAAGAAATAGTGATCATGTGATGTTTAGTGATTTAATACCAATCCTGCCTGCCTAATAGGATAGTGGCGGTTGTTGTTATTAAAGAACCAAAGATACCAAAATGAATGGGTACTGAACTAAGTTCAGACCTATATGACTAAATAAGCTAATGAACTCGGATTAAAAATATTTGTATGTTTTCAATTTTATTCTCATAATTTTGTAGTTAAGTGGGGATAAAAGGTGGCTGCTGGAGGGTTTCATTAGATCCCAATATCTAGATGCAGTCTCTCAGACCCAAGGCTCCTCACTGATGAAAGCAACAAGCTAGAAACTAGTCTGGGGATATTAGATGAATAGGCACTACTGTATGGAAAGTTTTGACTGTTTACATTTTGTTTTCTCATTGGATACTTTTGATAACTAGAAGTAAATATGAATAATTCTAATAGAAGGCTTGATTGTTTCTCTCAGTGATAGATGATTTCCTCATGGATTTATGCAATGAGGAATGGTTTTTACTTGCGAAACATAATGGAATGGAAATTTTAGTTAAGAAGATTTTTTCTGCTGTCAATCACCTTCCTGTTTTGTTTTTAACTGTGAATGGCCATGAAATTTCAGTATGCATGATTAACATACAACTTTTATTTAACAGGTGAATTAGTTTGAATGTGAATTATTTTCAGTATAAAAATAAACTTATGGCTTACTATGGTTTCTAAGAAAAGTTGTATGAAAATTTATTATCATTAATTTTTGATTTTATTACAATGCAAAAAAAAAAAATTTGAATCAAAAAATTAGTTTTTATATATTAATGTAAAAAATATATATAATAAATTTTGTTATTATATATTAATGTAAAATATATATATAATAAATTTTGTTAAAGTACAGGAATAGACTGTTACAAATAATATCACTGGAGCATTATTCTGTATTCACTACTTACACCAATGTACAGACAATATTATGGCTTAGGAATACAAAAATTAATAATTTAAATATATATAATGTGTAAGAAAAAAAACAATGCTAATTAAAAGGAAATATACACTTATTAAAAAATAGTAGTCTTTAAAATTAAGATGCTAGAATAAATTGAGTTAAGGAGTGGTGAGTAAACTAACGCCAAAGATAAAGAAGTGTTATCACTTGATTATAATGCCCTATTTTTCTAGTTAGTTCAATTTGCCTTTAAGCAAAGAATTAAAATAAACAAAAACATAAATACATAAAACTAATGTTCATATAATTAGGGTCAAAGCAAATATCTAAAAACTAATATTACTGCAATTTTTATTAGATTTTTTTAATATAAGCATAAACACATACTTTCAGACACACATCCTTGATGATTAAGCAAATAAACAACACATGATCATCATTTCTTACTCGCTTATAACTGTTATTAAAACAGGCAAAACTCTCTATATGTATTGCCACTCAGTGCAAGCTAGAGTAATTAATGGATGCTAGAAGGCTTGTGCATAAAATCCTGTGTAATAGGATAGTGGTGGCTATGGTTATTAAAGATCCAAAGACCCCAAAATGTATAGATATCAAACTGAGTTCAGATCTATATGACTATATAAGCTAATGAGTTTGGATTCAAAATATTATGATGTTTTCCAATTTAAGACTCATAGTTTTGTAGTTAAGAAGAGATAAAAGATGGCTGCTGGAGGGTTGCATTAGATTCTAAGACCTAGGTGCAGTGCTCTCAGATCCAAGGCTCCTCACTGATGAAGGCCACAAGCCAGAAACTAGTCTGGGGATATTGGAAGAGTAGACACTAGGTGGGGATTTTATGCACAAGCCTTCTGGCATTCACTGCTTACTATGCCTTGCACTGAATGGCAATATGTATAGAGTTTGCATGTTTTAATACTTGATAATTATTATCCTAATACTATTTATTTCCCTTGTTTTTAAAAATCTAATTTACTAAATTTAGTATGAATAGGTAAGCAAAGGGAATAAATTACCTTTCCCTCAGGCTATGAATTAAAAGCACCTTAGATCAAGGATCAAGAATAAAATGAATCCACCAATCTTTGTCAACATTGTTGGTAACTCAGAATGAAAATTAATTTTATCACCAGAAGGTATATGGCATTTAGGAGTTATTAAATCTATAATCAATTGTACAAGGTTGGAGACAGAATTTTGCTTTTAACACCTTGATTGTAATAATTAACAAGATTTAATAGGTAAACTTTAAGTTATACACAGCTTTTAATTTATAGCCTGGGGGAGGATGATTTGCTCCCTTTGTTTATATATACTTTGAGCTATTTAATTTAAAATTTGTACATATTGTACCATTAGTGTATATATATACTATCAATTTACATCCTAGATATACACTTTAAATTTTTTTTATTTATACAGAATCCCTGATTATTAAAATGCCTAGTCAATGTATCCCTAATTTCCATCTCAACATACAATGACAATTTATTTTTTAATAGTCTTAAATATACTTGTATTAAATAGTAGATTTATTATGATTTATATCATCTTATAAGAACATAAGCTATTTACTTAATATTTTCATTTTCAAAACATCACTCAATTTTAGAAGAAATAAGTTTCTCTGCAAGCATAACTTAAACTTATTTCACAAAACATCTATTTTATACATATATATATTTCACAGAATTCAATAAATAGATATTATAGATATACAGTATGTGTATAAATGTGTTTACATATGTATGTACTTATAAATAATATTAAAATGAGTTTCATTACCCAATAATTACTTAGTAAATTTTCATAAAATAAAGCTGGAGTTAATCAAATAAAACAGTGGTGAACTTTGCAAATCTCTTAAATAAAAGATATCTTGTGATTTAAAAAAAAAAAGTATAATCTTTTCATATCTAAACATTGCCTATTTTAAAACAAGTTTCTTAACAATAAAGATTTTCATATTATAAAGAACAACGTGAAAGATGGATGTATTTATTCAAAATTTATACCTTAAAGAAAAACATAAAAATGTATAGCTAACAAGAAAGGTAATGTCTGCTTTGAATGGCAAATTTTAATCCAAATTAACACTCAGTAACAACTGGAAATTAAAAATATACATGATTAAATTTGAATAGTATAAATATACATACACATTTATTGAAATAGAATACAAACCCTATATATATATATAATAATGATAAAATCACCAAGGAAACCAAAAGCATTAGTGATCTTAAAAAAATGGATATATTTCATGTTGAAGAAAAATCAAATTTTAATTTCTCAAATGTTTATTGCTAGATTCAGAGGATATATGCATAACAGAATTATTTTATTTATATATTGCCAAAGTCTTTCAATGAATTTGTGTGATATCTAAGGATTATGTTGCACTAAGGAGGGACACATTATTATTACTAATCTAAAAATAATATATAATGATGAAATTTGGCCAAATATCTTGGAAAAAACATATGGTAAACTGATATCTTATGTAAGTATTTGTTGCTAAGAAACTTAAGTCACAGAATACTGAGTTATGGAAACTAACTTGATAGGATTGGAACAATAAACATTGATAACAAAATCATATAGTTATTTATTAGAAAGGAATTCTGAATAGTATCTTGATTTAAATCTTTCATGAATCTAGAATAATTCACTATCCGCTGGATTTCAAAATGTTCAGGAATATAGGGACATTGTGTGTTTTGTCATTCTATCAACTATTAACTCCATTTCAAATTCTACTATCTATTTATTTAATATAAATGTTTAGTTATGAGTAAATTTTTTAGATGTATACATAATCAAAAGAAGTAAAAATTATCATTAAACAATAATTTTATATTTAAGGTAACTTATTTAGGTTTCATATTATCTATCATTTCAAATCTGAATAAATTCTAAGATTTAATAAACTTACCGGTATAGATTAGGGATTTAAGGAACCAGATTTTTAGAATCTTCCATGTCAAATCATCTTAACTTAACATAAATCTGGATTTATTTAGTATTCAATACAGTCTCTGTTCTTCATGTATCATACATATACTTATGCCATTCATAACGTTAACAATATATATATAATTTTCTGCCTAAGCTTTGTTTGGATATTTTAGACAAAAAATATTATGACATGATTGATTAGTAAAAGTTAATCCATTTTTTGCAATCCCTTAGATAATTTAACATTTTATATTTAAGAATACATATTAAACTGTAATAACTTTCGATGATTTAAAGCTACATTATAAAATAATCAAAATCTTTAACATCATTAATCAATATTCTAATATTTCAGTCATCAAATATTTTATATGAATTATTACACTTTGATATCCTGTTTAGCAATATGAATGCACCAATTAAATTTTACATAATGGGTTATATCATTTCTTTGATTGATAAGTCAGTTTTCTTGGTCTGATTATATTTTGAACTTTTTTATTTCAGTCAAAGGAATTAGTATTTATCTTTCCATTCTACTTTTTTATTGTCTCTTACATTATAGCCTTATACAACACTATTTTTCTTGCATTAAGAAATGTTTTTTGTAAATTTTTCTACCAAAAAAATGAATGGATGGTAATAGTGAATTCAAATGATAAAACATTTATTTTATAAATCAATGGTCATTTCTTATTCCTTTTTTCCCCCTCTTGTCACATTTCTCGAAATTTCTAGTCTCTGCTACCAAAGGTTGGCTTACAAATCATTTTTTTGAAAAATCATCTTGAATTAAAAAAGAATCTGTTAAAGTAAATAAAATTGTTTTTTTTTTTTTAAAGATAAGTAATGTACCTTATGTCTCAAAGCAACTTCAGAAGATCTGTTAGTGCAAAGAACCTGTTATTTATAAACAAATGATCTTCAATATGATTTGAAAGCCAGGTTTCAGTCAAATAAATAAAATCAAAATTTTCAGAATTAGTCTTAACTTAGTTCTCATTCCTTTCATATTAGAATAGAATTAATTAATACCATTCATATTTAAAATAGAAATAAAGAAAGCAAAAAAATAAATAAGTTTTTAAAATAAGATACAATAAGATAATAAAATAAGATAAAGATAAATATATACTATATCAAAAGTTTTAGAAAACTGATCAAGGAACCATGAAAAAAGGTTAAAGAAATACTGTGAAGCCATAAATAAGGAGAGGTAATCTCATGATGTTTATGTTTGGCAATGGAAACATGAAAGCAAGCCGGTCATGATCTCTCGGAGGATTATGGTAAAATTGTTAGGTATTATTTAAATACTTACTACACAATAAAATAAATATGAGTAAATAAGTAATAAGATTAGTAAAACTAAAATAAAAATAAAAATAGCACTTCTAGAATTCTGGCAAGCTGCGTAAATAATTTACTTAATCTATTTTTTGTTTTTATTATTTATAAGTAAATAAGTATTTTTAATTAAAATAATGTTTATTTAGAAACATTCTTTTTTATTTCATTATTCATATCTGTAATAAGAACTTATAATTAATAAGTATAAACTTAATGAGATGCTGAAGAATGACAGCATTTTCATAAAGATAGTGTGGGCTCCATAGGTTTGGAAGAAGATAGAAATGCAGAAAATGGTTCAAATATTTTAATTTAGATAATGACATGACAATAAATACTAAGTTAGAAGATAAAAAATAACTAAGAGCAAAAGCTAAATCAAAATAATGTGTCTAAAATTAAGTAATTACATTTTTCTGTAATTTAATGGTTAAAACCCAAATGAATAAAATGTCTTTACTGGGGAACTCTGAATCTTGGTCAGCAGAACAAATAGAATTACTCCAAATAAAAAATAAAAATTAAAAAAAGAAAAAAGATGAAATCTTTCTTGGTGGGAAAAAAAGTCATATAATAAAAACACAATTTGACAATATAAATGAAGTTAGTACTTTATGAAGAATCATCTACAAAAGCAAGAAAAAGGAAAAACAAGTGAAATCAAGAAAACAAAGTTATCTTTATTATTCTAAATGAACTTAGTCTAAATCAAAAAATTAATAACAAGACAAATCAATAAGTTAATTAAATGAATACTGGTATTGAATTTTCATGAATAGTATAAAAAATCTATTAATATTAATAATTAGCACAATAGAATATTATGATAGATCAGATGGCCAACCAATATTGTCTCAAATATTCATCTGTGAATATCTAACAGTTTCAAAAAACATGACAATAAAATCATTAAAATTTATAGTCATATTTAGTGCTAAATTATATATAGAATTAGTATATTATATGAAGCAGCAATGAGAATAAACTGAAAATACAATAAAAAACATAAACTCAAAAAAAGTATATTGTTACCAAAAAAAGCAAATCTCATAATATACAATGCATGCATAATCAGACATCATAGGTGAAATATTTCAAAAAAACTATTGAAAATGTAGAACTAATCAACATAACTAGAGAATTAACTCCAAATATACCTTTTGAAATATCAACAAATCACTTAACAAAGCAATTAAAATGGAAAAAAGTCATGTGATAAAATTGATAAAGCAAATCATGTGTAGTAACAGGCACTTAGAATATGAATAGGTGTGGTTACCAACAGTAAACCACAGCTGATAAATCAAGATAACTCAGCATTAACAGCAATCTACAATATCAATTATTGCTTAAGATATGAAAGAAAGCAATACAAAATAATAAAATAAAGTGCAAATAGCAATAAATGAGCAAATCATGACAAACAAAAACAATGACAATGGAACTTAGCAATTATAAAATAATCAACAATGAAATGGAGTTTCCACAATCAAAGGTAAACACCACTAAATCCTGTGATAAAGAACAATTTTACAAAATATTATAGTATCAAGACAGCAACTAAATTAGAAACAAGCAATTGAATGGATAGAGAAGAAGTACAAGCAAATTGTCATGAGAATAAGTCAAATAACTTAATATCAGATTAAAATCTTAGATTATTGCTTCAAATGAAAACATATATAAATAAGAAACGATCCAAATCATCTTTATATTGATATTTGCAGCATGCAAATTTTTGCAATTAATGTACATAATATTAATGCATATCAAAGAATAATTGTCTTCACATAAACAAAAATCTCACTGTTAATATTATTCTTCCATATAGAAGTTCTAAAACAAAATCATATATTTATTTATAAGTCAAACATATGTTCAGCTCCAGAGAATGGTAATATTAATAAGTGTGAAGATACCTTAAAAAAAAATAATAATAAATAAACCTGTTAGTAAATTATAATTGTAATATCCTTTCAATACTTGTCAGGCAAATATTATCTTACTGTTTATATATTCTGGCATCAAAGCAAAAGATATCGTTCAAACCCTTATGTATCACACAGAGCACAATATTCTCTGTGGTCATTTTAACTACAAAATGCATTACCACAGTCATTGAATGTTAAATTTGGTTGGCCTGCATTGAGACAACTATCACTGCTATATTCAACCAGGAGCTGTGATCTTCATAGGAGGATATGGATCATCATTAACCAATCATTTCTTTGTAACATCATATGACATGTATAACATCTTCTAATCATGTCTGTGTTCACTGAAAATAATCATACCACACACCAATGATCCTGTTTGTGATTACATTGTCAAAATATCTATTCCCTGGAATTTAAAATTAACTACTGATGACACCTCTAATGTTATCATAGTTGCTAAATACTATTTTAAAGCAGAACATATCTCTTCAATAGAAATTTGATTATTATTTAAAAACATTTTAAATATGTATAGCAATGCCACTAATAAATATCAGTCAAGAGATCTGGCAAAGCAAGGCTTAGATGGCATCAATGACACACTAAATATGATAACAAATATAGAAGAAGCAAAATCTTTGGTTTACAAATTACTGAAAAAAGCTGATCAACTGTTGATATTCTATATAACCAAAATATAATGGTATATAAAGTGAGAAAAATCATACCGAATTTATTGAAATTGGTCAAGTCAACTATAAATTACATCAAAACTATCACTATCAATACCAGAGAAATTCCTCTCTAACCCAAAATGGTGAAACCATAACTAGTGTCAATGTAAATAGAAGATATTTGATAATATAAAAAGAAACTCTTCAACATCAAACCAAACATATCCCCAATCCATTATATTAAGGTATTAGAGCAGAAAGAGTTCATAATTAGAAGTGAAATTTCATATAATACTAAATTGTCCATTCACTTTACTACTGCTATACAATGCTTTATTTACCACCCTTTTTTTACAGTTTCGATTGCTAAGAAATATAAAGTTCTGAAGAAGATTGCTGGAGCAATCGAAACTGTAACTGTAAAAAAGAGTGGTAAATAAAGCATTGTATAACAATAGTAAAGTGAAGAGTAGTTATTATACTTCTTGAAGAAGTAAAATTTCTTGAGACAAATAAACTAAAAACACATATAATATTTAGTGGAGATAAAATACCAGCTGAAATATACAAACCTTAGATTACATTATAATTCTAATAATGTTACAATGAGCACTATAACAAATAAAGTTAATATCTCTAATCTATCAACTAATATAATATTCTGTATTAAAAATCAGAAAAATCCTATCATTTTTATTTTCAATAACCTACAATTAATATCATTAGAAGACAAAGGCCAAAAAATATTTGCAAGAATCATTCTCAAAAAATTAAACTGCTTAAACTCTCTCAATCATATCAGTTAAAGAAAGTCGAGCTCTTTACTCTATACTGTTAGTTCAGGAGGCCATTTTATGTACAAAATCCAATAAGTTCATAGATTATATAGCCTTTCCAAATAAATTTTATGGCAACATTTAACTGAGAATTGTTCTTGATACTAAGACAACACTTACCAAAGCACCAAGTATCTAGTAATAGCTATCCAAAATTATATTACTAATAGATCCATTAGGCTCAACAATTATATACATCTCTTAAAAGCATTTAAACCTAGTAGAGGGATACCCAAAGATCACCATCAGTATCATTATTATATGCAATTTATATAGATCCACTGATTAGACAGATAAAGCAATTCATTGAAGATCTTCATCTACCTCATTTGGGTGTCACAATAAACTTTTTATTATAATCTTTCAAGATATTGCTAATATTCTGCTTTCTTTATGCACAACGAATAATTATCAGACAGAAATTGGATTCTTATTATAGACAGCAAAATAATCTATGTGGTCATTCTCTACAAGTACATCAATCCCATGGAAATTTCAGTATTCTACTAAACCTATCTAGAGTTAAAATGAGTAAACAGTTAATTGTACTTAGAAAATTCACAAATAAAATTAAGCTATTCTCACCAAAGTTATTGTACCCAATATTAATTCACAGGTTACAATATGCCAAATACCTCCCAAGTAAACATTAATTGTTTTTACTTTTAACCTGTTAAATGTTACAATAAATAAAATAAATGCAATAATAAAATCATGTGTTTGGGGCCTTATTCACATGACTGCAATAAATCAAGATAGCCTGCTATCTAATATCAAAAGGTGGATTAAATTTAATTTGTCCCAAAAACCTTTTCTCACATCTATGAGCCAAAACTAATAAAGCAACTCTACAAAATCATTTGATCAATGCAATACCACCACCAATAAATTTTCTAAATGTGTTTCTATATTCCAGAAAAACCATCCAGACTGATTATATTTCCGTTATTTATATAAAACAAATTGAATCTGAAAAGCAAAGTTAAAAAGCTGATTAATGTTATGAAAAAAAAGTCCACATAAAAAGACTACAATGTACCTAAATATTACAACAAACAATATTGATTAACATGCACAAAAATTTTAGATTTTCTGAAAATAAGAATTAAAAATTTGGTTGATGCTATTAAAAAAAAAAAGTAAAAAATTTCCAAACAAAAAAATTAAGTTTGAACCATAAAATTTGTTAGATCGTAGCAAAAAAAAACAAGCAAAAAAGTGGAAATGATTTTTATTAATTTATTCACATTTTTATTTTACACTTTTAAAAGTTTGATTTTAGTTTTCAATAAAATCAAAGTGGTTTTATATTATTTTTTCCTGTTTAAATTACTGTGTTGATATTAACTCTATTTTAAAGGTTATGGATGTGGAATAAATTACCCCTTAATATATGTATTTTGAGTTGTTATAACCAAATTAATATAACAGACACTCTCAGGGATCAATTGTGTTCATTATAGCAAATCTTACTGTTTTAAAAAGCAATACCTGCCTACATAATACTAGAATACGGTATTTCAGAATTTAAAAAAAAACTGCATTACTTACTTATTTTATTACTAAAAAAAGATATTTTTTTAACATTATAAGTAATAATTTCACATGGCCACAATAAACCATGAATTCAATGATCAAAGAATTATGACACCTCTTTTACCAGTGATGAAGAATGCATCATATTTCTATAATGTTTTGGTTTTAAAATCAATACATTTTAACACTAATCTGACCTTGTCAGGTTAACTCAGAATTTTTACCATTCAATTAAGACTAACGAAATATCCATTTAATAATCAATAATTAGGTGGTTATCTAGATTAACTACATAACAACCATCTGATAAAAATCCTAAGCTTGATTCTAAAACTTAATACATCTGAAAAAGTTTTTAAGTTCTACCAAGATACAAATCCATTCAGATGCTCTAAAATTATATTAATTGCTTCTACAATATTTTTTTATAATTCATTCCAATTCAGCAAAAGTAAATTACTCTGATAATATTAAAAAAAAAAAACAGAGAACAATGAGAGATGTGTGAATCACCAGATTTTTTTTTTCTTAGCAATGCACTGAGGAACTTGAAATTTTCTTTTCAATTTCATAAACATGCAGTATTGTATGTTTTTTGAAAGAAAATGTTTTTATAAATCTTATGAAATATACTAAAACTTATTAAACAAAATAAAAATGCTTCATAACTAAAGTGATGTAGTCAATAACTGATTGATAAATTAATAATCTATCTTGGTGCTTATCCATGAATCCTTGCTTAGCTTATAAAAGTTGAATAAGATGCTAGTCATTTGAGAAAAATTTACAAATCAAAATATAAATAATTGTACCTATTGGATCCAATCATTTTTATTTGCTTAATATGCGAAAATTATGTGACATAATTAATTTAAAAAATATTAAAACAATAATAATTATATTAAACTTACTAATTCTATTCCTTGATTAAAGGGTGCCTCTTCCCAATCCTTTTCAGGAAATCGTTGGAGAATCTTGCCACAGCTGATGCCACTACCTAATAATTGGACAAAAAAAAAAAAATTATTAAATCCAAAATCATGTGATAAAAAAACAAATTCTGTGTAACATATTATATTTAAATTATAGGTAATTTGTTTTATCAACTTTTTATTCATAAAACAATCAGCAGTTTTAGTACTAGTTAATTTTGAAATATAGAGACTGGTAAAATGCTATTTGAAACATCAGACACAGACAGTACCTGATAGATGAATATTTGGTGTTCAACAATGTTATAACATAGAAAAAGGAGCTTCGCAAAAAGTAAAAAAGTTTCTAGCTAAGTCTAACTGGGATTTTTTTTCCCAATTATAGAACAATAGGGTATATGCTGACACTGTCCAAAAATAAACATCCCAGAGCAATTGACTATTTAAAATTTAAAAATTTAAAGTTTGTAAAGAGAAACATTACTATTAATGTTCTGACCACATTAATGAAAACACCAACAAGATTCATCACCAAAATAAAAATAATAATTAGCATGCATTAAGTGCCTCTACATGTGTGGTACAAAACATATCCTTGGCTCTTAATGAATATTCAGAAATAATAAGATACAATACTTTAAAAATTTGAAATTTAAAAGATAATACCTACAATCGTAATTTATGACCTTTGCTTTAAATAATTAATTGTATAATGTCAATAAGTATAATATAATAAGAAGTAGGCTAACATTTAATACATCAAAAAAAGTGCACTAAAGTAATTATAATAAAACGGTTAACACATCTTAAATTGGATGTGCAAAAATTTTAAGAGGTTTAAGATTTTGAACAAACGAACATTTACATTTTTATTTATATAGATTTGCATTAAAAATGCAAATATTAAATCAAGAAATTAAAAATAAATTGACAGAATTATACTTAAAAACACTGTGAATAAAAGTAGAAAATTATTAAAAAGAATAATAGAAGATATATAAAAATTGCAACAACAAAAAATTAATTATATATATAAAGAAACATTACATAAATATAAAATTATTTAATATACAGTATTTGTCAATTGTAGTATTATAATGCTATCAATTTTGATAAAATATTACCTTTGTAAACATTGTATATGCATAAAATAATTATTCAAATAGTTAATAATACAATGTGATATTAATACCACACATCTCTGAAAAAGGCTGCTGGACAACAGATCTATATGATAATATGAAAATATTGTTTTAAAAAGTACAAAAATAGTTCATAATTTAAGAGTTAATTTAAATTAAAATAATAATAATAAACTGGAAAGCTGAATTAAACATACAATTTAAAAATATATAATTTGTTTAATTCTTTAGAACATGAAGAATAGAATGCATATGGAAATCATAATAAAAATAAAAATATAAAAGTAATAATAAAAAAAATTAACAGAAAATTAATAAATAACCTAGAAGTCCCATGTACACCATAGTATTAAAAAAAAAAAAATCCAAAGTTTGGCTAAAGCTTCATATAGTATAGATAAAGAATTGAATCAGAATCAGATTTATATCAGGAAAAAAATTCATTTATGTCTTCTCAAATGCAGGAGGAAAAAAGTATGACATTCAATAATGTCAACATGCTACATTAGTAACTTTGTAAAATCAAATTCAAGTTTCCATAAATTCCATCAGAATTTACTAATGATGAGAATGGATTATCTTACAAGATGTATTTTTGTTAACATTTACCTCAAAGATAAAATCATACAATAAAATTATGATTTGACTTATAAAATATATTGATTCATTGAAAGACAAATTTAGTTCTCATGGTAAGCTATGAAAATTAAAACAGATATCACTTTAGTTTTAGTTTAGTTCTTATAAAGAAGATAATAGAAGAAGTATGTGTGCAAGTTGATATAAGTGAATATCAACAAAAGATCTCTCTTTGAGACAACTAGGGAACATCTTGCAGACAAATAAATAAATAATGTTGCAGGTTCAGTATCATATTTCAGATTTAATCAAAAGCGGGGGAGGGGGGGATAATGGAATAATTAAAAGTAATTTGGTAGAAACTATACCAAGTATTTAATTGCAGCATGTAGATAAACTTTACAGTCACTCCCAAATTACTATGGCCATTCTAATTTACAGAGGGAAAAAAAAGTTAAATGTGACTTTTGCAACTATATAAATTATTTCACGAATCACAAAATATGATCACATGTTACACCAAAGACTATCTTTTCACAATTTCTGCATTAAACTTTTCATTCTGAAAAACTTCTAACATTTTATCTAATTATAACTATTTGTGTTCTATCTTTTTAGAATATTTAAGATAATTTCATCTCCTATAAAATATATATATATGCTCAAGTTTATGATAAAACATCTTACAGAACATATATTATTACTAATTTACTTCACAAATCCAGGTTCATTAAAAATTTGCCTTGTAATACTATTCAATATCTTAATAACTAATATGCTAAAGAATATACTGCCTGGATTTTTGATATAGCTATTGTACTTTTAGAATCTTACAGATCATTGTAAAATGAAATTTTTCTGATGCCCTTCATGTATGAAAAACAAATATCTTTATCTGATTTTCATACAAGAAAAAATTTAGAAAAATAATAGCTTTATATATAACTAATTTAATTGATGAAATCTTCAATCTTTTAATCTGCTGTTATGGGACAGTTTGCTACTGTTTTAACAGCTTATGCAAGCAATAGAAAATGATAGTCGTGAGATGTTTGAATAGTTTAATCTACAAGATCTGATGACACAATTTTAGGGATCTATATATACCTAAAAAATTCCACTAGTTCTAAAGCTATGAAAACTTTTTAGATATTTTGCCAGGAGCAGCAATTAGCAAACCTGGTAAATATTGCCCTCTTCACTGCTTTTTTATGCAAGGCTGTTTGAGAGGTTTTTGCTCTGCACTGGATTTATTTCTTTAAAAGAGCTATTTGATCTTTTTTTATCTTTATAAATACATTTTCTTT
Source organism: Epiperipatus broadwayi (assembly GCA_028023455.1). Classification (NCBI taxonomy): domain Eukaryota; kingdom Metazoa; phylum Onychophora; class Udeonychophora; order Euonychophora; family Peripatidae; genus Epiperipatus; species Epiperipatus broadwayi. Next base: position 422,675 of record JAQFVV010006489.1, read on the forward strand.
ATTTGAAATTGAGTAAGTAGTTGATCAATTATTTGTAACTAGAAGAAAACAATTGTCAGCAGTAGATGCTATCCCCTTAGCCAGTTTCTTACAATAGTTCAATGTTTGGAGTTCTCCTGTAAATTTAATACATGTTTATGCATATCTATTTTATAATTATTTAAATTATAAAGGATGGCATTTTCACAACTTTTGTTTTTATTTCTGCAATTATTATAGTTATTAAAAAAAAAAAGTATAGCATTTTTTTTTTTTCCATGTGTCATAGCATCGGCCGGGACGCGAACCCACAACCATCTGCAACCAACTACTTGCTTGCATGGCGGCTGCGATACCTCTCGGCTAACAACGCAAGACAAGTATAGCATTTTACAACAATTAATAAAAAGAAAGTATAAAAAAGATATATTTTTTTGAAATCTTTCAACAATTAAACTCAAAAATCATAAGCAGTAGTCAAAGAAAAGTTTCTTTATTTTATAAAAAGATATAATGTAAATGGCTTGTTAAATTTATAGGGCAAATCCAAATATTGAGATACTGGTATTTGCAAGTATGATTATATTTGTGCTATTATAAAAATTATAAGAAAATAAGAATAACTATTATTAATAACATTTTCAATTTTATATTTTTATTGGGGGGGGGGGTACGCAAGAGTATAAATTTCTGTACATAAGACTTTAAATTAATTGAATTAATATCTCCATAAAGTAGTAATTTTATGTGTGTTAGCTAAATTTTTTTTGTGTGGTATGTTAAGGAAAAAATACAATAATTTCTCCCAGACATTAATTATTATTAGTACTAGTTTTGTTATTTGAAATATGAATTATGCATACCTATTTTTGAAAACTGAATCATGGAATTATTTTTATCACTTATATATTTTCTATTATTTTTCATCTATTAAAAGGAATTTGCTTTTAAAAATGAATTTATATTTGATTGTTCATTTTAATGTGTGTTTGAACTATAAAATATACTTTCTGAATTATTATAATTCAAATATCTAAACAGTATTTACTTTTATATCAAAACTGTATTTTATCCAATATTAGCTGATATTATTTACTGATTGGAAGATTTTAAGATCATCATCATTTGTGTATTTGTATTTGCAAGGATATGGGCAGAAATAATATAAGGATCATTATTTATTATAATATTAAATATTTTGTGCCAGATTATTAAGATGTACATTTAAACACTAATGCCACTAAGCCTATTTCATTTCATGTATATATTAAAAAAATTAGAATAGTTCATAACTAAATGTAGAGATTTTAAAGTTCGATTAACAATGTATATGATTTGTTTCTGAATGGGTTTTCATCACACCCTCATGATCAATAACTCAAAGATGCATTCTTTTTTTTTTTTGTCTTTTCATTGATATATTTGTGACAATTACAGTCATTGGTGTTTGTGTGATTTAATAAGTTTCTGGAGCTCAATGTCTATGAACTCTGACTCAAGCTATTATTTTTTGATGCTTGAAATTCCTATGAATTCTGAGTAATAAACCACTTAATTATTATAACAAGTGATTTCATTATAATTACTTATTAGTCCTAGAGGATTTTGATATTATAAGTAAGTTCATTATTTAACTATGAATTTGGTTGGAATTAGGAATACTAATTTTAATGTATATTGCCTCAATTAATATTGTTTTAATAGTTTGTGGGTGAATCCATGATCATTAGATAGAACTCGTGGTGAAATAAAATTATCCATTTCATATGCATTAAAATTATGCTTGAACCAAAGCCTGTTTTATTACAATATATATAAACAATTTTTAATAAAATGAATTCCACTTCACTCTAATTATCATCATTACTTTTTTAATCATTTTAAAACTGACAATTATTATCATATATGCATCTCAAATTATTACTTCCTCTTATATTATTCAATTCAGTAATAATTTAATTTGTACTTATATACCTTGTCCCAAATCTTTATCAAAAATCAAAGCAATAAAGAATTTTTCTTTTATCTTCAAAAGCAACTATCCATATAACTACAAAGTCAATTAATGTATCCTAGACTTTTATTCACTTAACTTTGAGACAATCTGGTATTTCACTTGAGAATTCCAAATATTATTGTAACTACTTTTTAAAATCTAAATGTCATAAATAGTATTGGTTTAAAATATTTTATTTTCTAGTTCTGACCATTTCTGTGTGATTGTTCTCTGATGAAGATATTATTTAGAAAAAATTGATTTATATTCAAAAAATATTCACTTATGCAATTGAACATCAAAAAACTAATTAAAAATAAATTCTAAAATTATACTTTTTTAAAAAAAATTGTCAAATTGTTTTATTATCCTGGATTTCTGCTTGACTTCATATAAAATTCTCATCTAATTTGAATGACATTAGAACATAATGTAGTTCTTATAACTACTTTATATATATATACAGTATACTATTATTACTATCATGTTTATATGGTATGTAATGCTATAGATTAGCATTTAAAACTTCCAGTTTTCTTATACAAAGACAATATATTTCATTTTATATAGATTACATGACTAAATAAAACAGGAATTCCTGTTGCTTTGACACTGATTAGCTGAATAATCACTTTTTAGAGTATACACTATTAACTGCTAGTTTAGAATTTGGATAGTATATTATAAAATCTAATAATTTTAGAGTCAATTTGCTAATATTATTGTAAAAAATGAAGGAGTTGCACACAAGAATTTGAAAAATAAATTAAAGAAATTTCAAGTAGCCTTGAGAATAAATTTAGATAAGATAAAATTAATATTTATTTTGTTGCAGTAAATTAAATATTGAAAGTAAATATTTTTATTTATTTATTTCAATTTGATATTCATTAAAATGAATATTAATTAAAGAACTTAATTTAAAACTAGAAATGCTTTTGCATCACTCTAATTTTAGAAACTATTTGGTTTCAAAAGAGAAGCCATTAATCTTTGTCCCCCTCCACATTTAACATGATTATGAAACACGAAGTATAGATTTAAAATTAAATGCATTGATATAACACAAATGTAGGAATAGAAGTGTGTTGGGAATAACAAAAACATGGGGGAGGGGTGAGTAGAGTCCAAGGAATATGAGAAGTTATTGTTAGCTGAGCTTATAGCAAAAGCCAATTCAAATTGGAATAAAATCAATTCTTGATGATTTGCAAAAGATAAGTGAACTGATCTAGAAATTGACTATAGAGATATAAACTTGTTGGATCATTATATTAAAAAAATACAGACTTCGAAGGGGAAAACTGAAACATATAGCAAACATATTTTGATAGAATGATTGCCTTTTTTTTTTTTAGATTCATTAATAATTTTTCCAGAACATATTTATATATAAGCAAGGATACAAAGATTTATGGAAGCAACAAATTAAAAAATTATATTTAAAAAATTATCCTTGTTTAATAGTATATATTTCTGAAATGTTAAAATTCCAAATTAATACACAGCCAGTCTTAGATTTTTCCATATTAAAAAGCTACCCTTTTATAATAAATGATAAAACATATAATAAGATTAAAAAGTATTTATATATAGTATTGTACTATTTAAACAAAACACTTATATAACAATTTATTAAAAGAATATTGCTTTTTTTTTTTTAAATTAATAATTATAAAAAAATAAAAATTTAGTTATGTTTGACTTATACTTTCACATAATAGTGTACAATATTAAGCAAATAAAACTACATGGTAATTTATTAATAAATACTCCTTAAAATAGATTATTCAATAAGAAATAAATAAATTTAATTTTATTGCTTATATTTATTTGCTTATAAAGAATACTTTCTTTGCCATTTTAATAAATACTTCCACAAGATGAAGCTGCTTCACAGATGTCTCTCTTTAAAGCTTTGATTAGTCATTCAACAGTTCAATAAATTGTCAGTAATGGATTCTTCTGGGTTTTTTATTTTACTTTTTATTTTTGTTGTTTTTATATCATAAACAGCTGAAGAACAAATGCTGAACAATTGGCATTGTATATGGATCAAGTGCTTTGATTTGATTTTTTAAACAATTTAACTTACTTACAGATTATAAAGAGAGATGTTTACACTTGATAGCAAACATATATTGACCTGAAGTTTATTTATGTACATGTTTTTAAATGTAATAATTTGTAATAGATAATGCATAAATGCAAATGGACCTTTTTTATCATAGCCATCATGTGATTATGCATTACGCAAACTTAAATAATTTTTGGGTGTAAGATATGATGACTAACATAAAGTTGCCAGATATTAGAATATGCTAAATTAAGAAATGTCTATTTAACAATATTCAATCTGCATTAGAGTATTTGAAAATATTATATGAACTAAAAATAATATATAAAAAGATCTGACAAAAGAATTCTATAAAGAATATATTTAGCTCCACAAAAAATATTTTCTTTCTTAATAAGAAATCAGATGCAAAACAGATGTATGACTTGTTAACTCATTGCACCCGTTTTGTTGTTATTCAGTACTTTTCATATTTTAAGCTATTTTTCTGTTCATCTTGTTATTAAGACTACCAACCAATCAGGACCTTATTCATAAATATGCAATAAGAATTCTGTGTTTCAAGGTTTTGCCATGATATAATGTAACGGTCAGAATCATTTACCTTGTTAACACACTGCAGAATTCAAACCCCAGACACAAAACTCAACACTCTAGGAGCGGTTGCCTTCTAGAAATCCTAAGTTCAAATCTAAAGTCTATACTCCATAGCGCCATCTATGTGATAACACATCTGATGCTACTAATAGCATAGTTTCTTGCCGGTGCTGGCGGTCAGGGAGAAGCAAGAGATTCTATATTACAATACATCATTAGGTTCACTAACTAAAGACTATGGATAGTACCAAATATATATATAATATGTGAAAGAGACTAAAGTAATGGTGTGGATCACAGAAAATAAATGATATAAAAATGATTAACCTTTAAATACTGTTTATTAATTAAACATTATAAAGATAGCATTGTCTGTATAAGCCAGACCGTGCCGTCAACTCATTAAAATATGTTTAAAATAAACTTAATGAAATGTCATTTAGATTTACATTAATGGCTTGTTAATTTATTTATATTCTCTATATCTCAGGTTAATGCAAGATAGTATCAGAATAATATGCTTAAACAAAAGTACTATTACATAAAGAAAGGTTGATTTGTCTTGCATTGGTGGTCGAGAGGTCAGCGCGACTGCCTTATAAGCAGTTGCCGGGTTCGCGTCCCGGCCGATGCTATGACACTTGAAAAAAAAAGGGGGGTTGATTTCAAAGCATGAGGCCTACGGCGAATATAATAAATGTTTCCTTAAATCAATTTATACATTTAATATGGGATAGAAGAACTTGTATTGAATTCAAAAATAGTGTGGATGAAAGCTCCCTGAGCTAGAGGCATGGAAGTGGTTAAGATGTGGGCAATTGAATAAAAAATCAACTTTAATATTAAAAGAGATTGGCGGTACCAGAGGAGGATCAATATACAGGATGAAGTGCGATACGTTAAAACCACATGGCTTTGTGAATGAAAATAAAGTACTAAATAAAATTAAAGCAGATGGGATGGCATCTTGCCATGGACCCTGTAGAAGGTTTTGTCACAGTCAAAGTCTGGCATTGACCCATATCTCCGTGGCTGGGTGATTTAGGCATAAAATTCCCAGGTATGGCTCTCTAGCACATACACTATCTGGAAACTGTGAGAAGGAAAGGGAAAGGTCTGAAGTGTAAATCCCTAGAGAAACAAAGCAGGTCTCAACAACCCATATGCCTACACCAGTAACACACAATGCAAAGTATAAACAAATATAGAAAGGGTAACTAAGTAAGTAAAGGCGCTTAACCAATTCCTAAATAATTTTAAGATGGTCTGACATTCTCGACCTCAACTTTTACAGTTCAAAAATTGTGTTATAAATGCAATAAAATAAGTTATTTTAAAATAAGAAAAATGGAGGGGAATGTATGATTAAAAAAGGGGAATCATCAGATTATATGCAGGCATGCATTTCTCTATATTATAAAGTCCACTTATTAATTTCGCGCATATCCTTGCGTTATAAAAAAAATGTGAAATATACCTTTCTTGAAAAACATTAATTATTTAAAAGATTAATAAAAGATAAAATAAAGTAGCCCTCGAACAAGCAATTTTTTAAGATATTTACTATTCACAACTATATGGTGACACTAATAAAAGGGAAAGAAATAATTCGCTCATTCGATGACTATCTAAGCACACTACTATAATAAAAGAAATAAATTAGCATATATATAAAATAGAAAATATCAACCCAAGGATAGAGAAAAAAGCACACAAGTTAGATTACAAAATATTTTACACAATTAGGCAGTTTTATAATTAAAAAATACATTTAAATTTAGCTAGCATTAAAGGGAAATACACAAGAGCTCTTGTGTAGCAATTGGGCAGTTTGTGCACATTTTTGTCTTCTCTGGTTGACTTTAATTGAAGGCTTTAATGAAAGTTAGGCAGCATTGATCTTGAGGTGGCAGCTTCTTCGGTCCATGATCAATTTTGACACATTTTCAGCAGCCATAGCAGTTTACAATAGGTACGGATATCTGATGATATATGTCGCAGGTTAGCCATTTTCCCGAGCAGGAGGAGAACCTTCTCGCCAGTCCTACTCAGACATTATGCGTTCAATAAGCAAAGGCTGGTATTTTAAAAATTTCATCAATGATATGGTTTCACTAAATTCAGCTATATTAAATGCAGCTTCTAATTCAACTCAATATATTTAAATAATATCTCTATCTAGAAAAGCACAAGCATAGTCTAAGCATAGCACAACAACAATAGAATCGACCCTATATATACCAACAGAGCTTACAATATAACTACCCTGCGGTGGTCCCTCTAGAACCAAAAATAGATGCAAAAATAAAAACTGCCAGCTTATCTTATCCGAATATCTGAAAACAGAGTTTAGTAATTAATTTTACTTTGAAGATATTCGGATTAGAACTTTTAATTTTGTTTTAACAATATTTTAATTAAAAAAATACCTGAATGGATAAGCCACTAATTAATGAATTTTACAAAAATTTAACTAAGTCTATTGTTCTCTTCCTAACCCTTATTTACTTTTTTACATAAATTTTGTGGTATGATTTTTATAAATCTAAAAACAACAAAATTATTTTACTTTTTAAATTCTAAATGTTTAAATCTATTTACGGTTAAATATTATTTTACTAAATGAAAACAAATATTACGAATATGAATATTTCTAAAATAAACAGATTTAAATAAAATAACTTTAAATAACGAAACTTATTTTTATTTAAGTTTTAAAATATACTATCACAGTATGTGTGTAAATTTATTTATATGATCTACTTTTTAAAATGAATATTTATAGATGCACATACAATTTATAAATTATTAATGTTAGGGTTTTAAAATTATATCTATCACAGACATTAATACATATCGTGATCTAATTTAGGCGGGATTTCGGCATATCAGCGACAGTACAGACACACTATGATAAATTGGGGTTTAAACTAGGGTGTAAGGGTAGGAAAGAAGTGAGAGGTGAAACGAAGATTTGTAATGCAAATCTTACTGTTTCAATAATTTATTTAAAAAAATTAATGAATTTCTTTATGAATAGTTAATGAAGTTTTTAATGCACAAATAAACAAAAACATTAATTTTCAATACCTAATTTATATTTATTGCAACAATATAAATAAATATTATTTTTACCTTATTTGAATTTATTCTCAATGTTAAATTTATTTCTCAAATTCTTGATTGCAATTCATCACACATTTTACAATAGCTATAAAACTGATACATCTCATTGAAGTTTACATTACGGCCTATTCTAAAACCTAAACTGGGATTTAATAATATATATTCTAATTAAGAAATGATTATACAGATCAGTCAACAAGCATTCAATATACACACAGCAGGATTTCATATATTTTATTTAAATGATATAAATATGTAAGATAAGTATATTAACTTTGAATTTCATCATTGCATCAGATATTAGAAATGTGAAACAAATTTCTATGACTGCAAACCAGTCAGGGAAGACAGAAAATGGCCTAGGGATTATTATAGATACAAAAATTAATCATAAAACTAAAGGAAAAAAAGAAAAGAAATCCCACTGTTAAATTGTTCACAGGAAAAAAGATACGACATCGTCGTGTCAAACAGGAAGTTGCCGAATGCGTCTAAGCAGTGTAGATCATAAAATTATTTTAAATTTTAATTCGGTCTCAATTTTGGAATTGAACATTATAGATTATGACTCAAGCTACCTCCCTGCACAAAAATCAGGTTTCTCGATGATTAGAACAGAAGTTATTAGCCCACTTCCAGTGAATTGGGGGCGTCAAAAATTTAAAATTTTTTTTCCCCAAATCAACACAGAATTATAACAAAGTGATTCACGAGCAAAAAAGTAATAATTCAAAAACAAAATTAGTACAAATGATGTTTTAGACTTAAAGAGAGACATTGAAGCTGCAAATTATTCATCCTCTTTCAAGCACTAATTATTGAGAACATTCCAAAGTTTAATAACAAACTTTCAGATTATACAACTGAATCCTTGATTACTAAGCAAGACCTAAAATTTAATCATAGGAAGCAGAACCCAATTAGTATCAACAAATAAGGTGTGTATTGATGAAAGGGAAGAAATCACAGATGATAAAGAAATAAGCTCGCAAGAGAAAAATTCTGAAGAAGACTCTGAACAGGAAGGCGGTGGAAATTCAGAAACCGTTTAAAGTATGAATTCCATAGATGTGATTTAAACAAAGATATGGCAACATGGCTGAAGTTCTAAGGATCTGTAAATTAGAGGACTTAAGCAATTCAAAGACTCTTATGAATCAATGGAGAAGACTAGGGTTATTAACTGTGGTATAATCTCAAGATTTTTTTAAGCAAATGTATTTACATCATGTAGCGGGTGATCAGTCACCTGCATTTTTTTCATTAATAAAAAAAAAAGTATATTATCTTTTGATAAAAAGAGATGCTAATCTACCACATTATAAAATGTAATAAAATGATGATGATAATAATAACACAAAGAACTTATCATGGGAAAGACTTCAGCATAATATACAAGTTAGATAAGTACATGAGGTCAAAATTGGAATTTAGAATAAAAAAATAATCCTCCCCCCCCCCCCGCCCCCCCCCCCCCCCCCCCCCCCCGGGGGCCCCCCCCCCCCCCCCCCCCCCCCCCCCCCCCCCCCCCCCCCGGGCGCCCCCCCCCCCCCGCCCCCTCCTAATAATATTGTTTTGTTTTTGGGTTGTTGTTTTTTTTGAGAAAAATAATTAAACAGGGATATAATTTTAAAATTTGCAATTAGCAAACATGTTTAACATTTTAAATATGCTGTTCGGCATAATATACAAGTTAGATGAGTATATGAAATTAAAATTGGAATTTAGAATAAAAAATAATCCTAATAATATTATTTGTTTTTTTCTAGAAAAATAATTAAACAGGGATATAATTTTAAAATTTGCAATTAGTAAACATGTTTAACATTTTTAATATATGAATATTGTTTTAAATATGAATTTAATTTTAAGTACTATCTTATACAAAGTTATGTCTATATATAAGATTAGATACAAGGTGTTGCATCTTTTCTACAATCACATAAAATCACTAAATACAAATAAAATTTATTTCCATATCTTTTAAAGAATGTTTTCCCAATTCACATTCTTGATAGCTTACCTCTTGATAGACACTTAACCACTAGAATACCTTTTCTCTAAATAATTTTATTCTTTATCATATAACTTTAAAATTTTTTACAAACTCCATTAAGTATCTTAATGATCCAAGGAATTTCATTGTTTTATAATGTAAATAAATCATTTTTATTGTTTTAATGTAGTTTTAAATTTGAGAAACTAGAACAAATTATATTAACTGATAAACTATAATAATCTAATGCTTAGGATGATCAAATGTTATTGCTGAGTCACAGAACCCAATTGCCTAGTTATCCTAAATTGTTTTCAAGTGAAGAACTTAATTCACAGATACACACACATCTTTACTTTTATTTTTTTCTTCATATTTTTATTTATTTCTTTACTCATAATAAAACTATATTAAATATAATACCACTAAATGAATACATTTCAATTTTTATTCTTAAAATAAAATTAACTTTAATGTACAGTATCCTAAATCAAATTATCTATGTAATGATTAAAATAATTAATTATTGATACTGTATATTTATAATAATAAAAAAACAAATACATAAAATCAAATTAAAATTAAAATGCAATTGTTCCTTTTGGAAAAATGTCACTCTTAATATTGCCATTATTATTATTTAATGATTGAAAGTGTTGATGACAATGATATTAATTTCAAAATATTTATTAATAATAAATGTTCTATGAATTAAAAAATTCACTTCTGTAAATATAGCTATCAAATTTAAAATAAAAAATGAAACCAAACAAATGGGGTCTTAGTTTGTTTGTTTTTTTATAGAAATAGATAGCAAATTAAAAATATTGGGAAAATTGTAATTCATAGATGAGAATAGAATTGCTAAAATATTTTTTAATTAGATTAATTCCAAGGGATGTCAGATAATTTGGTTAAGGATGTTTACTAATATACAAAGTAATTCTATGTAAATACATAACAAGAAATGTATTCAAAAATAGGGATGAACATTCCAATACAGTATTAGATGAAAAATGGTTTTGAGATTGTGATAGAACAATAAAAATAATAATAATAATAAAGTGAAAAATCAAAAAAGAAAAAAAAAGGAAATTAAAGATATTTTTAAAAAAAAATACAAATAAAGTATCAAAACAATATTGAAACTGAAGATATTTATAACAACAGCAAAGGAAATCAATTATTATTTAAAGCTTGTGCAGGAAATCTAGAACAAAGTAACATTTTAAGAATTGGAGAAATGACATGCAATTTATGAGGGTGTGGGAATTAAACATTTACTATAGAAATTTTAATAGAAAGGAAATGATGAAATTATGGTGGAGCGTGTGTGTGTGTGCGTGTACATAATGAAATAAGAAATATGGCATAAAAAAGTTGATGAGTTTCATTTTACAATAGATGAAAAATAACAAAAAAATTAGCAATAAAAATAAATAAGGATGTTTTATGGATATAAAGTATATAAATTAATAGTAGCTTAACAGTAGTTACATCAAATTACACAGCTATAGAAGATTTCCTACAGTCTTAATGCTAAATAATTATGAAACTACTTATATGCTTTCACAGAAATTTAACCGAAATCTAAAATGGCACGATCACAGATTCATTAAGCCAAATATAACTTTTACAGAAACTGTTGAAAAGTGACAGAAGTAATATAATCCAAAGTCATTGATTCAAGTACAATCTACTGCAGCAGCTCTTCAACCTTCCTAATGCTGCGACCCTTTAATACAGTTCCTTATGTTGTGGCGACCCCCAACCTGTAATTTTGCTACTGTTATGAATCGAAAATATGTTTTCTAATGGTTAGGCGACCCCCTGTGAACGGGTTGTTCGACCCTCAAAGCGGTCGTGACCTACTGGTTGAGAAACGCTGATCTATTGTATTTACATACTAGTAATGCAGTTACTTATTATTGTAGATCTGCAAAATAGAAACTTTTAAAAAGTATACAATGCTTAATATTTATTTATCTAATAATATCTCTTTAGTATTTGTTTTTCCAAAAAAAAAAAAATTATATTTGAAGTTAAAACCAACCCCCAGCCACTCCAATATCATTTCACATCAAAAACAAAAATATTTGGCTCTTACTGCTAGAGATCTACACAAATGGAAACATATAGTATATACCAATGCTCAAAAAGATAACAATCAATAAAAAATAAAATGCATGTATTTATGGCAAGTCTATGATATTTGGTACAACAAAAACAGAAGAAAAAAATAGAACAAAAAATGTAAATAGATACAATAGACATCTTTGTGATGTAATTATCAATTTGATTTATCTTTTTTCTATCTCTAGTAGTGAAAATATTGTATATATTTTTTTTAAAAGTATTCAAAGCATAATTTGTAAGCTGATTAATATTGATATCAAATAATAATAATTTTGAAGCAGACATGGTAAAAATGATAGAAATCCAAGCATTAAGTATGGGATCACAAAACTGACAAATACCATTGGCTGAAATAGCAATCATATATATATATAAGTCTTACTTTTCAAGGTATTTCACCTTTGGATAAAACATCAGACATCTAAGTGACATTTTGAAAGCATACCAATGTTCAGTTTTTCTTCTGCAATTTGTTTATCTTTACTGGTATGTTTTTTTTTTTCTTTTAGCACATACACAAAATACTCTTTAATTATTTTCTGGAAATTATCATGCTTAACGAGTAATACTCAAGTCCTCTTACTCACTGTATGATCACATAAAATACACTTAAAAAATTTGATCCACATCTTTTTAAGAAGATGGAGAACATGAATAATAGATACAGATAAACAATAATAAAAAAACAGGCAAAACTCACTATACGTATTGCCACACACAGCAAGCTAGAGCAATTAAAGGATGCCAGAAGACTTGTGCATAAAATCCCCATCTAGTGCCTACAAGGCCACAAGCCAGAAACTAGTCTGGGGATATTGGATGAGTAGGCACTAGATGGGGATTTTATGCACAAGCCTTCTGGCATCCATTGATTGCTCTAGCTTGCTGTGTGTGGCAAATATGTATAGTGAGTTTTGCATGTTTTAACAACAGTTATACACAAGCATAAGAAGTGGTGGTCATGTGATGTTTATTGGCTTATAAACAATAATACTGAGAAGCCAATAAAAATTAAAAATAAAAACAATTTGATTCTGATTCACTATTTAAATACATATATAATACAAATTAACTATTATAATTAATAATATTCCACATCTATTTACTAAATACTTATGAATATAATTTTAATATCATAGTAATTAAATAAAATATTCAAAAAAACTGGAGTTAATATAAAATCTAATAAGAAATATTCACAGATCTTTTATATTTTTATTCACAAGTCTTAATTTTATTTTTATAAAAAAACAAAACACACATGAAAAGATCTTTCAAATAATGGTTCAAGATTTTCTACAAAAAATGTATGCACAACTCAATGAAAACACATCACTTCAAAGCATGAACTTTTATGATTTCCATAAATTCTATAATAGTGCTTGTAGGCATGGTGTGTACATATGCAATGTGATGTAATATAGCTACTCCTTGAAAACTAGATTTCATCAATACTTAAAAGAGTCTAACAAAATTTAGCAAAACTTGAAGTAACCATCTTCCTTTATTCAATAAATAGTACAAAATAATACTAGAAATAAAATATAATAAATTAGAATAATGGATGAAACATGCACATGAAAAGCAGAGCTATTGGAGTAGCTCTGTTACTTAATGCTACATTTAAAAAAAAAAAAACAGCACTAAAAAAGTGAATTTATTTATTTTGCTACATATAAATAATATTTACTAAGGCAATAAACCTAAAGCATGTGCGGTTGAAAATACAAAGGTAGGGATCTCTACAGGTCTTAACCACAAGCTTACGCATTGGAAGAATATAATAAATTTAATATAACAATAGCAAACTATCCATACAGTATTATGTAAGCATATGAAATGGTAATCATGTGAAATTTAATATATATAATTTAATACATGTGCAAACCTTTATAATGATGTAAAATTAGATTAATAAATGCATTATGACTGAACCAAAAAAACTTGTAAATGACTAATACTTGTAATTTATTCATTTTAAATTTACTCTTCTATATGACTATTATTAATAAAGTTTTAATAAAGCTTTTACTTCAGAAAATTATATTCATGAATACATTTTACTGTTATTAGCATCTTTACCATTTAATTATATATATATTAAATCATCAAACTGTATAACAATTTTTCAAGTTTTTATATTGTAATATTTGAAAATCAAACAGATACCACATTTCTTTTTGTAATATTCTCTGATATAAACAACTAAAAATATCTAAAGTCAAAATACAGAAGTATCAATAAAGATATATATATATGTTAAGGTTCAGGGTGATTAATTGCTTTATATTAATAATAATTGGTTAATACTAATAATAATCAAGTAAAAAGATTAGAATAATTTCAACTGTCAATGGTAAATGTAATTTTTTCAATACATTTACTTCGACAAGAACAGAGAAATACCATGTCCATAACCATAAATATTTGTCAAAAACAATAATAAACCATATCAACCTATTGTATGAAGGATAAATAAACTAAAAATAAATAAATGTCATAAACATGAATTTAATTTTTGTGGTAACTTTGACTATAATTTTTGTAAGAGTTCTCATGTGTGTAAAAACATTCTAATGCCTGTTGGTGCTATGATATAAAATAAGTCTAAAGTGACAGAATGTCAGTGCATTAGACATTGACATTCTAGTTGCTCTGTAGCATCAACTTGAGGTTGCTTTTTCTTATTTGAGTCTTATGCCAGTACATATAGGAATTTGTGTAATAAATAATATATGCATATTTTAATAATAAATAATAAAATAAAAAATATTATAAATATTTATTAAATTCAGCAGGCTTCACTGTTAATTATTAATATTTACCAGTAACTGTAATTATTGCATATTAGTCACACTGACCAAAAAATGCAGTTATTATTAATATTAACTGATAATTAATAATACTAATCAGATTTATTACATGAATCATAACATATATATTGTACCGGTCAAAACATGTTTATCCATCTAACATGAGCTGGAACTCACAAAATGTACTTCAAACCCAGTCAAGCCCGAGATTTAGGTCAAGGACCAGCCTGAACTCGAACCCACTCTCTAAGCCCCATATCAAACACCTAATGAATAACATAATAGTGATGGCACATGAGAATTCATTTTAATCTGGCCGACTAGCAAAGCTGAGCAAAACAATGAGACATCTATTACTATGACTAAACTAAAATATATATAAGCATGGCTGTAATATGTGGAAGTGGAGAAAAGAGGAATTCGAACTACTCAAATAAGTTAGACAATAAAAATATAGTTTAATATAATGACAACATTATTATACATTGTGACTTAATTATATACATTAGTGTGTGCGTGAATGAGCAAGCAGTAGATGATAACATAGTGTCATTCACGCTATTATTTCTCATATGCTCTTTTATTAATTAGCTAAATAATATATAATAAATAAACACACATCTTTGGTGGGTCCAATATTAAGATACCAATCAACTATTAGAATGAATTCGCATAAAATGGTTATTAACGCTTTGGATTACGGTTCTGAAACATGGTGACTAGCATTATTTCAGGGAGCATTCTGGGATTCATTACAGATATAAGATAAATTATTTTCATGCCATTACAGTCGTGAAAATAAATAAAATACATTTGAAAACATTTGATTATATTTGAATCTATGACAAAATATTTAATGAAAAATTATTTTAACAATAGTAAGATGAACGCTTTATTTTTCCCAAGGCATATACTCTTAAATAGATATATAAATTACGATGGTGGGATTGTATATGATTGAAATAAATTTAATCAATAAAACTAGAAGTAGTTTGCATTTATATATATTTTAAACAGAGCGCAATTTCAGTATTATTACAGTACTAAAACGGAGTCATAAGCAAAAGAAATAATAATAATACGAAGTTTGTGCGGTACTGACATAATAGCCAAAAGAATAACTAAGAGGAGACAGACGCTCATGCTTCTGGATAAGAACAAAGTCTAAGCCCCCCTTCTTGGGTAGTGCTTAGAGAAAAGTGGATAGGCATGGCATGGCCCAGACTTTTTCTGGTATAACCGATGCGAGAGGCCTTTTATCTACGAAGTGAATATGCATAGCGTGTGCCAAACTTACGGGATCACCACCAGAGGCATTTTATATGAAATAAATGTGATTCCGGATAGCTCAACTATCTACGGAATGAGATATGAGAAGAAATCTATGGGTTCGAACTTGTCGCAACCCCCAGATTAGAAAACTAGAAGCACGTAATATATCTATATACGAAGATAGCCAAATGTCAGTAACGCAGTAATGATACATGTCACTAACGACATTGAATAAATTTTACTGCTTTAAAATAAATGACCCTTGTTTGAGTACTATAATTTAGACAAATAATACACTATGCAGTTATATATATATAGAGAGAGAAATTTCATTTATTAAAATATACTTGAAGATTTTATTTAGCAAAAGAAACATTAAGATTTACCCCCATCCCTTTTCTGCTATTTAAAATAAATCAATCCCACCTTCGTTGATTTTATAATAACTGGAATATTTAAATACTGTATTTGATATTTTAAGAGTATGGAACAATAAAATAAAAACTAGCAGTTATATATAGAAAACAAATAATAAGTCACCCTTTCAGAATTGAATAAATAATATTTTAAAATAAATAAGGTATCAGAGTGTTAATTAGCTTAAGTTCTGGATTCTCCCGGGGTAGAAAATCCAGAGTTAAACAAATATATTTTTATTAAAACATAAATAAAATGTTGACTCGAAAAACAATCTGGCGAGTATATTAATTAATAATGCATTATATTTTTAGGGGACGTTAATAACCTTGATGCATGAAGGTTTACTTAAAAATGAAAGAAAAGATTTTTAGAAATTCAACTCGCCAGATTGTTTGAGATTGGCAAATTAATAACTAAAATAGACATATAAATTCAAGTAATAAATAAATGACCGCACCAAAATTAAAGAAAGTTAGAGCATATGATATAGGATTATAAATTTATGAAAATCATTTAAGAGCAAATTACATTTACATATTTAAATATCAAAAAAAGGTAAAGTTAAATAACACATTAGAAGAAATCTTCATAGATGAGTTAGGCTAAATTTAGTTTGAGGTGAGGGCTTGAAAAGTTACCTTGCAATTTTAAGAGTCCAATTTAGTAGTGCACGTGCACGGCAATTGAAATGCAAGTTCTCCTGTGGCAGCAAGCCTCTATTAGCACACTAAAGTTCTTAGGTCAGGTTTTTACTTCACTCTTGGGCAGCAGAATGGTACGGCTGTGGAAGATATGACCCACAAGGGTCGGGAAAAGCTTTTTACTACATCATTTTTAGATTTCAAAACAGCGTGGTGTCTAGCAGCAATCAGTTCTCTCAACAATAGCTCATCTAATCTGTGACTCAAAATTCAGCCATTTTATACTTTTTCTTAATCGATTGTTTTTGAAGATGCCACAGTAAGATAATGTCCAAAAATAAATTCAAATCTATTTCCAGATTAGAAATAGATTTGACAACATGTTTATAACAAAAGTATCTTTAATCTTAATCCCATTTTATTTTAAGTAAAACTTTAATTAAAATACCTACCCCAGATTAAAACAATAGTGCTTCCAACCCTTGAATTATTTTTAGATAATTAACTGTAGCATCTTCCATATTGGATTTTACAAAATATACAGTTTAAAAGAAAAAATACTTTAAAAAGAAAAAGTTGTACAAATGACATATAATAAAATATTTACAAAAAAATCAATATTTTGTTAGTATTTTGCTCCTATATATATATATTTGAGCCACACCTATGTATTTTAATAAAAATAATTAATAATCATAAAATTAATAATAATAAAAATGTTAATTTAAAAGTTAAAATTTTATCATGTAGGTGCCCATCTCAAATGTATACATAAAATATACATACACGACAAAAGGAGCGGGATGGGATATAGGGTTTAGACACAGGTTAGTAGATGGAACTATGAAGCTCAATCTTAAGCTAAGATTGACTGCTTCAATATATATATATTTCATTGTACAATAAAATAATTTTTAATATCCTGCATAGTTTAATGCAGTAATAGTGTCAGACTCTGAATGTAAGATCCTGTATTGATTTTAGTTCTAACACTTCTAGTGCTCAAATTTATGAACTCTTAAGCAATAACACCATTCAACTATTTTTCTTCATATTTCTAATGAAGCAAATTAAATGTTTTATTTTTAAAATAAATTCAGAACTTTTCATTAAACTACAACTATGCATTGCCATTAAGCCATCAACTGATATTTTTGCACCATTTTAATCCATGCAAATTGCAAAAGGATCTTCAAATTTTCAATACCAGAGATGATAATATTTTAGCATTATTTATATATGCTAAATAAATTATGATCTACATGTTTTAATACAATAATTTACTTAAAATATCAATTCAATGAATGTTGTACCTTTACATGAATGCCATTTTTTCCTCTGAAAAAAAAAGTTTAATTAGTTAAACAGCCATGCAAATCTTACTGTCAGGAGGAGGGGGATTAAATTTCTAACTATAAGATCTTTCTATTGACTCATAAATCGAAAGATTTCGTGAGTATTAATGTATAATAGGAATTGTGGACTTAATCAGTGAAGTATTAAATAGCTTCACGCTCTCAGATCTAACCGCTTCAGCTTCACCTACTTATATAGAAAGTAGGTTGAAGTAAAGAAGGGGTTCCCCTCTTTTCTTCCAATGCGTAAGCTTGTGGTTAATACCTGTAGAGGTCCCTACCTTCAACCACACATGCTTTAGGTTTACTGCCTTAGTAAATATTAATTAAATGTCTAAAACATTTTTAATTATTCAATCAACAATAATCCAGTCACAAGATTGACTGTTGATTTATTTTATTGTTGATCATTCATGATGATGAATGAGTTATACTTATACTTATTTATAATGATGGTGAACTTAGTTAATTATGCTTATACTTAAGATAAAGCTGTGCTAATCTCAGAGTTATCCCATGGAGTGATACTTTCAATCATTAGTTTAATCTTTTTATATTTAATTTGATGTTAAATTTTATATTTTGTTTAATTGGCATTGATGAGAATAATGTGCCATCACCCCAGGTTAATTTCCGATGAGTCCATACCATTACAATACATATATAACACTTTATTATAAGTATAGAAAGCATATATAAATTAAAATTATAACAAACAAAATTAACAGAAAATAATAATGAAATTATTAATACCAAATTATGGTGGGGAGGGGGTATATTTATGTATGCATTTAATATATGTGTTTGCACATTCATATTCACTTAAGAAATAAAAAAAAAAATATTGTATTGTATCTTTATTGAAATAAAATGAATAACGAAATTTTGATTTTCTTAGCAATTAAATTTGCTGTGGGTAATATCTTTTTCTTCAATAACTTTTTTTCTTATAGAATAACTTTTTTTTCTTATAGCAACTTAATAGTAGTCTTATTATTAGAGATTATACTCTCTTTAATTGTTTTGATGTTTTTAAGTTTGTAATTAATTGTATGAATATTCTTAAATTAAATAAAACTTAGAAAATATTTTATTATATGAAATACTATAAATCAACTTCAAAAAAAATAATAAACTGAAGTTTTGAACATGAACTGAAGAAACATTATTAATAAATATGAATGTATACTGTATTCTGAAATGGAAAAATAACTACTACCCTATCACAAGATTTATTAAATTTACATACTTTAATCTGTTGGGTTTTTTTTACTTTTTTTTGTTTAGCATATAATTGAAATAATATATATTAATATAGTATACATTGTTCGTCATTGTATACAAAAAAAAAAAGAGGAATCAAAGACATATTTCATTAAAAATAATTAAAATGAAATAGAATATATAGGTCAAATTGATTTATCAAAACCTAGAATTCCTAATTTTTGGTAATACACAAAACATAAATAATATAACATGGACAAATGACATTAAAGGATAGTATAAAACTAGACTGCATTTGTTCAGTCTTCCTGCAAGTGATAAACAAAGCTGGAGAGTCAATAAGCTCATGTTTTCTAGGATAAGCATTTATTTGCTTCCAAAGAAAAGATTAACTTATTTAAACTTTAAATAATAAATAAATAGTTGAGCAATGTTTTTAGCCTAGAAGATCTATTCATAATGCTCAAACTCAGAGGCTGACACTATTATTGAGAAAATAAAGACTTAAAAAAAGATAGTTATTCTGTAAATTTGTTGATTTACATATTCCACTTTCTGGAGAAAGTGATACAAAATTTTTTTCTGTTTATTGAATAATGTTATTAGCAATAAACTATACCACTTTTAATTATTTTTTCCAATCATTGTGCTCTGCAAATACTATGTTAATATTATGTGGAACAAAGTTATGGACAGATTTTATTTCATGCTCGAGAAACATTGACTTCACACTAGGATCTTTCTTTGCGTGATTGTAAATATATTTATGCTGTGCCAGTCTATGGGTTATTACCATGCAATTCATCATAATAGACTGCTTTACTAGCTGGCTCATTGCAGTTGATCCTGTAAACAATCTAGAGGGCTTGCTCTCTAAGCAATCTGTTCTTAGTATTGTTTAGGAGCTTATTTAAGTTAAGAGGTGTGTTCAAAAGCCCGTGTTAAATGTATCAAAACATATATTATGTAAACGAGGTAATAATCCAGGCATGAAGGGAAAACTTATCCATTTGTTTGTATAATTAGAATCTGGAAAGTGGATATTCATTTTGGAATATAAAAAAATTTTAAGTGCTCATAACAGACTGTTATAGTTTAAAGCCTACATTGACCAAGTCTTTAATAAAACTTTCAATATTGATGGTTCAATCTACTTCAAATTTGCATAATTTTTGATTTCTGTAAAGAAAGCATTTAAAACAGGTGAATTTGTTTGAGGTAGGGATGTATTGCTCCATAGATATTAAAAGGTTTGATAATCATTCTGTAGTTTATCTTGTATTTTTATATAGAGAGATTCAAAAATTTTATGCCTTTACATTCATCTTCTAGCTCTATAATCCATACCAAAAGTGAGCACTGTGTTAGTTCATTGCATATCTTATTGATGTTTTCTCAAATCAAATATATTAAAGACTTAGTCAATATAGGCTTTAACTATAACAGATTGTTAAGAACATTTAAAAATGTTTATTCCAAAATGAATACCGGTCTTACAGATTCTAATAATACAAACAAATGGATATCTTCCCTTCATGCCTGGATTATCGTATCATTTATTAATGTTCTGATACATTTAATATCAGCTTTCGAATATCTCCTAAATTAAATAAGCTCCTAAATAATACTAATGACAGGTTACCTCCAGCCCAGGTTCTCCAGATTGTTTACTGGATCAACTACAATGAACTTCTTGTAAAGCAGTCTATTATGATGAATGGTGTGCTAATAGCGCCACTAGACTGGCAAAGTATAAAAATATATTTATAATCATGCAAAGAAAGATCCTAGTGTGAAATCAATGTTCTTCGAGCATAAAATAAAATCTGGCTATGTGCACAGAGCGCAATGATCTGAAAAGAAAATTCAAAGAGGTATGATTTATTGCTAATAACACCTACACAATAAACAAAAAAGACAACTGTATCATTTGTCCAGAAAGTAGAATATGTAAATCAACAAATTTACATATTAACTATTTTATTAAGTCTTTATTTTCTTTCAATAATAGTGTCAACTGCTGAGTTTGAGCATTATGAATACAACCTTATAAGTTGAAAATATTGCTCATCTAATCATTTATTATTTCAGGTTTAAATAAATTAATCTTTTTTTTAGAAGCAAATAAACGCCAGCATAGAATTACATAGTAAAAGAAAATAAAATAAAAATTGTTATAGAATTACAGAGCTCATGTTTTGTACAGGGTGGAAAAGAAATCATTGCAACTCATATTTTTCATTATTTTAAAATTCATTATTCAACGTTATTTATAAATTTAAAAAAAAAAAAAATCAGAAAAATATCTTCTATCCTATTATTTATGTAATAAAAATGTTAATTTTATTATATAATAGTACATTATTGCTAATTCATGAGTCTCAGTTGTTGAAATATTCCTTTAAACAAAAAAAATCATGTCAAGAAAAGAAGCGAGCTAAGTAATTAGTTATTAGCAAACAGTTGATATTTTTAGAAAATGCTTTCAAGTATATTTGCTTAACTAATTTCCAAAAATAAATTATAAATAATTTCATAGTTTGAAAAATTTATGGATATTTTCCATGTCTACTATTTTATTTTTAGTTATTTACTGTAACTTAATAATCAACACTAGAAAATATAAGGGGGGGGGGGGCATATTTTATTTTAAAAAAAAACTTAATGTTTTTCTTAGTATAAACAAATAATAGTAAATACTAATGAAAAGATAATAAAATAACATTTAATGCATTAAAATTAAAATCCAAATTTTAAACAAGGGAATGTGAAAATAGAAAACAACATATTTTAAATAAACAAATAAACTATTCAACAATCCAAAAGTATAATATTTAGTGTTTTGCTGTAATTAATGCTTATCAGTAATTAGTAGAGACAAATTAATAAGAGAATTTAAGATAAGATAGAATTATTTTCTATAATAGCATTCAAGACTATTTTGACACAAGTATGTATGCCCTTCTTAATATAATTAAAGTAGTTATACTTTTAAAAATCTTTAAAAAAAACAACAACTTAGTATTAAACTGTTTTATTTATTTACTTTTTCATATTATTAAAAAAAAAAGAATACAAATACGAAATTGAACACTAATGGCCCTTTTTTTCACATGGATACCATAATATAACTATAAAATTTAAAGATTTATTAATACAATCATGCCTCAAAAATTAAAATTCTGAAGAAATTCATTATAACACTAATTGTTTGTGCTCTCTTATTCTTTTTATAAAGACAACAACCAGAATACTCAATACAGGTAATATGCCATTTATCCTAAACCTAAATCTTTTCCAGGCTTTTTC
Source organism: Epiperipatus broadwayi (assembly GCA_028023455.1). Lineage (NCBI taxonomy): Eukaryota > Metazoa > Onychophora > Udeonychophora > Euonychophora > Peripatidae > Epiperipatus > Epiperipatus broadwayi. Next base: position 445,616 of record JAQFVV010006489.1, read on the forward strand.
CAGATTTATGAATTTTTCAAAAATAGATTTTTTATCCTTTTCTTATACTATATATCCCAATTCTGTTAAGACAAAAAACAAAAAAGCAAGCAGCTCTTCTTGTAATTAAATTTATTAATTTAATAGTATGTATTGATATTTTTTTTTAATTTGTAAATATGTGTACAAACTAATTTATTTATTGTAAAAAGGTAAAGATTACCTTTAAAATTTTATTTGGATAATAGAAATTTTTGAATAATAGATTTTCAAATTAACAATATTTTCTTTTTCTTTTTTTCATGTGTCAAAGCATCCGCCCAGGAAGCAAATCCGTGAACCCGGAACAACTGCTTGTAAGGCAGCTGTGCTGACCACTTGGCCACCAATGCTTGACAATATTTTATCTTTATACCAAAAAAAAAACTACAATTGCAGCAACTTAAAGATACAGATGAAAGTATTTTGGAAACAGATAATGATTTTGTCTTTTGAATTTTTTAAGTAATTTAAGTCAAGAAATAAAATATATAAGATTATATAACATTTTGAATAAATTTCTGATACTATATAGATTTTTCTATTTTGATTATTAGGAAAGAAAGGCAAAAAATGTAGTAATTCTTATTTCTATAAGGCTAAAAGAATATCATATTGAATATCACCTCCACTTTATGAAATATGGTGCACTGATATAGAAGCAAATTCTGAAACTCAAAATTCATAGTCAAGACTCAGCTCTGTCATTTTGCTGCTGATGGTTGAACTTCTTATGAATATTCAAAGAATATATTATTCAATTATTTATTTATTTAATATGAAATATAATTCTCAAATAAGAATAAACATATAATAGTCAGATGATAAATTATAAAATAAAAAAAAGATGATAAAATAAGGTTAACTAATTAAGAAAAATGCTTCAATGCCAATGAAACATATTTTACTTTTCAATGTTATGGGTATCCCCTGATGTCTTGTAAAATAAGATTAGGTATTGTCTGTTACCAATAGTCTTTTCAGTCTCTTCTCTATTTTCTTCCTATTTTCAGTCACTTAATTCACTATAATGCCTGACATTATGCCCCCCACATGCCATTAATCAACTGCATATATGCTATGCCAAAGAGATGGTTTGTTACAACCATATTTCTATTAGTTAATGATAAGAGCAATTTTGATTATAATTTTTCTCCCCCTTTCTTTATTTTCTCTATTCTTTATCTTTCTATATTTATTTTTTCCTTTCTTCTGAATTAAGAATTACCCATATTCACTTGAGTATGCTACTAATTATGATGACATTTAAATACAAATTTAAGGCAAATTAGAATTCTAAAACAGTAGCGAATGTGAGATATTTAGTCTAAATACCTATTTCTCAATATTAAAAAAAAAATTATCAAAATTTTTTTAACAAAATTAAAAGTGGTCTTGCGTTGTTAGCCGAGAGGTATCGCAGCCGCCATGGTTGCAGACGTAGTGGGTTCGCGTCCGGCCGAAAGTGCTTAAATTTGGAAAACAAAAAAAATTAAAAGTGCTTAAATTTACTTTTTACTTTTTAAAAAGACAAAAAAATAATCAACTTTTAAATGAGGATTAAATAATGAAGGCACTAAGCATACCATTGGGGAAGAGCTAAATGGCCTGATGATGCAATAAGATTAAATCCTCTTGAACATGTAGATGCTGAAGTCATTATGAGAGAAAAACAAACTGACTTAAAAAAAAAAAAAGATTATTATAGAAACTTGAAATATATGCGTAATGGACCAAAAAAAAAGTTTGATGACATAAAAATGGAATTTATTGCTTACTAACTGACATTTTAGAAATAAATGAAGTAAAATAAAAATGGAAATTTTAGATCTGAAGAATAAATTATATTTTATACAATAATGAACAAAAAAAAAAGTGGAAGGTTGTCTGCAGTTGCTAATGCATTTTTTAAGCAACGAAACACTAAGATGGCCATACACTGTTATTACCAAGGAGAATTCAAGGAAATCAACTGATTACATTTTGGATATTGGCATCAATTTTAAAATCCTTTCTGTGCTCCTGCAGGTGTATTTTGAGAGTCAATGCATGCCAAACTTATTTCTTACAGGCACACAATAAGTGGAAGGTAATTCTATAACACATCCTTAATTTTAATGATTTTCAGTGAAGACAAAGTGAGATATTGATCTGAGAGGAATATTATTGCACTATACTATCTGGTACCCACTGATTATTCAAGTTTATAGTAGATATCTCTGGAATAGTATAAAAATAACTGCTCTTGGAAATATCAGGAATAATCTTAAAAAAGTCATGTGCTATTTGTTGATGGTATTAATGGTTTAATAAATCAATATACTATTCATTTACTTAGTTTCAATAATTTTCAGTTAGATAACAGCTGTAATTAGGAAGAAATAAAAGATCCCTCATGGTCTCTATTTAGCTGCTGCATCAGACATATGAAGCTTCCTTTTTGCATTGCCAATTTGGAGGAGAAACATGAGTTACTTTTATCTATTGTTTTTTCAACTTGCTAGCAAACAATTTCATATTTTTTAATTCTTCAAAATTAATAAGTGATATCATCATCATCATCATCATCAACCATTATCAATCCACTGCAGGATGAAGGTCTCTCCAAGTTTAATCCATCTTCTCCGATCTTTAGCTTCTCTTTTCCACAACATCCCTGCACATTTTCTTATTTCATCCATCCATCTCACATGTGGTCTCTTTCTGGGTCTTTTACAATCTCTTGGAATCCAGTTTAAAATTTCAATTGTCCATCTATTATCATTTCTTCTAGCAATATGTCCAGCCCAACTCCATTTCAATCTTTTAATTTTTTCAATAAGGTCAGTAACACCTGTTTGTTGTCTTACCCATACATTGCGTTTTCGATCTCTTCTTGTTACTCCCAACATACATCTCTCCATACTCCTTTGAGTGGTCTGAAGTCTCTGTATTGCTCTTCTATTAAGTGTCCAAGTCTCAGATCCATAAGTAAGAACTGGTAAAACACATTTGTTAAAAACCATTCTTTTCAAACACATAGGCATATTTCCTTTTAGTATCAAGTTATTTCTACCAAAAGCACTCCAACCAAGTTTAATTCTATGATTAATTTCCTCCATTATGTTTCCATCTGTATTAATAATCTGACCTAGGTATTTGTAACTGTTAACTTCTTCTAATTCTTCATAATCAATCTTTATTTTCATATTTTGAGCAAATCAATTAAACATTACTTTAGTCTTTTTAACATTTATCTTTAGTCCTACTTTTCTACTTTCATCTGCTAACTCCTGCAACATTTCCTGCAGCTCTGAAGCATTATTTGCAAAAACAACTACATCATCTGCAAAATCTAAATGACTTAAATACTCTCCATTTACTTTCATTCCTTTAGTTTCCCATTTTAATCCACAAAATACTTCTTGCAGCACTGCTGTAAAAAGTTTTGGAGATATGGAGTCACCTTGCCTTACACCTTTCTCAATGTTGATTTTTCCAGTATCATTATGTAATCTAATTGTTGCTGTTGCATTTTTATAAATATTCTTTAAAATATGACAATATCCTGGATCTATACCTTGATGATCCAATGCTTTAATCACTGAAGAAATGTGTATAGAATCGAATGCCTTTTCATAATCTACAAATCCAAAACATAATGACAACTCATATTCATTTGTCCTTTCTATGACTTCTCTCAATACCTGGATATGATCTATTGTACTAAAACCACTTTTAAATCCAGCTTGTTCTCTTGGTTGGTGGAAATCCAAAGTTCTCTGTAGACGAGTTGTAATTATCTTGGTAAAAATTTTATATAAAACTGATAAAAGGCTGATAGGTCTGTAATTTCTAATATCTTCTTTATCACCTTTTTTAAATATTAATATTATTACTGCATTCTTCCAATCTTCCAGTACATCTTTATCATTTAGACATTTGGTATATAACTTTGCTAAAATTGTTTCTATTTCTTCACCTCCTTCTTTTAATATATCAATTATAATTCCATCATTTCCTGGAGCCTTTCCTTTCTTCATACATTTAATTGCATGTCTCACTTCTTCATTTAAAATTCTGGGCAATTCAGAAGATGTAATAGATATAGGAGGTACTTGTTCTTTATTACTATATAATTCTTGATAAAAATCTTCTACCAATTTCATGATGTTATCTCTCTTTTTAGTAATAATTCCATCTTTTTTTCTTATTGCAGATATAAATTTCCTACCAATACCAAAATGTTGTTTAACATTTTTGAGACTTTTATTTTCTTCTACAGCTTTCCTTGCTATTTCACAGTTATACTTTCTTATATCATTTTCAACTCTTTTCCGTACCATTTTACAAAATTCGAGATATTCAATTCTTTTTAATACATCATTTTTGTATATCTTCATATTCCTTCTTTTCTTCATAAATTCTCTAGTCTCAGTAGAAATTTTATTAGTCAATTGCTGCTTTTTTCTACCAGCTATCTTTGTTGCAGTTTTTAAAAGTGTATCAGTTATTTTCATATTAATTTCATTCAAATCTGAATCATGTTCAAAATCTCCTAACACTTGAAACCTATTTGTAAGTTCTAATTTAAATTCATTAGAATGTTTCTGAAGATTAGGAATATCAACTGTAAATATTGTTTTTCTCAATAATTTTTGTCTCTCTAGTTTTACATTGACACGTAACTTACACCTTACTAATCGATGATCACTTCCTGTGTTAAATTTATTAAGAACATTACAATCTTGAAATATGTATTTCCTGTTAGTCAAAATATAATCCAATTCTGCTGTACCTTCATTTGGATGCTTCCATGTCCATTTCCTTTTAACATTTTTTTCAAAAAATGAATTCATAATATAAAGTTTTTCTTTTTCTGCAAACTCCACAAGTCTATGTCCTCTCTCATTTCTATTACCATAACCAAAATTACCTACAGCAATTTCATCTTTCATTTGTCTACCAATTCTAGCATTAAAGTCTCCCATAACAATTTTAAAATGTTGTTTACTCTGATCAAAAGCCTTTTGTACATCCATATAAAAATCTTCTACTACTTCATCACTATGAGAACTTGTTGGGGCATAAACCTGAATTATCTGCATTTGGTATCTGCTATTAAGTTGTATAACTAATCTTGCAACTCTGTCCGATACACCATCAATCTCCACAATATTGTTCTTCCACTTTTTATTTATAATGAATCCTACTCCACTTGTATTTCCAATATGTGTGCCTTTATAATAGAGTATATGTCCACTTTTTAAATCAATTGTTTCTTCACCTTTTCTTCTAACTTCACAAAGTCCAATAATGTCCCATTTAATATAAGACAATTCTTCTTCTAATTCTTGCAATCTTCCTTCACTTGAAAGTGATCTGCAGTTGTAAGTACCTAAATAAAAAGTCGTCATCAAATGGCAGCCTGGGTCCACAATCAGGGGATTCTTAGCACCCTCCGCCTTCGGCCACCAACCGCTGCCTTGGTTGGTGACTTTACAGCCTCCTGGGAATAAGGGCCATGCTTTATTTTTGTCTGTCATAATTGTATATATGTATTGGAAAAATATTTATCATTTACACAAACATTCATTCTGCCTTATCAGGCACTGAGAAGAAAGACCATGGTGTTTCTTGATCTTAAACTCAGAGGTAAAAAGCCAATAAACTCACCACGCTGGCTAATGCGTGTTGGTGAGCAGCCCATCCATGTTCGTATACTATATGAATAATCACATAGTAATAACAGCTGCAACGACAAGAACGTATGGAGTGGACATTAGGAATTTGCCCTGCTCGGTTCCTTTAAGGCCTCCAAGAGGAATCAAAGGGTCTCCTTTCAGTTAAATATTTTAATTTTAAAAAATTTCCATTTTCTATTATAGATTTTGAAGGATAATGTGAATTTTTACACCTGTTTTTTATATTTATATCTTCCAGCTCATTTTTTAAATTAATTATCAATGATGATCTGCTAAATACTTTTTATATATTTAGTTTTTTTGTAATATTCTATATATAAAATTCCTAAACATTTGTCCATAATGCTGTCTTGTCAAATTCACATTCAATAAAAAAAAAAAAAAAACCTATTTTGTCTCTCTGTAATGCTGTCAAATTCATAATTGAAATATGTAACTTTTTTACAAAGCAGTTATCCATAATGCTATCAAATTCACATATCAAATATAACAGGTATATTTAAAAATGTAAATTTTAATTTAGCTTTATTAATACCTTGCCAGATAAATTTCTGAAGTGCACCAAAAAGGCTGGGTTGTTCCAAATATTTTTTCTTCCAATTTTTCAATTGTGAATTTCTCACATTTATAAAACATTAAAATCTTTTGTTCAATTTACATGAAATCTTTAAAAAAAAAAAACTTATTAAAGCAACCAATTAAAAAAAAAAAACTATTGCAAAAATATATGGCCTTTCAGGCTGACTACCTTTCTCACATTTATTTTTATAATATTAAAATCTTTTGTTTAATTTATATTAAATCTTTAAAAAAATTTGTTAATGCAACCAATTAAAAAAACCAATGGCCTTTAAAAGGCAAGTTACATCTGGTATTTTAATAAATGAGAAACATTACTTTTTATTGCACTCTTTTTTATTCTTTTATTTATATATTTTATTCAACATGAGTGGAGGGTGAGTAAATATTCATATATATATATAGATTAATAAAAACAGATTTAAACATATAAATGAAATAGAATTGGAAAGTAGACTAAGCTCCTGCTAGCTGTGATCTTACTTTGAAAGGTAACCTTTATTTATAATAGATTACAAAAATTTTCGGGTACACTTACCCATTGGGGATTACACAGTGTTCAATGTAACAATGTAAAATGTGCATATGTTCAAAAATAATTACATCCATAAAAATTGCTGTAATATGATTGTGTATCTGTACGTGGATCCACATGGCCCGGCTGTCAAGAAGTTAACCATCACCCAATGACCCCACCCCTGAGGCCCTGAAGCGAAGACCCAAATGCTTCAGCTGAATAGGTGGTGAAATCCAGCATTGTGCCAACCACCACAACAGGCAGCGAGGCCCAAGGCCTTCACCAAGCAATAAACTCTCGACCCACAGCCGAGCCATGTCAAGACCATTCCAGATACCTCTGCCTCCCAATTAGCAATCCAAATGGGCAGGGACCACAATCAGTCTACCTGCCCAAAATTGGAAAGCCAACTTGGGGAAAAAACTAATAAATAATGAGCCAGATCGACATTTCCCAAAACCAGCCTATCAGAGAGCACAGCAGCCGACCAGAGCAGGAATAGTACTGAGACTTTGACCATGTACCCTCCCAGCAGGTATTCCGGGTAGCGGCAAAATTGTCAACAGCCCGTACCATAAACCAGACACCTAATATCTGCCACCCATCACCCCTGAGGAAGAAAAGAGGAGTGCAGACCCATGCCCACAAAATATTAGAACAAAACTCCATCAATGATAGAAAAATTGGCAGTGGTCCAAAGCAGACCAACCGCCTTACAAATGCACTAAATTTAAAGCTAACAAATGAAACCTAATAATAGTGAGTGCAAATCAACACTGACCTATCAAATAATCTATCAAGGGGTGCAGTAGCCCTTCACGGCGAAGTCCATGTGAAGATAATGACTTTCACCCTCCCGGCAGGTATTACTGGGCTAGACAATGATCGTCGACCACCCCCTCAAATGAATCAAGTCCCTTATGACCACTATCACCACACTTGAGGAAAAGGAGTGCAAACTCACACCCACCAATACAACATTTAATTCATGTAGTCTTGAAATCAAGCCAGATTTACTTGCACACCATGAGAACAAATCATTTGTCCATATCATCTTGCACACTGAGGTCAATGGAGCTGAACATCCGTCCTTAATCGTTATCAAACTCCTGTGTCTGCAAATGTTCACAGTATCTGTTCAACTCACTAACCAAAGTCCTTCAGGGTTCACAGTGACTTTTATTTGTTGATAGTGATCTAAAGACAAAAATGAGTACAAATGATGTTTTAAACCTAAACAGAGACATTGAAGCTGCAAATTAGTCATACTGTTTTAAGCAATAATAATTGAGAATTTTCCAAAGTTTAACAACAAACTTTCAGATTATACTTGAATCATGGATTACCAATCAAGAGCTGTGATCTTATGACAGTATTGATGTTTAAGGATAGAAATCATATTTAAACAAAATGTGAACATAATATTGCGAATTTTAAAATCCTAATCAATTAACCAAAGAACAGAGATAAAATCTCAATTTTAATAATATTTGAATTAATAATCAAACAGAAGTCAATAATGAAATAGAATCAGAAGGAGATAATATTCTGTTAACTATAAATAAATACTAATATCCACCTTCTTGACATCAGAAACCATAAAGAACAGAACAAATCACGTATTCCTTAAGCTTTCATTTTTAATAAAGCTTGGCCTTCTGAAGTGTCGAAATTTAAGGAAGAAAATCATACTTAAAGCAAATAAATATGTGGTATTATCAATTTTAAAATCATAGCTAATTAAACAAAGATCAGAATTTTCACAATCTTTGTATTACTGTATTAATATTTTTTATGGTTTTCTGACATAAAGGTATATGTTAATATTTATTTATTAGCTAGTGGAAAATTATTCTACTTCAGATTCTATTATTTATATTTTTATTGATTTTTACTTGATTATTAATATCAAAGGTTATTAAAAATGAGTTTTTGTCTCATTTAATTGATTATTATTTCAAAATTGGTAATGTTGTGTTTTCATCTGGTTTAAATATGATTTTCATCCTTGTCAGAAGGTCAAGCTTTATTAACAATGAAAACTTGAAGAAAACATGTTTTGTTCTTTTCTTTATGGTTTTTTGATATAAAAAAAAAAAGATGGTTGAAGCGGATTAGTCTACTTCAAATTATATTTCATTTATATATATTTCACAATTCAAGGCCTTTGATTCTGATTTTGTTATATATTTTTATAACACATTTCAAATGTAATATATTAAGATTTTAGCTTGATTTGTTTCAGATTTTCTTTTTTATAATATATATTCCATATAAATAATATTTTCATATTTTAAGGTGTTATTTTAAAATATATAAATAATATACTAAGATTCAAGATCTTTTGACTCTTATTTTTTAAACAAATATTTTATCTTTAGATATATAAAATGTCCCATTCTTTGATGTTACGTCTAAAATTTCTAATTCAGAGCCAGTTATTCTTAACAATGTGATGGCAGCTTTACTGAAAAGACTTTCCAACAATGACAAGGATAAGTCCAGTTTCAACAATGATATAGATTTATAGAAATACTAGTTTATGGTAAAAAGTGGATAAGAAATATTTTCACCATCCCTTAAGTTTTCTCCTTCATTGACAAACTAGCCATGACTATGTCTATGAGGACAGATATCACAGCATTATAATTCTTTGAAATGTTTTTATCATGATGCATTGCTTGAAAAATCTATAGGGAAATTAATTGGAATGTTTAGATTATATAAGAAGAAAATTACCAAAAAAAAAAAATAGTAATTATGGCTGTCATAACAAGTAATTAAATTTGGCAGAAGTAACAATATTTTGTTTCATTACTTTAAATTTAATCACATATTACAAAAAAAAAAAAGAGGCAGGAACTGGTATACATTATTGTTATCAGGGAAAAAATAGTAATCACAAAAAGAAATAGCAATATTAAAAGCTTATATAATGTTAACATGAGCTCCCAAAATAGAGGATTCCCACAATCAAAAAAAACTTTCTCAGTCAAAAGTTTTAAAACCGTAAATTCTGAAAAGAATAAACATTACAAGAATACAGAAACAAATACTGATAGTCTGAACAATTCTAAGTTCCAAAAATGTAAACAAAAGAAAAAAAATTATAACATCAAATCCTAAAAATAATGCTATAAAAGAATCCATACCGCGCATTACTTCTCTTACATCACCCCTCCAAAATTCTATCAGGGGTGACACAACTGATTTAATTAAGCCACTTTTTTTAACAAGCTAAATGAATATTGGCACAAAATATTCACAAACAAGTCTTTCTCCACCTATAGCAATTATCAATATCATAAAAAAACCATGATATGGCTGATGGCCGGCTACCATTATCACATCATCACTATCTGTCTACCTAGCAAAGCTGCAAAAAAAAGCAATTAAATCTACTACTACTTTCATGCCCAGATCATTTATAGAACTAGAATATTATAGTAAGCAGTAGTGACAGGAGTGTAAAAATATTATCAAATATCTAAATTTAAGTCTACTGTGTAATTAAAGAAGCAAATCCACTCATGCATACCCACATTATGCATTCCACCTGACTTTACAGGGTGAAGTGTTACAAAAAAGTATAGCAAATGTAGCTCAGTTACATAATATATTGAGGGAACTCACACTGAATATACCTTTTAAGATTTCGACGAATTCATGGAAAGTTACCACTAATATGATATAAGGTCTCACCAGATGAATTTCCATCCCAATTATCATCAATGTCAGAAATCACCCTCCTATATATTTCAAATGTTCTAAATTGTGTTATATTGCTTCTTAATGTAGTGCTGGTGAAATGGCAAGATTGATAATCTGAATCACCTGTGCACTAATAATCAGAAGACTAGGCCATGGGCAAATGTATCTGAAAAAAAAAACCACTTCACTCACTTCAGAAATAAGTACACACTTAACACTGCTGACCTTGCTATGTCTATTGGCAGTATCTATTTGTAAGGAGATAAAATAGGAGATAAACTTAAAAGACCAATAACACCAAAACAAATACTTCAAACTAACCAATTAAGAAACGCTCATGAGAATACATTCTCACAAAGACCTGAACTGAGCTGAATTCAACTCTCAGGATTTAAATCTCATCTCCCAAGTCATGGATCAAACCAAGATAAAGACAGAAGATATTCTGACTTTAAACATGCCAACAAAAAATGATGATCCAACGACCCAAATATGTAACATGAATAATATAAACATTGCTATTAACAATATGCATGGTCTAAACACTCGCAAAAGAATTACACAGCTAACTCAATTTCTAAAAAAACACTATTATAACATACTTATCTACAGAAACAAAAATTTCATCAATTCAACTAGCTACCATTAATGCTCTAAATAAAGATCATAATTTCATACATAAAACAAATACAGGGTATAGGAGTTCTGATAAGAACAAAAATTCCATTAACAAAAGTAAACATAGTATATATATTGAAGCAGTCCATATCTGCAGGCACATATGCTTGCTTCATGTTTGCTCAAATTGTAAACTATTTTCCAGCATATGTTATATATTTCTATATATCTGCGCACATCAGTATATGTGCCTGCATGTGTGTGCACAACTGAGACATTTGTTTAAAGTTAAAAGTTATTTTCTAAATCATGCCACAATTTAAGTTTTAAAAGGTTTCATTAAAAAAAGAGGATAATCAATTATAGGCCAGGTGATGGAAACAAGCCATTATTGATGAAATAACTGTTAACAACTTTAAAATTTTAAATCAAAGCCAGGAGTGAGCGTAATTTTTTTTTTACCAGTTTCAATTAGTAGTAATGATGTACAGCGTGGGTAGCAAGTTAAAACTGTATGCATGTGGAAATGGGGTACAAGCAGAAAAAAAAATTATATTGTAAATAACCTTTATGATTTTTTTCTTTTACAGATGAGATGAGTCATCAAACCAGTACACACACTGATAAAGATTATATATAAACATAAGGAACAGCAGATATAAGAAAATTATAAAAGATAGGGAAGATAGGGCTAGCATTTTTTTTCCAAAAATAATTAAATTACGATGGAACATGACACTGAGTAGGATGGCCATGGGAAGTGGACCATTTCAAAAAAAATGTTAGTATAATGCCAACAATGGTGTACAGCAACATGGAAGAAGAGGAGGACAGCTAAGGCCTTCGGACAGTAATGTTCGGAGGAGATCCCGAGGAAAGCCCAATCGAACATTTGGAAAGTGTAAAAGAGATTTTCCGCTGGTATAAATGTAATGAGATACAAAAAGTAATAATTTCTGGAAACCAGTTGGAAGGAATGGCACAATATTGGTGGGATGGCAATAGACACTAGCTGCACACATTTCAACAATACCAAATGTCATTATTAAGTGCATTTTGGGGTCCCAAATTGCAACCCTGCATATCATGCTGGAGGCCACAGCAGGAGTATTCCTATGACAGAACAGAGACAGTATCAAACCCCATTGAGAAAGCAAGTATACCTGGGTCTCGATATACGCGATAGATAGGTTCCTCAGAAAACATGTGCAAACGAAATCGCGCAAAAATAGACGTAACTTACATTAAAAGGGGAGGGTGTGCGGTCTGTGATTTTTCAAAATTCACGTAAAAGTACCAACGTAAAATTACTTGAAAATTCGCGCAAAAAAAAAATAAGGAAATAAAATATGACTAATAAAAAATTTCAAATTTGAAAAAAAATGATACAAGACAAACTTTTTTTAACTATAATATTTAATTTTATTCAAAATAATATATTTTTATGCATAATTTACAGTATTTTACATTTTTTTATACACGTTTTAATTATTATAGCTATTTGCCGAAAAACACGTTCGTTTGCAAACAACTAGCGCCAACTTCACACTCATGTTGTGTCAATGGTTTTCTGGTGACAACGTAATTAGTAATTAATCTTTGAGATGATGATTTTATTAATTGTTTATGAAACTAACAACTAAAAATTAAATTCTTATTTTTGTCTTTAATTTTCAATTCCGTTTAAAAATCAAATTTCACATCACATTATTTCAAGTAAGTAATTTTTAAATTGTTAATTACAATTAAAAATCAGATTTTAATTTTTAATTGTCAAATTTAATTGTGCCCACTGCTATTACTCACCTTTTAAAAATAAACTTGTGGACACTAAATGATTAATAATTGATTACGTTCTTTTTTAAAAAGCAAAAACAGAATGTGATTTAAAATGCAAAATTAACATGCATAATGTTTGAACAAATTTATATTATAATCTTGTAAAATTTAATGTGTGTATACATAAAATGTGGAAATCATGATTTTAATTTCATTATTGCATAAAATCTTACTATTATAAAGCACTGAAAATATTGAAATTACTAAGTTGAAAGTCGAATTCCAATAATGTGCTATTACTTTCAATATAATGTAAGTGCGCAAAATTTATTATTTAAAGTAATAGCGCATTATCGGAGTTCGACTTCCGGTGAAACACGAATCGCGTAACTTCAAAATCGTGTTAAATAAGTCCGCGTAAAAAGAGACCCAGGTGTACAAGATTCAAACTCAGTAATCGCCAAAGTACCAATGACAAGGGAAGTGATCAACAAAGGGGAAAAGTGAGAAGAAGTGCCATTGCAAGGTGGTAATCAAGATTCAAGCCTGTTAACTGCAGATGGACCAATGATAATAGAGACCAATACTGATGATGAAGACCGGAAAAAACACAACTGTACATAGATGATCAAGATTTAGACCTGTTTACAACAGAGCTACCAGTGACAATGGAGATGACCAAGCACAACAAATATCAAAGGGAAATGCAATCATACCCTGATGTTCAAGATTTGAACCCTGTAACAACAAATGTACCTATAATAAAGGACAAAGATCACAAAGAAATGCAGTCATACCCTGATCAAGATTTGAAATGCCGGAATAACATGCCTATGACAAATGATGAAAATCACAAAGTAATACAATCCAACCTTGATCAAGATTCAAACACCCTAATAACAGATGTGCTTATAATAAACAACAAAGAGTACAAAGAAATGCAATCATACATGATCAATTTCCTGATTTTTACATCTGGAAGATCACTAACAAATATATTAAATAAAGTAGGTGAAAGAACTGAACCTTATGGCAGACCATTCTGTAAAATTTTGTATCCACAATGATCATTTAGTGCTAGTTTAAATGTTTCTATTGGAGAGAGCATTTTGTCAAGTAAATTAATGGTCTTCCTATATTTAAGAATTTTAGATATTTTTATAATATGATCTTTTCAAAAAGCTTGTAGGAGACATATAATAATAATATTGGGTGATAATTTTTTGGATCATTGCTGACTTTGTTTGGTTTTAAAACTGTTATAGTTTTGTTTGTATGCCAAATTTTAGGAATACTCTCTGTATGAATAATATTTCTGAATAAATCTTCTAATCATGCTTTATTTAAAACTTAAGTCCTAGAATTTTGCAAATATATTATCTGCTCCTAGGGCTTTTGCCGATTTAAGATGAAAGGAAAGATCTAATTTACCAGCAACTACAGATTTTATCAGATTGGTATTATATCAATATTGTGAGAGATGTTTACAATTTTGCTTTATGGTAATTTTCCTCATTCTATTAATGTCTAGTATATAAGAATAGTAACCTAAATAGCAGGGACAATAATGACTTTTAGTTACTTTTACATCCACTAAGCTTTCATAAAAGGGCATAGTCTTACAATCTTACAACTAATACTTGAAGTCTTATTCTATTGTTTCTCTCCTTTATCAGCAATTTCCAGATTCCCCGCAGATAAAAATTAGCTATAAGAAGCACTGCAAGTTTTATCTCAACCTAGAATGAATTGCTTATAATATCCAGGAGAGGTGGATTCTGTGGTAACTGTTATTAAAAGTTTGATAAACTTATTATAGCAAGAGGAAATTGGAAAGATTTTATTAATATTTTGTTCAAGATATTCAATATATTGATTCCAGTTAACTTTATTTAAATTCCATATCAGAACAGGATAGCTTTCAACTATAGGAATATAGATTCCAAGAGTGATTAGACTTGATTCATGATGAATTATGGGGGAAATGATCTAATATTAATAGTTTAGCAGGAAATAAAGTGCCTGAGTGGAACATTCCTTCTTGCTCAGCATCACAAAGTGATTGTTCTTTTTAACTCCATCCATTCTAAAAGAGGGCTACCTACTTCATTCTCATTTACTAATCTCAAAAACTATTATAAAAATTGGAATTGAAATCTCCTATAAATACAGAAACATTACATTTATTATTAATCAATGTAAATCCAGGGAATGATGAGTCTCTTGAAGTCCAATTACATCAACATTATGCTGAAAACAGTTAATGGTATAGAAGATCCCATTTTTTATTTTGATTATACCATCAATGTTAAGTTGAAGTAATTTTATTGTGTTTCCTGAGGTAAAAGTAATTTATGCAAATATCTAAATTGTTTAGTATAAATGTAAAGTGGAATATTAAATATATAAAATTTAATATTCTTATGTTACTAATGAGATTGTCCAAATTTATTTTAAATTGTATATATTTGAAATAATAACATAATTTGTTAAGATTATAGAAAAAAAAAAGTTAAAAACAATAGAGAGTTGCTGGATGTAGGGGATGGATATTTTCATGAGAGATAAAAGCATCACACATATAAAATTGACATTAAGTGGTCTTTATTATAGCTATTTTTAAAAAAAGTAGAGCATAATCTTATTAAGCAAATTTAATTTAATTATCATGACAAATTTTTGTAAAGTAATTCATAATTTAGAATGGATTAAGAGAGAGGAACTTGGCTTGACTGAATCTAGACAATAATTAGATTGGATGACCCAGTCAGTAACAAATTTATCACAGGCAGATCAATTAAAATTATCTCTTTTTTTGGCACTTCTTTCAGACAAATAGAATATCCCATGCTCTTTTAAATGTCAAATTATCATAATTTGAAATAAGGATTTTAGCTTTAAAAAAAACGACAACATCCAAATAATTTTCCTTTTTCTTAAAAAAATATTAATAATAATTTTAGTACAATGAATATTATTTTGATAGTATTTATTAAATATAGATAAAGAATATATAATTATTAACATTTTTTTATAATTTACAATTGAGTTTGATGAAGTTTACTATAGCAAAAAGATTACATATGAGATTATATATAAAATATTAAGAAATACTTCAGTATTATTAATAAATTGCTATCTAATAATGCTATCAATACATCAATGATTGTTATCAAGTTCTAAATCTAAAAAAAAAAAATTATAAAAGGAAGATTAGCTGACAGTTACTGCAAATAAAGTTAGTATAAATTTAATTTACACTTTACAATTGATAAAGCAACTTTAGTCCAGTGAATAATCATTTCACAAAACTTCCATAGAATCTATCGATAAATGCCTCAAAACAGTGGCCTGAAACTCTGAATAGAGTATAATAAATAAAAATATAGAAGTAATATAGAATGTTATTTTGAAAATCTCAAATAGAAATTTTTCTAATATTTATTTTAAGTCAAACATTATGGTACATCAAAATATATAGAAAAGAGTATAATTTAATCCTGCACTCATTTATGAAAAGAGATGGTGTTAAAAATATTACATCAAAGAATGCTTATTTATATGCTACATGAATATCGGTACTACATATTAATTCTGCAAAAAGTATGCAATTTTATGCTAAATGTAAAATCTCAACAACAACATGCATCTGTACAATTTTATAATGTCAATAAATATATTTTTAAATAACAACAAAAAAATACTAATTTTCTAGTATTAATTAAGTAACCAAAATATAGTAAAGATAAATCCATAATATGGCAAACCTAAACCCAGTTTACAACTATTACAAAATAAAGTCACTTTAATCACTGATTCTAGACTGTAAATATAACAAAAAGTTTGTAATTCTATGCTAAACAATGATAATAAATCATTTAATATCGGGTTACTTTTATATCAGCATTTATGCTTAAAAACCAAATTCTGTGAACAGCAAGCATAGGACTATTGTGATAAATAAGCACAACTTTCGTTATTATATTTTCAGCCATATATAGTGCAAAATTTATGATCAGGTATATGTAAATAATGAAGTTTATTTTATTATTATTAATTCATAATTTTTTATAAGGTATCTGATAAATTACATATAATAAATTATGCCAATAAAGTATATTTAAGTTACATTTAATATAATTTAATTCTGATTTTTCTTTAATTGCTAATCTTTTTAAAGTATCAAATACATAAACATTTTTTAAGCATTTTCTCTTTTTATCATTATAATTACACAGTGATTTTATAAAATTTCCATCTAAAAAAGAAATGAAGAAACAATGATTCCAAAATACTTGTATTCAATCAGTATTTTTAAGAATATCACTGTATACATTAAAATTCAGCTAAGTTCACATGTTTACAGCAATGATATCATGTGATAACACTTTCGTAAAAACAGAACTTATTCTAGAATTTTATCTTTAGAATTGCATAATAAAATTTATAAATAAAAACATGTAATGTGTAGAAAAAAAGATAAAAACCAAAATAAATGGTGGTGAAATATGAAAGAAAGATGAAAAAATCAAATTGTAACTCTGCTAGATATCTATAAAATGATTTTTACATATAGTATTAAAAAACTGATAATAAATACAAAATTTTCCTGAGATAAATTAGACTATGTTTTATAGTTCATTGTGATAGCTAAATACTTCTTTAAGAAAATTAAAAATAAAATAATTGCTTTATTTGTATGCATCAAAATTTTTCTTTTGTTTAATGAAAAGGAAAAAAATTGAAATCACTGAGTCTTAACTAAATTGTGTCAAAATAATATAACAAGTACAAACTGCTGCATTTATGTATAAAATCTCTAATTTGACTTTCTATGCATGCAGAAATTATTGTTCCCTCCACTACTAAAAGCTTACAAAATAGTTTTAGTAATACTATTTAATTAAAGTATAAAAAATATAGTCACTTTCTTAAATAAAAGTGTATCTTGATTAATAGTCTTTGGTTATCTATTGTTTTAGTATTCTTCTAAAAATTAGAGATAACTTTTCTAAATGTACCCAAGAACAAGCAAATTAACTTATATAAAAGAAATAGTATTCAATAACTAAACATAACAGAGGAAATATGAACTAAGTTAATTGATACCATTTATATATTAAAAATTCATTTCATTGAGGGATGCCTTACAGTATTTATAAATGAAGTATGATTAGTCTTTAAACGGAATAATTAATATACCACATATTTATGCTTTTATAAGCAATCTTCCATTTTAATTCTTATAAATTATATAAATTGCCCTCTTTTTTTTATATTATAACTTATCTCAATAAAAAAAAAAAACCTGAAATAGATTAAAATAATATGTTTGGAACACTGGGTGCATTCACATTAACTTACATATTTAAATAATGAAATTATATTTTATAGCAAAAAAAAATTAATTACAAGTAAACTATTCTGTTTACAGATTTTCCTAGATAAATTTTCCAATATTATTCAAAAGTAGAAAAAACATGTAGCATTCTTTCTTACAACTATAATAATAAATAGCAGACTTGTTGAAATTTAAAAATTCTTCATTTAGTTATTTTCTAATTAGTACATTATTGAAGATATATTTTAAGAATATATTAAATCTGAAATAAGATGAGGTTGATTTAGAAAAGAGTAGATGCATGACTGAAACCAAATATTGCTGCAAACTATCAAGATTAATATTAGATCTTGATAGTTTACAAAAGCAGTCGTCATAATTTTCAACCATTATCAATCCACTGCAGGATGAAGGTCTCTCCAAATTCACTCCATCTTCTTCGATCTTCCTTATTTCATTCATTCATCTCACATGTGGTCTTTTTCTATGTCTTTTAAAATCTCTTGAAATCCAGTTTAAGATTTCAACTGTTTATCTATTATGATGTCTTCTGGTAATATATCCAGTCCAACTCTACTTCAGACTCTTACTTCTTTCAATGACATCAATAACTCCTGTTTGTTCGCTAATCTGTGTATTTCATTTTTGATTTCTTATTACTCCTAACATGCATCTTTCCATACTTTGCTGAGTAGTGTGAAGTCTCTGCAGTGTTTTTTTGTTAAGTGTCCAAGTCTCAGATCCATAAGTAAGAACTGATAAAACACATTAAAAATCTTCCTGTTCAAACACAGACACATTTACTTTTAATATTAAATTAATTCTACCAAAGCACTCCAACCAAAATTAATTCTATAATTAATTTCATCCATTATGTTTCAATCTGTAGTAATAATCTGACCAAGATATTTGTAGTTGTTAGTTTCATCTAACTCATTATTATCAATCTTTATTTTATTCTTTTGAGAAAATCCATTGAATATTATAACTTTAGTTTTTTTAACATTTAACATTTACCTTTAATTCTGCTTTTTTACTTTCATCTGATAACTCTTGTAACATTTGCTGAAACTCTAAAACATTATTTTCAAAAACAACTACATCATCTGCAAAATCTAGGTGACTTAAATAATTTCCATTTACTTTTACTCCCTCCACTTCCATTTTAATTCACAAAATACTTCTTGCAAACTTTCTGCAAAAAGTTTTGGAGATATGGAGTCACCCTGTCGTATACCCATCTCAATATTAATTATTTTAATATCATTATGTAATCTAATTGTTGTTGTTGCATTCTTATAAATATTTTGCAGAATATGATAATATCCTGGATCTATACATTGATAATCTATTGCTTTAATCACTGAAAAAATGCTTGTCTATACCTTTTCATAATATACAAATCCAAAGTATAATAGCAACTCATATTTAATGGTCCTTTCTATAACTTCTCTTAATACCTGGATGTGAACCACTGCACTAAAACCACTTTTAAATCCAGCTTGTTCTTTTGATCAGTTAAAATCCAAAGTTGGCAGTAGACAAATTGTAATTATTTTGGTAAAAAAAAATTGTATAGAACTGATAAAAGACTGATAGGTCTGTAATTTCTAATACCTTCTTTATTATCTTTTTTAAATATTAATATTAATAATGCATTCTTTCAATCATCTGATACATCTTTACCATTTAGATATTTGGTATATAACTTTTGTCAAAAATGTTTGTATTTCTTCATTTGTTTCTTTTAAGATATCAGTTATAATTCCTTCATTACCTTCATAAATTTGATTGCATGTTTCATTAATTCAAAAGATATAGTAGTTGTAGAAGATACTTCATGATGTCATCACTCTTTTTAGTAAAAGTTCCATCTTTTTTTCTTATTGCAAAAATAAATTTCCTACCAATACCAAAAAATTGTTTTACATTCTTGAGACTTATTCTCTTTTGTAGCTTTCTTTGCTAGTTCACAATTAGAATTTCTTACAACACTATCAACTCTTTTTTGCGCCATTTTACAAAATTTGAAATATTCAATTCTTCTTAGTGCATCATTTTTATATAATTTAATATTTCTTCTTTTCTTCATAAATTATCTTGCCTCAGAATAAATTCCACTGGTAAATTGCTACTTTTTTGTACACTATCTTTGTTGCAGTTTTTAAAAGTGTATCAGTTATCTTCCTATTGAATTTGTTCAAATCTGAATCATGTTCAAAATCTGTTAATATTTAAAAAAGATTTGCAAGTTCTAATTTAAATTCATTGAAATGTTTCTGGGAAATATCAATTGTGAATATTGTTTTTCTTAATAATTTTTGTCTCTCTAGTTTTACATCTCACTAATAGACAATCACTTTTGTGTTGAGTTTATTAAGAACAATCTTGAAATACATATTTTCTGTTAATCATAACCATTTGCATTTTTCTCAAAAAAAGAATTCATAATATAAAATTTTTCTTTTTTTCAAACTCCACAAGTTTAAATCCTCTTTCATTTCTATCCCCATAACCAAATTTATCTACAGCACTTTCATCTTTAATTGTTTCCCATGACAATTTTAAAATGTTGCTTGGTTTGATCAAAAATCTTTTGTACATCCATATAAAAATCCTCTACTTCTTCATCGCAATGAGAACTTATTGGAACATAAATCTGAATTATCTGTATTTGATATCTGCTATTAAGTTGAATAATTAATCTTGCCAATCTGTAAGATACACTATCAATCTTTATTTATAATGAACCCTACTTCCAATGTTTGTTCCTTTGTAGTACAGTATTTCTTAAATCAATTGTTTCTTCACTTTTTCTTCTAACTTCACAAAATCTAATAATATCCCATTTAACATTAGGCAGTTCTTCTTCCAATTCTTGCAATCTTCCTTCACTTGAAAGTAGTCTGCAGTTATAAGTATCTAAATAAATGTTTATCATCAAATGGCAGCCTGGATCAGCAATTAAGAGATTCTTAGCACCTTTGGCTGTCAGCCAACAATCGCTGCTTGGCAGGCAACTTTACAGCCTCCAGGGAATAAGGGCCATGATTTACTTTTTTCTGTCATGGTTGTAAATATCTATTAGAAGAAAAGAAATTTCATTCACATACACATTCATTCTGCCTTCAAAAAAACTCAACTGATATTTCAGATAAGAGCTATCAAGCAACTGAGAAGAAAGACCATGAGGTTTCTTGATCATGAACACAGAAAGTAAAAAGCTAATAAAATCACCATGCTAACTAATGCCTGTTGATAAGCAATCCAATCACATCCATATACTATATGAATAATCATACAGTAATAACAGCTGCAATGACAAGAATGTATGAAGTGGGCATTAGAAATTTTCCCTGCTCAGTTTCTTTAAGACCTTCAAGAGAAATCAAAGGTTTTCCTTTCAGTTAACAGTATATTCTTTCTGCAACAGTAGATATTTTAAAGTGTTTGGAAAGATAAATTTATGTTAAAGCACATACAAATGCCTAGGATTTAATATTGGTATTAACAGCAGTAATCTAACAAACATCAATATATTTCACAAGCATACTCTGATTATTCTCAAAAATATTAATGTTAAAAGAATTCCAAAATCTTTATGAATCAGAAAATAAAAAGGTGGTTCTTAATGGAAAAAGAATGGTTTATATTAAAGATACAAGAAAAAAATTATAAAGACATGAGAAAAAAATTTAAATTGTAATAAACTATTTACTTATAAAATGGGGGAAGAGATATAGAGAAAGAAAAACAATTTAAATGTAGTAGTTCAAATTACTCAAAACTTTTTTAATTCAAATCAAGGAATAAATACTTAATACACATTTGAAAAAAAAAAAAAATTTTTAAATACAATAATTTCCTTTTTATTATAATTATTGTTTCAGTCATTTGATGCAAATCTGCAGCTGTCGAGATCTTTGCTTTTTTTTTTTCCATGTTTTATTTGTTACATTTTTATTTTATATCCTGTTCAATTTAACTTTTGGGAAATTGAGTGGGATTCTTAGAAAGGTTATGGGTGTCATGACATAGAGTATATTTTTTTAATAGCAATTTGCCTGACAGCAACAGATTTGAAAATCACAAATCTTTAAGGATATTCATAATTAAAGGGGATTTAAAGACATTTTGAAGCTTGATAAAAGAAATATAAATCTCTTCTTCTATGTGTACATATCATCAGTAGCTACCATTTCAACTAGTTCTATATGAAATGGTGGACTCTGAAACTCAAGGCCATGGATCATGGCTCCGACTTTCTCACTTCCAGTGCTCAAACATTTTATGAACTCTCAAGCTATAAACCATTAGGATCATACCAACAACATAATATATCTTTATCTTATCTAAATTCACACTATTCCTTAGATAGAAATATGTAATCTATTTCAAATATATCAACATGTAATCTACTAGATTATATAGTAATATATAATTCCATGAGAAAATAATTACTCTAAAGTCCTTATTTACAAAAAAATAATCAAAATAGTTTATTGCATAATTAGAAATTAAGTGTCAGAGCTGGATCATGATTCACAATTCTTAAACAGAATGCTCTAAACCACACAGGGCAAATCCTCATTGAATTAGGCACCTATCTAATGGAATCATAATTGTTGGTAGAAAATTTACAGAACACTCTTCTGAACAATAAATTTCATTACAAACATTCTTCCTTTATAAGTTTTTAAGAATTCAATTGAAAACTCATCAATTTATTTCATTATGACAGTTTTCATCTCAGTAAATTAAAAATCCGAAAAAATGTTTCTTCTTTTCTTTAAAAAATATAGTCCATAAAAACCAATCTATATTTGATAAATATTGGTTTTCATCTCAGTGTTAAAGCCTTAACAACTTATCCATTCATTGTTGCATATCTTATTTAGAAACAATGTTCATGATGAATAAATTTTAATGATTACAATTCAAACTCGGGCATTATTGCCATGTTCCCAAAAAACAATCGTTAACAAAGCTAGACATTACTTTAACACTACTTTATGATCATATTGTCAATAATACAACTGTTTTTTAAATGCAATTAGGTGAATGTTGTTTGCATATGTAACTAAATTGGATTAAAATTTTAGCTGAGTAAATACAATCAGCCTTGTGGAATACATTTTTAAAATCATATATGTACAGTATATATTTGTTAAAGTTATTTAATATTGATATATTTGGACATCCTCATGATTAAATGACATGTTATCAAAATATACAATTACATGAAATCATTATTTTATTTTTTGTAATTTTTTTTCCTAGATTTGACTTAGAAAGAATATGTACTTATCTTTGAAAAGATATTTGAAATCCAGTATTGGACCCTTGTCCGAATTCCATAGAATAATTAAAAAACTAATTAAAAAAATATTGTTTAAATAATTATTTACTCAACTGAGGTTGAATTTTCCAATATTTTTTTATAAAAAAATAATTCTAAATTATAGTTTTTGAACACAAACTCATAAAAAAAAACCTATTCATATCATTTCTTTTATAAATTTATTTGTTTATATTTTTATATCTCTAAAAAAATATTATTTAAAATACTAACATTTTATTATTATAATTTTGCATATATTAAAACATCATTGAAGGAATCTAAAGGGATACAATTATTTTTTAAGTAAATGACGATTAAATTCATTTCTTTGGTGTTATTTTTTTTAGAATTGTTATTTACTCTTACACTTCCCCTATTGGAATTTTTCATCAATTAATTAATTTTTATATAAAAAAAACATTTTTCTCTTATTTCTTTTTTTTTTATCATATTTCTTAAAAGTTTTTCCTAAAAAAAAAATTTATATAAAAAATATCAATTAATAGACATTCCAAAACCTCAATGTATTAAAATTAATACCTTTGATTCTTGGACTGGCTATAGCTATGAACATAATTATTGTCTCCTAAAAACAGGTTTGTTTGTCTTTCGTTAATATTAATTTTACTATCTTTCAATATCATATTAGTTAATAGTAAATTATTTTAATAAAATTAAAAATTTATCCACTTATTTTTCAAATTAATAAAAATTTAAAAAATGATTCTATGAGATTCGAACCAGCGGTTCAATACCTGATTCCAATCAGAAAACCAATAGGATAAAATAACAAACATATTTAAAGTAAACTATTATAACATATAATTATAAAAATAATAATTTATTTATTTAACATAATTAGTTTATTAAAATAATATAATTTATTTATGAAATTGGATTATAATTACATAACAAACTATTATCTTTTAATAGATACATCTTAATGAAAAGGTTAAGACTGTATTTCTTTACACAATTTTCAAAATCAGGAAAATAATTTGATAATAATATACTCAAACAATCATTCAAATTTTTGTCTGTTTGGCATGATCTAAACTTATTTTTAATAAATTGGCTTGCAGAATATATAGTTTCACTTAGGTAAGTAAATTCAAAAAAAGATTTCACCTTCAATGCACAATTTTTTAATATTGGATATTTTTGTACATCAACTAATTTCCAAAATTTTTTGTCCATGTTCAGAGCTTTCAAAGCAATGTAATTTTATAATTCTATAATTTCTAATTCTAAATTTTCTACATCTGTTGTGCTAAATTTATTTAATTTTGCATTCAAAGTAGTAAGGTCAACATCATACACTGGATTTTCAAGGAAAAATAAAATTGATTCCAAGTCATTACATTGATGAAATTTTTCATTAAATTCATTAATTAATTTTGTTAGATTATTGTCATACACTCAAGAATCTGTTTTTCTGGAAATATTTTTGACATATATGGAAAATGCATCAAAAATTTTTTTGCATGTGCGAACTCCAAAGAGTTAATTTATCTTTAAATGTTTTCATAGTACTAACCATGTCTGCAAAATCTTTATTTTCATCTTGTAGTTCAAGATTTAATTGGTTTAATTTTAGTCACCTAACCAAGAAGAAACTTTGAGAATATTATAGACTTCATTTTGTTCAAGAAATTGTTTTATTTCAGCAATCAAATTTAAAAAACCATCTAATACTTTGCCTGTGATGAGCATCTCATTTCTGTATAAATTATTAAAGTACTGAGCACCATCTTCTTCGAATAGTTTTTTGAAAAGTCTGTGTGGTAATGATGCAACTCTTATAAAATTTATAATTTTAGTTATGAGATCCAAAATATGGTTAAATCAAAGAATTTTAGTGCACAGACTTACTTGCTGATATAATGAGCAAAAAAAAAAAAAAAATGCTTAATCTTTTCTACATAAGGATACAAATGTTTTGTTTTAATAATCTTTGCTGAAGTGCCATCAGTTGTAGTTGAAGATAATTCATATAAAGTAAGTTTTCATTCTAAAACAAAACTTTTAAAAAATTGATAAATATTCCCACTTCTCATTCTTTCCTTCATAGGCAAAAGACATAACATCTCTTCTTTCACACAATATTCTTCAAAAATCATTATTATTATTTATTGATATGCCCTTGTTATATCTAAAGATTCATCCATTTAAAGTAAATACCAAGAGCATCTATCCATATCAGTTTTAAGTTGATCTTTAACATTAACAGAAATTTCAGCAGTTCTTCTTTTCATTGCATTTCGTGATAATTGTAAATTGTTTATTATGTGTATTTCTCATTTGTTAGAGAAAATATTGAAGAGGGAATCAGCACCAGATAGTAAAACATCATTAAATAGTACCCCATCTAAATATGATTTCTTCTTTGCAATAAAATGTATATAATTTTGAATGATGCTATAGTAACCTTTTTTGATTTATCCTGTACCTTTTTAAACAATGACTGCTGGTTCAATAATTTTTTTCTTCAAACTATTTATCTTCTCTTTTCTAATATCATTTCAGGCATATATTTTTGATAGAAGTTCTTACATTCTAATATAAAGTGCCTTTCAATATTATATTTTTTTAATTGTTACACTGGAATTGCACAAAAGACATATGGTACGATTCTTTATTTCCACAAAACAATATTTTTCTTTCCATTCTTCTTGGAAATTGTAAAAACAAATCATTTATTTGATCCTGCTTTAGATATGTTAATGGAGTTTTTTTTTTTAAAAAAGTTATAAACAAATAATTTTTATCAAAAAATAATTATCAAAAAATTCATGAAGTATTAGAAACAACTATTCGACAGATGATGTATGCAATTCAATTTAATCTCAACTGACTTGCAGAACAAATTCTTAATAGATATACAGGCTGATGTTGCACACAATGCAGCACAATAGCAAGAGACATCTGAAAAAGAGAGCTAGTTAAGGCAAGAATAGTACTTAATTGCACAGTAATATCTGTTTTTATATTTTCATTATTATAAAATTATTATTTATTTTTTAATTATCTTTACATGTGAAAAAAAAGTTAAGAAATGACCTTTAAAATGTACTTTTTACATAGTCATGTCACAGATGCTTAGAAGACCAATTGTGGATGCACATCCACCTGCAGGCATAGAGTTGGTCATTCCTGCAATCTATAAACTGCAAATGTGCTCACATATATTGCATACCGGTCCCAAAGTTATTTTATTTAACAATTTGATTTCTTGTTGTTGTTTTTTTTATTTCAGTAGCAAAATCCTTTTTTTTTCAAAAAAAACTTCAATACTTGCCTAATCACAGTTTTCCCCTGCAATCTATCTTCAGTTACATCATACTAATAAAATCAATTAATATTGCAAGTATTTAAAATGTTTTTCAGATAACTTTACAAGATAAACAATTAACTGCCTCTACTATGAATAACCATGATCATGTTTATCTCAATAGATTTTTTAAAACTGCATTACAATTTACCAATTCTCAATTACCTTATGCAATTTCAAATAGTGATAGATAGCAAAACTGAAGATTTTAGGAATGATTCCATGTGACTAACTTCATTTAAAAAATTATGGTCACATTAACTGAATAAATTGTTAAATGGCTCATCTGCCATTGAGATGTACAAATATCACGTGAAACTTTTAAGCAATTTGCCATACAGTTAATTTACAGACCAATTTCTTAAATGTGTCCTTTCTATATCAGATTCAATATCATTATATTCAAAGAACTGAAGAACCTATTGTCTTTGGAACTTGCCATTATACGCTTTCTAAGTAAGGAGTCCATATATACAATAGAAACGTAATAATTCCATACATGATTAATTTAGTTGCTGTCAAATCACTATGATGAAATACCCCACCTATTAATTTGTTATCTGCAACTACAGAAAAATGTAACTTGTGCTATATTTGAAATTCAAATCTGCTTTTCTATCTAAAATCAACCAATATATCCCATTCTCAAGTTAATAATCATCCAAGCTAAAATTAGTTTAAAATTTTTCTTTCATTACTTGCTGATAAAGTTTTTGAACATTAATTACTATAATTTAGAGTCTTCATAGATTGCATTCAACATATTAAAAATGTTCTGTACATCATCCTTCAAAATGTGGCACTTCTGATGCTTGAATTTCTTATGAACTACCAAGCAATAAAGTCATTTTAATTTCATCTTATACCATACTAATCTATGATTGATCCAATAAACTACATGTAATATTAACCATTTACTTTTAGAATTCTAACTATAACATAATCCATAAAATGCTATTGGTTTAAGTGTGAATGGATTCCAAATTCCTTTATAAGGATTTTTTGCTTCACTAAAATGTTCATGGGAATCTAACCATGTGCCAAACAAAAATTCAGTAACTACAGGCCATTGAAATTCAAAAGCCAATGTGACTATTTTTGATAACACTATGCTTAACTTTATAGTTCTTATCAACTTATGAATTAAAATATCCATATTTTTTTTTACCTTTTAATAGTATTTATGGAATAAAACTATTTTCCTAGGACTCCAGTTTTCGCTGTTTCAGGCTCCCTGTTCTATTCACCAAAGTCATAGTCCATCGTTGGATTCATAAAAAAAAAGTTTACCAAAATGTGAATATCCGTTTTATTGTTTTTTTATCTTTAGAAGAAATTTTGAAACAGTTTTCATTCAATGATAATTGAAATTATCTATCGTTCCATTTTATGCAAATGGATGCCATTAGAAAGAGACAAAAGCTAGCTTAAATAATTCTTGGAATCATTAAAATATTTTACCTTTTAAAAATAATTTTAAATGAAACCAAATATTTCTAAAAAGAATAGACACTAGAAATCTTAATTTAATTAATAGAATAAACAGGAAATTCATTTGCACATCAAATCTCATAGAAAACATGGAATATAATATGTTAGCAATAATGGTTTTAGGAATTTTATCTTTGCATCAGATTTTAGCAGTGTTAAACAAGTTTCAATTATTAATTCGATCTCAATTTTGGAATTGAACATTATAGAAAATAACCTAAGTTATCGCCCTGCACAAAAATCAGGTTTCTCCGATGATCAGGACAGAAGTTATCATCCCCCTTCCGGTGGATCGCCCCCCCCCCCTTCAAAAAAAATCAATAAATAATTTTTTTTTCAAATCAACTCAGAACTACAATGAAGTGATTCCTGAGCTAAAAAATAATGATATAAAGACAAAACTGAGTACAAATGATGTTTTAGACCTAAACAGAAACTTTGAAGCTACAAATTAATCATACTTTTTAAGCAATAATTATTAAGAATTTTCCAAAGTTTAACAACAAACTTTCAGATTATACTTGAATCATTCATTACTAATCAAGACCTAAAATTCAATCAAAAGAAGCAGGATCCAACTAGTATCAACACATAAAAATCATTGTGAACCCTGAAGGACTTTGGTTGGTCGGTCAGCTCCATTGACCTCAGTGTGCAAGATGATATGGACAAATGATTTATTCTCATGGTGTGCAAGTAAATCCGTCTTGATTTCAAGACTACATGAATTAAATGTTGTATTGGTGGGTGTGAGTTTGCACTCCTTTTCCTCAAGCGTGGTGATAGTGGTCATAAGGGGCTTGGTTCATTTGAGGGGATAATCGACGATCATTGTCTACCCAGGGAATACCCTGCCGGGAGGGTGAAAGTCACTACCTTCACATGGACTTCACCATGAAGGGCTACTGCACCCCTTGATGGATTATTTGATAGGTCAGTGTTGATTTGCACTCACTATCATTAGGTTTCATTTGTTAGCTTTAAATTTAGTGCATTTGTAAAGCGGTTGGTCTGTTTTGAGCCACCGCCATTTTTTTTTTTTGTAATATTGATGGAGTTCTGTTTTGTGGACATGGGTCTGCACTCCCCTTCTTTTCTTCAGAGGTGGCTGGTTGTAGACATTAGGTATCTGGTTTATGGTGTGGCTGTTAACAATTTTGCAACTGCCCGGAACCCCTGCCGGGGGGTTACATGGTCAAAGTCGGTGCTATTCCTGCTCTAGTTGGCTGCTGTGCCCCTTGATAGGCTGGTTTTGGGCAGTGTCGATCTGGCTCTTTACTTATTACTTCTTAGTTTTTACCCAAGATGGCTTTCCAATTTTGGGCAGGTAGACTGATTGTGGTCCCTGCTCGTTTGGACTGCTAATTGGGAGGCAGAGGTATTCCGAATGGTCTTGACATGGCTCGGCTGTGATTTGAGAGTTTATTGCTTGGTGAACTTGGGCCTTGGACCTCGCTGCCTGTTGTGGTGGTTGGCACAATGCTGGACTTCAACTATTCAGCTGAAGCATTTGAGTCTTTGCTTCGGGGCCCCAGGGGTGGGACCATTGGGTGATGGTTAACTTCTCGAAGGCTGGATCATGTGAGTCCACATACAAATACACATTAATCACATTACAGCAATTTTTATGGATGTAATTATTTTTGAACATATGTACATTTTACCTTGTTACATTGAATCACTGTGTAATCTTCATTGGGTAAGTGTACCCAAAATTTTTGTAAACTTTTATTAATAAAGGTTACGTTGAGAAAAAAAAAACTATTCTCTAAGGAATAAATATTATAATGAAGTTTGTAAAACTAACATTAGAACATAATACGAATTAATAAAATGGATGCAAGTACCACTGTACAAACCAATTTTTAACAACTACAAAACAATTTTTAATATTTTTTCATTGATATACCAACAAAGTCCAAGAAGATTCCAAATTAGAGCTCATAGTGAATCCACTATCATGCATTATTCTTTCATTTAATGATTTGCTTTAAAAAAAAAAAAAGTCATCTGCTTATTCAACTAATTTTTCCTTTTCTTGAAAATAAATTTGACTAAGAGCAACTAAATCAACTTCAAACTCTTACAGCTTTCAGTAATAGCTTATCACCTGAATAATGTGCTGAAGAATTTGAATTAAACAAAGTTTGCACATTATATGTACCTGCATTAGGATAAAAATTAACAAATATTTATTATTAATACTTGCTTTATTACTGATTCCGATATTCCAATTATTAAAACAAATTATTTTAATCATTCTGCAGATATCCATATAAATATGCATGATCAAATATCAAATGATAATGCTGATCAAATCTCCATATTAGCATCTGGCTATTCAACTTTGTTAATAAGAAGCAATAATTGTTGAATGGGCTAATGACTTGAAATTTCAAATACCATAATCTTATATTAAATAAATAAGTAGTTGGTATGGCTGTTTAAGTCTGAGCAATCACTAACTATATATTTTAATTATTTTCATTAAATACAGACAAAAAGAAAGTAAATACCAAAACAGCATCACCAGATTCTTCAATAATTCACTCTATATAAAAAAATGTAGTGATAACTTGATTGTTAGGTCCTGGCTAATGGCTTTCATCACTGAGGATCAATAAATTGCAATTACACATCCAGCAGCCATATTTATTTCTATTCAAGCTAATGACTTTTGAAATATTCTAGTGTTTTGAAACCAAAGTAAAAAATGTAAGTTTGAAAGGATATTAGATGTTGATTTGATAAATATGATCTAATTAAATAATTCTGGGGAAAAAATATTTTCACAAATTATATATACAAAAAAAAAAAAAAAGACTTATTGCATAAAAATCTTTAATCTACTCTTAAAGGCAAAATTGGTGTAAAAATGCAAAAATAAAAAAGAAATTGGCACATAGATGACTTAAATAAACCTATCAAAAAAAAAAAAAGACAAAATAATCATTAAGTATAATTATATAATTAATTTTATATATTGCATGCATCCCATAGTACATAAAATAAATTAATCAAATGGTATATTGCTTAGGAGTTCGTAAGAAGTTTGAGCACCAGAAAAGACAGAAATGAAGTGTGATCCCTGGATCTTGAACTCAAGAGACTGCCATTCTACCACTGCAGCAAAATCTTAGTTTGATCAATTGAAATTGAATGGACTGTATGCTCAATTCATTGTTTGGATGTCGTATAATCTTTTAAGCAATTTTGTCATATATTTTTTTAATTTTAGACTGTATTTATGCAAATCATGTGTATCTATATACATATGCACACACACATCATATGCCTCTACATATATACACATTATGTGCATATATTCATGTTGCTTGTTATAACATCTGACATAAATTAAAACTAATGAATATTTTATCTATAATATTTTCAACAGAATAAGAAAATAGCTCTTCTTGTTTACCAAGTCAAAATACACAAGATAGAAATTCATCTATAAAAAAAATGTTTGTTCTAACAAGTATTAACTTGTTTTCTGCAAAAATTTATTTTTAGAACTATTTTTTTAGACATTTTTATTACTAATATAGAAAAATGTTATGAATGCTGTCTAGGAGAGGTATACCTGCTTCACATCATTTGTCGATTTGAAATATGTGTCAAAATTATATATATGTATCAGTATGTATAAATAAAAATAGTTAATAATTTTATTCTTTTGTGCTATCCTGTTTTATCTTTAAAAACAGACTTTTTCATCCAATTCCATCTTTTTGCTTTTTTTTTTTTTAAATTTCAATCCACTAATTATTTAATTTCCACATCATTAAATAAAGCCCAATATTATATGTCATCTTCATATAAATTGGTCCCCCCCCTCCCACACACACACACTTGAGTTTTGCTCATATATTTAATGTTTGAGGCTATTTAATTTAGTACAATAGTCAAAACACTACTCAGTAACTAAAGAAATCCCTAAATTGATTTCCAACTGATCCAAAAAAAAAAAAGAAATAAATATATTGTGAATAGAATACCAAATGTTTTGCTTAATGTAACTTTAGTATACAAACATCAACTGATCTCATGATTAACTAACTATACAATAAACAACTTATAGTCAGTTGCTTGAAAGCTCAAGTGACATTTGAGCACTAGAATATGGCAATGCATAATTCTATTCAGCTGATAAACTTTTTTTTTTTTTTCACTTTTTTCTCAATGGAAATTGAACAAGAAATCTTTAATTCGAGTTTTCTCTCTAACAATTGTGTTAAACTTACCATAAATAGGACAAATTGTCCAATAATATTTAAAACCTAACATGAAGGATCCAAGCATAGCAATTCCAATAAATTTAACTGATATTTTATTTTTCTCATACTACTGGATTTTGTCTTTAGATTTTGAGTTTGTCATTTTCACTATAATATCTTAAAGATAAATGTTTCAAAGATCAGCAATATTAAGGCATCAGAATGATATAGATGTGCATAATTCCATTCAATCTATAAACTAAGTTGTTGTTTTTTTACCTCTTGCTGGGGATTGGCTAATAAAACTTTAGCTATTGGTCCCTTATTCATCACTGCATTAAACTGAGCAAAACATAAATGTATGCCAACTGCTCGGGAGAAAATACAACAACATTTAGCTAAAAATATATCTGACAAGCACAGGACAACAGTTATATTAAAAGATTATCACTTTTTACTTTCCTAGGTTAAATATCTCAGAAATTTTTCAGCTTTAAATTGGCACAATTGTATATCATGATCAATGGACAGTTGGAATTTTTTTATGCAAATGTAAGCACTAAATACTTATATATATAATCTCAATTTACAATTTAAAATATTTGTCAATTCCCAGAAAATATACATATATTACTACAAACAAAAAAAAAAAGTATATTTTTATTCTTTATAAAAAAAATAAACAAAGAAAATATAATATTAAATGTAAACAAATACAGCTTTTTTTTTTTTTTTACAATAAATTTTGATAATTATTTATTAATTTAATCAAAATGTATAATTATATCTCTAATAATTATTAATAATTAAATAGAAATGATAGCTGTCTAGAACTGATTGTGATCAAGTTCTTTATTGTTTATTTACAATATCTATTTACAAAAAAAAAAAAAACTCCTTTAGAATCAATAAATTACTCAATCACTATGTATAAAGGCTATATAAAACTTGTATAACTATACAATTTTAAAGTATCTTCTCCATAAATTTATCTCTTGGTCATAATTCCTGTTATGCATGACATCTTTATCACAATATTCTTTTATTTTTGTTTTCTAAATAAACATAGTAATTAGCAGCAACTACTAGTAAATGCATGTAGCCATTTCAACCACAAAAAGAAAAAAGCGATAAAAAGACAAAAAATAATAATACATTAGAAAGGAGTTTTTAATGATAACACTGATTAATTTTTGAACTGCAAATACATCTAGATATAGAACATGCTAGTTTATTTTTCTGTGTCTTTGATATTTTATAATACTATCTTTTACTTCTTCTGCAGCAAACTTACTTTTCTTTTTGAAAGATTTTGATAACTTGTCTAATTGTAGTTCTCTATTGTATTCTATTTGCAACCATATTTTCCCAATGAAAGCAATCAATATTGTACTTCTTATAATATTAATATCATCTATATTCTTTATTACTTTTTACAATGCTTTTTTACAACTCACTATTGACAGTTTTGATTGCTCCAGCAATGTTCTTCAGAACTATAACAAACACAATACAACTACATGAATACAAATATACATGAACATATAATTTTACATTTTATATATATATATTCTATCTTATAATCATTATTTATATACTCACATATATCTTTATATAGATCTCTATATAATTATTACCTTTGTATATATTATACATTTTACTCTTTTTTATATTCTATATTTCATTTATTTTTTATTTTATTCTTATTAATCTTTTGAATATTTAACTCTAACATCATATACCTGTATTCATACTTTTATATTTTATATTATCATTATTTAACGTTCAATATGTATAATTTTCTTTACCTATAATATAAAGATATATGTGGGTATATAAATGATTATAAGATAGAATATGTATACATAATGTAAAATTATATGTTCATGTATATTTGTATTCATTTATTTGTATTGTGTTTGTTATAGTTATGAAGAAGATTGCTGGGGCAATCGAAACTGTCAATAGTTGGTTGTAAAAAAGCATTATAAAAAGTAATAAAGAATATAGATGATATTAATATTATATGTATTTGACAATGCAATAAGAAAGATAAAGTTATATTGCACTTCATAATTACTTTGAAATAATCTTTATATATTCATTATTTAACATTCAATATGTATAATTTTCTTTAACCTATAATATAAAGATATATGTGGGTATATAAATAATGATTATAAGATAGAATATATATATATAATGTAAAATTATATGATTGTATATATTTGTACTCATGTATTTGTATTGTGTTTGTTATAGTTCTGAAGAAGATTGCTGAGGCAATCGAAACAGTCAAGAGTTGGTTGTAAAAAAGCATTGTAAAAAGTAATATATCTAACAAGTTGAACATTGCTTTGGTTTATGATCTTATATTTTTAGAATTTTATGTAGCATTCTAAAATGAAATTTTTTCTAATGCATTTATATTATGTTCATAGGGGATCCAAGTCACATAATCATAATAATAGCTCTATATACAATAAATTTAGCTGCTGAAGTTATATCATTGTGTTGACTTATATCATCTTTTAATCTGTTAAAAGCAACAGCAACATACTAGGTCATGAAAATAGTTTTTTCCTTTAATTCTCTGAGTATCATCATTACTTCTAAAAAAAAATTCTTTTTTTTTTAAAAATATATTTTTCTTTTTAAATGTTATTTTAGAAATGTATTCATCTTTAACATTAAAGCCATAACAATCACAAATAGTATAATAAATTTAAATATATACAATTTAACAATCTCTTAGATTATTTTTAAAAGGTTACAAGGTTAAAGTACATGTCTATGAAGTTTTCTTTCTTTTTCTCCCTCCTTAAGTGATTTATTGTGTATTATTTACAGTTATTACTTAATGTAATTGCCTGAATAAAAAAAAAATCTAAAATTTCATTATTATTTTTTATTTTTATCATTAATCTGATTAGAGGTTTTGTTGTTTTTTTTTAATTTTGACAAATTTTTTATTTGCCTTGCAATTATAAAGTTTTTCTTTCTTGTTACTAATGTAATAGTGTTGTAATAGAATCTTGTCACTACATGAAAGGGGGAGAAGATAATTTGCCACAGGACATAACAATATCTCATTTCTTCTATTATTATTATAGGTTCTAAAAATTAAATTATGTTTAGGAAGTAAAAAATAAATATAACTGACATATTAAATTTTGTAATACTGAAATAGTAAAATACATTAACAGGACTAATATTTTTCTAAAAAAAAAAAATAGTATTATATATACCATCTTCCAAAACAAATTCTTAAATTGGTAAAAACAAATCAAATGGACAGCATTTTCATTCATAACCTTTTTCCTTTAAATCTTATTTTCTTACTTTTACTTCCATTTTTTATTTCTTTCATTTACTTGCAGCACCTAGCTTTTCATGGACTTTTTATTGTATTGTTACTTTATATATCTTTCATTTTTTCCCCATACACTTCAGAATAGTAATACCAATGTAAAACATGTACTCATTTTTGGGAACAGAGGATTCATCTTAGGCTTTTTAAATACAGAAATATTTTAATATGATCAAATTCTGATTCATCACATTACTCTTCTTGATTTAACACATTCTCATTTCAACATTAATCATTGGTCAACCCTGCACGGTTTGGCATAGTTAGCAGAATGTCTGACTTGGGGAATCAGGTAGTCTCCGGATCCAATCTGGTGTTCACAGTTCTGGAACTCAAACTTCTTATGAATTCCCAAGCAATAATGTCCTATACTTTTTTTTATTGACCAAAAGCTAAGTCTTGCATTATCCTAAATGACTTTGTACAATTTTCTTCTCTAACTCTAGTCTTCATATACCCACAAATATTCCCTTTCTTTAAGATAATTGTAAACTTATTTATTCATCTATCTTCAATAACCACTTCTGATATATCTTTTATAATTCCTCTATTTCTAAGCACACACCAATCCAATTCCTTTTTTAATTCCATAATTAATCTTCTTTTACCCTTCGATTTTTTTTAAAAATATTTTAAACTTTTGTTCAATATACTGATAAGCTGTTAAAACATTTAATGCAAGCCTCTAGCTTAAGTCTAATTTCAATGGGCCTCAAAATAATCTTTTCCTCTTATGTTACTTGTTGAACAATTGCAATTTTCATTTGAATTTGTTGCTATTTTTATCAATCACTCACTTTCTAAGAATTCAAAAGCACTAACCTGTTCTATTTTTCCTATAAAAAAACAAACTTTTATTCTATTATATTTTCAATGCCTTACTTTTAATTGTGTTGTTTTCAATTGAAATTTTATACAATTTCCACTAATTTCTATCTAGCGTTTTGTTAAATTCAACTCCAGTACTTAATAAGCGCTGTCATATTATCAAACAATCTTCTCTGC
Source organism: Epiperipatus broadwayi (assembly GCA_028023455.1). Lineage (NCBI taxonomy): Eukaryota > Metazoa > Onychophora > Udeonychophora > Euonychophora > Peripatidae > Epiperipatus > Epiperipatus broadwayi. Next base: position 482,621 of record JAQFVV010006489.1, read on the forward strand.
ATAGTTTAGATCAAAGCTAGAATGATGGACTCAGGAGCTCAAGATTCATGGTTGCAGCTCCACTCTATCACTTTCAGAATTCAAACTATTTATGAAAACCCAAAGGAACAAATCATTTAATTTACTTTTCTGCTTTGTATGGTTTAGAGTAGTGATAAACTCATGAGTCTGGAGTTTAACCCCCATAGATTGTGATTATGCTCTATCACTTCTGGTGTTTAAACTTCTTATGAACTACTTTCCTAAAACTGACTCCAACTTTACAAAATATTTCACTACATTGTTATAGACTTCTAATAGTCATATCTCTTATGCATTACACACACATAAATATACCACTTTCCATTTTATATTCTATTTAACAACTGTAAATGAAAATCAACTGAAAAAGTGAAAGTGCATATATTTATATATAATAATGATAAAGAAATGATTTTTTTTTTTTAAATCTAAAAACAGCATATGTCTAGACAAAAAAAAGTATCACAATCATGTGATAACCTTTAATCATCACTCATACTGGCATTTATCTACATCATAGGAGTCTTTTTAGCTTCTGGCAGGTAGAACTCTGGCATAAACCTTATGAGTTTTCATATTTACAAATATATTATAAAATAAGGAAATTGTGAAATTTCTATCAAACAAACAGAAAAAAAATGTTTATTGAAATACTATAATTTGAGAAGTTGTAATTAATAAATTATTTGAAGGCATAAGATAATAATTTCATTTTGTTAGCACTAACAGCAGTAATTTGACAACTGTTAATGAAATCACTTTCTGTATCCTTTCAAACAATTTTCTCTTTCTGACAGACAAGCTTCAATAACCTATTTCCTCAAACTTAACAAACTCCACAAAATTCACTTTTCAGTAAAAATACTCACATTATAAAAATACACACTTATTCTGACTATGAGCATATATGTATGTATATAAGTAAAATGTAGCCATCAAAAAATTTTGAGTATATAACAATTAGCAGATAAATCCATTTCAAGACTAAAATGTTCTATATGTGATATAAATCAATATTCTTCAATAAAATGCAAATGCAAATAATTTTGTGAATAAACATGTGATCAGGTTATTTCAACTTTTATAAAGAATGATCACAAATATACACCATTTGTTAACAAAGCTAAATGCAAAGGTAAATGATTGAATCAATATCTACAGGAATTTAACATCTTCCTTAAAGCCACACCATATTGCAGTCATATTTTTGATTTTAGACAGAGTATTAATAATTATTTGACCAAGATTAGCCAAGTCCTTTATCTTTCCTCTAATAATTTTCTTTTACTGAAAATATGTGATTGTGCAATCATAATGCATCCATGGACCCTGCCCTATGACCTGACTCAAAATCTGGTTCAAACAAACTTGGAACCTTTTTTCAAGTTCTAAGGTTTATAATTTTTTTTAAGATAGCAATCTATAGACATCTCAAACAATCATTTAATATTGTTTGATCATTGAGTATCTAGTTATCCTTAAATCAGATTAAAACAGATGGAAAATTAATGAAATCCTCACTACCTAGATTTTTCTTTCTGTTCCTCAGTGAGAGTCTTTGTCTTGCAGTAGGTTATTTAATGGTTATTTTATCTTTCTTTTCCTTAAAGAATATTTATTTTATAAAGCGCAAACAGTATTGAAATTAAATTGAGAGACTGCAAACCTCTCGCACTCATTACTATCTAACAGCCAATCAGATCGTAAATACAAGACAGAGAATTTAACAAGAAAAGGGTGGTCCACCCTCTTCTTTACTTGTCTTTCTATATATCCAAGCCAGTCTAAAGTATTTAGATCTGAAAGTGTGAATCTTAAATATCTTCACACTTAACTCACTGAGTTTAAATTACAACCATACAGCGTGAAATCCTATGTTTTACTACGCAGTAGTTTTTAGATGTTATAACTTGCAGTAACGTATGTAAATAATATTTATTTTATAAAGCGCAAACAGTATTGAAATTAAATTAAGAGACTGCAAACGCTGTATGTTTGTAATTTAAACTCAGTGAGTTAAGTATGAAGATATTTAAGATTCATGCTTTCAGATCTAAATACTTTAGACTGGCTTGAATATATAGAAAGACAAGTAAAGAGGGTGGACTGCCCTTTTCTTGTTAAATTCTCTGTCTTGTATTTATGATCTGATTGGCTGTTAGATAGTAATTAGCGCGAGAGGTTTGCAGTCTCTCAATTTAATTTTAATACTATTTGCGCTTTATAAAATAAATATTATTTACATACGTTACTGCAAGTTATAACATCTAAAAACTACTGCGTAGTAAATCGTAGGATTTCACGCTGTATGTTTGTAATTTAAACTCAGTGAGTTAAGTGTGAAGATATTTAAGATTCATGCTTTCAGATCCAAATACTTTAGACAGGCTTGGATATATAGAAAGACAAGTAAAGAAGAGGGTGGACCGCCCTTTTCTTGTTAAATTCTCTGTCTTGTATTTACGATTGGCTGTTAGATAGTAATGACGTTTGCAGCCTCTCAATTTAATTTTAATTCCTTAAAGACTATAAAATATATTTTCCAACATTGACTATATGTTTAGCTAAGATTGTCTCAGTTATTTAGTAGCTAAATAAACTATTATTGTAGGGTGACAATTTATCACCAGTTACTGCAATTTATTTTGTTTCCTTGAAAATCAATATATAACTTAACTGCTTTATTAAATCAGTTAAAATTTGGCTCAATGAGACCATTTAACCTTAGAAAAAAAAAATTAATCACCTTCACACTATCTTAGTATTTTTTTTACAATCATATCGGCTTTTTTTCCAAACCAAATTTTGCAAACGCTTTTTGCGAGTGTTAAATAATAAATGAGTAACCTCTGACCCATACAAGATATAGAATTTATGCAGCATAAATTCTATATCTTGTATGGGTCAGAGGTTACTCATTTATTATTTAACACTCGCAAAAAGCGTTTGCAAAATTTGGTTTGGAAAAAAAGCCGATATGAATGTGATTACAATTGTATACAGACGCTATAAAAAATAAATGCTGATTTATATATATTTTTTTTACTTTTTTTAAAGCAAAAAAAAAAAAAGAGAGAGAGAGAGAGAGAGATAAATTCAGGAGTTTTCCCCAACAATTTTTACATAGTTATTTCTACCAAATTATTTTTTATCAAATTTTTTTTCACTTATTTTTCAGAAAATCGGTGATATCAGTTATAATAATAAAAATAAAACCTCATAGTTATATGTTGAACTATTTTCATCATCTAACTGATTTGTTTAGAAAAATTCAAATTTTACTTACACTTTTCTAAATACATTTAACTGCTAGTAACAATACAGGTTAGTATGGAACATTGAAGGTTTAAGATGGTGGCATTTTCCTTGTAGTTACATGTGGGACTATTTCCATCATCTAGTTCAACGTTTCTTAAACTGTGCATCACGACCCCAAATGGGGTCGCAAAAATTTAATTCAGATGCATGAATTTAAAGAAATATTAGTCGCAATCCCTTCATTATCTTTAATTTAATATATTACATTTTCTGTACAGCCCAATTATAAAATCGCAATGAGGCCAAGTTGAGCTGTAAATTATATTTACATATTGAAAAATTACACTAAATGCATCATAATAGTGGTGTCACATTGCAATTTCAGCATATAAGTTTATTTCAGGATCAAAATATATATGCTGAACTGGTGAGAATAAGGTTGGCATCACTGTGATTATATAATGCATTTCTGGTCAAGTTATTTGTTTGTTTCATTTCAACAAGTGTCCACATCACAAAATCAATGCAATATAGTATTTTACTGTTTTCCTCGACTAAGGTTAGTATTTATTTGAATAAATATTATGAAAGATGTTATTTTTTATATATAAAAAAGCTTCTAACTTTTTTATTCAAAATGTATCATCCTATTAGTCATTATAAAAATATATTTTTATTTGAAACTTCTTGCCATTTATTTATTAACAAGTAAAAACATATTCCTATTTTTTAAACTTAACAGGTAATTTATAATTGATTTTTTTTTTTTTTAAATATTAAAAAAGAAAACATACAGGAATATTAAAAAATAGAACATACGGGAGTAAATATGCTTTGTATAATTAAAAAACCACGGCTGCCACTTGGTGTCTCTGACCAAAGATAATGATACAGATGGCAATGCTACAAAGTCTCTTCAAGCAGGACCTCATAATCAGAAAGAGATATCTAAGATGTGAAAAAGAAAATATGATGAGACATTTCTCAAATTTGGCTTTACTTTCAACAACTATGATAGTAATGAATAACCTCTTTGTTTAATTTGCAATAATATTTTGTCTATGAAGAGTACGAAACCATCAAAATTAAAAAGGCATTTTGAATCCAAGCATCCTTCATATGTCAATAAACCAAAAGAATATTTCGAATGACTCTTAAAAACTTCACATAAAGCAAAACAATATTTTGAGAAATTTATAACTGTTAATGAAAAATATTTATTCACATCATATGAAGTTTCATATCTGATTGTTAAAAATAAAAAGCCATACACTATTGGAGAAGATCTTATATTACCTGCTGCTATTAAAATGGTAGAAATACTTCATGGAAGTAAATATGGTGATGAAATTCAGAAAATTCCTTTGTCAAATGACACTGTCACTAATAGAATTTCTAAAATTAGCAATGACCAATTTGAGCAACTTATTATTAGATTTAAAGAAAACCCAATATTTACAATTCACTTGGATGAAACAACTGGTATTTCAAAAATATGTCAAATACATTTATAAAAAAAAAATAGAGGAAGAATTGTTATTTTGTTATTCTTGAAAGAACATACAAGAGGGGAAGACAGATATAATAAAATAGATAAATTTTTTTAAACTGAAGGTTTAGAATGAAAAAATTGCTCTGGATTATGCACAGATGGTGCAAAAACAATGACTGGTAAAAAATATTGGCTTTAAATCATTTGTAAAAGCTTCTGGTAATAACCATGTAACTTTTACACATTACCTGATCCATTGAGAGGCCCTTGCAGCAAAAAAATTAGCAACAGAAATGAACGATGTGCTCCAGGATGCTGTCAAAATTATAAACTTTATTAAAAGCCATGCCCTTAACAGCTGTTTATTTTCAAATCTTTGTAAAGACATGGACTCTGAATACAAAAATTTATTATTACATGCAGAAGTAAGTTGGATGTCAAGAGGGCAAAAGTTTAAGAAGATTATTGTTATTAAAAGAAGAAATGATTGTATTTTTAACCTAACAAAAATCTGATCTTGCTATTCTTTTTCAAAATGACTTATGGCTATCAAAGCTGTGCTATTTGTCTGATATTTTTGAGAAGCTAAATGATCTCAACTTGTCTCTTCAAGGAAAAAAATATATGGCAATATTTTTACTTCGAATGATAAAATTGAAGGTTTTATCAAAAAGATCAACATTTGGAAGAATAGGGTGGAAAATGATTCATTGGAAATGTTTTCGACTATCGACAATTTTATAATTGAAAAAAATAATTGTAAAACTTTAACTGCAAAAATTATTATAGATCAATTAAAAACCCTAGAAACACAGTTTTGCAAATACTTTGTATCGAGATTGACATTAATGAGATTAATCACCTGCCATACAGCACCCAAGAGGAATTTGCTGAGCTATCGAGTGACTCCAACTTAAAACATGATTTTCCACAAAAATCCTTGACTGAATTCTAGATCGGAGCTGGGACTGAATTTGTTCTGCCATTCAGCATCACATACTTATGTGAAATGACTTTTTCAGCTTTAATGCATATTAAATCCAAATATTGTTCAACACTGAAAAATGTTGAAGATGCTTTATGTCCAGTAGTATCAAATATTTCACCAAGATTTAATTTGTTATGGAACAAAAAACAAGCACATGCGTCTCAATAAAATGTGATTTTCTTTCTTTAATTTTTGTATACTTAAAACAAATCCTAAAACTACTTATTTTCATATGTATATTGTTTACCAAAGAAATAAATTATTTGTGGGAATATTTATTTCTATATCTATTTTATATTTAATATCTGGTGTCACAAATAAATCTTGATGATAAAAAGGGGTCATTAATGAAAAAAGTTTAAGAAGTGCTGATCTAGTTGATTTGTTTAAAAAAATGCAAACTTGATTTATATTTTTCCAAATACATTTATTTAACTTGTCATAAGAGCATAAAGATTGGTTTGGAACATTATTAACAATTGAATGTATTTAGTAAAGTATGAATTTTTCCAAAAAGATTTTAGATAATAGATATAAATGCTATCATTCAGACAATCATAAAATAAAACCTCCTTCCTATAATAATAATTTGATTTTCTTTAGAATAAACTTGAACAAAATTAAATAAAGCCTTTAAAATCTTTCATTGAAATATTGTAAATCATGCAAGCCTTTCTTTCATTAAAACACATTTCTTGCAAAACAAAAATCATTCAAAAACGTATAATTACATGCAAAAGACAAACTTGACATTCATTTAGATATATCACAGTACTAAAACAAATAATTTGAAAATGCTCAGACATAAATAAAATCTGCACTGTTTTTAAATTTCAACATTTCAATGTAGTTTATAGTAACTTTATACCATTTAATTTATTGAAATTCAAAAATAAATAAGTTTTTGGGATGTCCTATAATTTTATTCTTACATTTAACATAATATGTGATACTTTCTTCAAATTAATTTTTGAACTCTATAAAGATTTTATCAACTGTACTTAATAATTGTATAATTTCACTTCATAATCCTAAGTTCATCCAAAGAATATGGTTTTAATAAATAAATAAATAAATGCTTTGCTATTATCCCATTAAAAAAGTCCAATGGCATTAGATCAGAAAATTTGTTGACTATATGAATTACTTTTTTTGTTTTGAATAGGTTTTCATACTATCTGTCCACAACAGACTTTTTCCATACAAATTTATCTTTCAACTTTAATGTGTAATTCTGTAGATTCCATTGAATTATTGTAATCTTAACATGTAATATGATCAACATACTGTATATAAAATATAATTACATATTTATAAGAAATTTTAGTATTAGAAATGACAGAACTAGAGTGCAATCCATTGAACTTATCCACTATTGTATCATTGCATTATATTATTAACAGTTATATTCATTTTGTTGTATTTGCTATCAACTAAGGTACCAGCATTTAGCTTCATAGAGGAGAGTTTATTGTTTTTAACATTGGTTTCTTCTGAAGAAAATATTTACCGAGATATATTCAACTATCAACATTGATTATTTATTTATTTCAACTCCAGTATAAACCAATTGAAATTGTCATAATTATATCTTTTTAATATATATATATTCTCTAATAAAAGTTTATCCTAATATCAGATACTAACTCTCATCATTTTTTAGTTATAAATCATTGATTTTTTCATTTTTTTTTTTTTTTAAAAAAGGTGATCTTGCTGAACATGGAAAATTTTTAAAACTTTCAATCTCCACTTCTAAAACTATTGAAGATAGTCTCATTTTTTATTTTATTATCAACAATGATCAAATATTATCATTTGACCACAGAATAATATTGTCTAGTTAACCAATCTAATTTCAACAAAGAATTCAATATTATATATTCAAAAAAAATTTTTTTTCACTATATTTACATATTGAATACACATGTTAAATTTGATAAAGAATAAAAAAACAAGCAAGAACAATAAAACGTTATCATTTAATTGTAAAGATAAATCATTCTAAAATGTCATATTGTAACTAAATACTGACACTAAAACATTTTCTCTGTGACAATTGTACATAATACTATTCTATACAAAGTCATATCACTGATAAAAGCAAAATATTATGTTTTCAATACATACAGCCAAATGTATATATATTGAAATGTGTCTACATGTGTGTATATAAAGTAAATGCACTTTGAACAACAACAAAAAAAAATTGAAATATTCCTTTTTTTAAATTAATTTTTTAATTTTTTTAACATTTGATTTAATATTTTCTTGAGTCACAAATATGGAAATTATGAATGTTGGAGGAATACTTTATATTTTTCAGATAACTTCAAGATAATAAATTAAAATGTATATATTTTTATTTCTATGTTATGTTCATATAAAATGTATCTATATCCATTAAAAGCAATTCTCTTTACTAAGTTAGTCATCTATTATAAACTTGAGAAATTCACATTCAGTTTTATTCTATTCATATCCTCAGACTAGTTTCAGATGAGCATGGACCTAATGTGACCTGCATGTGAGTAATGTAAAGAAAATTTATCCTTATTGAAGAAATAATAATATGATTTCTATAAGTTTAAAGATCATTTATTATTATTATCAGTAATTTATAATGCATTACTTAGATGTCTTGAAACCTCTTATAAACAGCTGGTCTAAATTATATATCATTCTATACTTGCCTAGTCTCAATATCTGATAAACATCGATATTATCATTTTTTTTTTTTTTTTTGCAAGCCCATATGATTTCTAATCAAATGCCATAACCATTTAACAACAGCTTCCACATAATAAATTCAATAATTTATTTTTATTGGTTATAATTATTAATATGATGACATGAGCGTGATGTTTCATTAAATTTAATAAATACAGATTGGGTGAATTCATCATTCTTAAAATAATACACAATGATGCTGTTTAATTTTAATATTATACATTTATGAATTGGAAATTTATAAGTTTATTAAAATGAATATTCAAAAGATTCTCTGTCTTGTGAATATTACTTAAGAACAAATGATTTCAGATTGTAGAAATATTTCTTTTCAAATGATATCAGATTGTAGAAAAATTTCTTTTAAGTTTGATGTTTAATCAGGAAAATGTCATCTATATTAGTTTCCCATGTAAATAATAGGCTGTTGATGAAAGTGATTTGATTTTCATTTGCTTTGCATTTATATGATGTAAATGAGGTGTTTAGTTTAATATATACAACACTTTAATGAGTTTATCATCTCCTAAAACATTATAAATTAAATAATACCATTTATTTACAATATTACCTATTTACAATAAATTAGACACATTCAAGCTATTAAAAAGAATATATAAGTATTCTTCCTTGTGAATATTACTTGAAGTCAATCAGGGTGTTGAAATATCTGTACAGATTTGATGTGGAGTATCATGAATGTTGCTGTCTATATTAGCTTCTCTAACCATAAATGAAAGTTGTTCCAATTTGATCTGCTTTGTCATTGGATAATGATGTGTTATGTTTAATTTAAAGATTAAAATCATTTACTACACTTTCAAAAAACAAGAATTATACTCTCTGCAGGCTAATTAGTTTTTGTCTAGAAGACAAGTGATCTTAAAAGTTTTCCTCTTCTCACTTTTTAATTGAAATAATACTTAAAACATATGTATTATTAATGTTGTCAGTACCCATTTCTAATACAAAAGAATAGAACAAAAACAAAATGCAAAAAATTAAACCCTAAAGTTACTAAAGATTCAGTAAAACTCCCTTGCTCCCATCAGATCTTATGTAAAATACTAACCAAACATCTGACAACTTGATAAATTTTTTTATTCCACACCTTGGAATTCATGCAAAAACAAACACTAGTAATCATAATTCATATATTCCTACTTCAAAATATGAGAATATAAAAATACATATTTTTTAAATTAAATACTAAATATGCTCAGCCTAAAATATATACACATGGGTCTCTTTTTACGCAGACTTATTTAACTCGATTTTGAAGTTATGCGATTCATGTTTCTTTGGAAGTCGAACTCTGATAATGCGCTATTACTTTAAATAATAAATTTTGCGCACTTACGTCATATTGAAAGTAATAGCACATTATTGGAATTCGACTTTCATCTTAGTAATTTCAATATTTTCAGTGCTTTATAATAGTAAGATTTTATGCAATAATGAAATTAAAATCATGATTTGCACATTTTATGTATACACACATTAAATTTTACAAGATTATAATGTAAATTTGTTCAAACATTGTGCATGTTAATTTTGCATTTTAAATCACATTCTGTTTTTGCTTTTTAAAAAAGAACGTAATCAATTATTATTTCTTATTAATGACACTAATCATTAACGTGCTCTTAAATTCCAACGAGAGTTAAATGGTTGTATGTCTGGATATCGCGAGTTTCATAAACAATTAATAAAATTGTCTCAAAGATTAATTACTAATTACATTGTCACCAGAAAACCATTAACACAACATGAGAGTGAAGTTGGCGCTAATTGTATTTCCTCTTGTGAAGAATCTGATTTTTTACCAGTTTGCAAACGAACCTGTTTATCGGCAAATAGCGATAATAATTAAAACGTGTATAAAAAAATGTAAATTACTGTACTGTAAATTATGCATAAAAATATATTATTTTGGATAAAATTAAATATTATAGTTAAAAAAAGTTTGTCTTGTATCAATTTTTTTCAAATTTGAAATTTTTTATTAGTCATATTTTATTTCCTTATTTTTTTTTTTGCGTGAATTTCAATGTAATTTTATGTTGGTGCTTTGCTTTTACGCAACTTTTGAAAAATCACAGTCCATTTCCCCCTTTTTTCAAGGTAAGTTAGATATATTTTTGCGTGATTTCGTTTGCGCGTGTTTTCTGAGGAACCTATCTATCGTGTAAAACGAGACCCAGGTGTATATATAAATTTAAAGCAAACAACCTAAGAATCATCGTGTTCATACATCAACAAACATAAACATGTAAAGGTTACTCTTTACTTCTTTATGTTTGTTGATGCTTAAATACAATAACTGTTCCTACTGGAGATTGTCTGCTTCCATTTAAGTTTTTATACATACACATAGAACAATATATAGCATAAGTTTTTTTATGATGATAATGAGCAAATGATTTATTGTTCAAGAGTTTATATAAAATTTGAGCATTAGCACTGGAAATGAAAAATATGGGAAGCAATCTATGGACCTTTACTTCTAGATTGTTGCTCTAGCACTATACAAAATTATGCACCAATTAAAGTCTAATTATTCATTACCAAATAAAAACAATACATAATTTTAACAATATCCTGATATACCCAAACAACTAAAAAGTCATGCAAAAAACAACTTTCACATATCAAATATAAAATAACTACACTTGTCAATTTCTGAAAATAAACAATATATTATATCAAAAAAATGAGCTGTACATGTATCTAATATAATTTCAATTTTCTAACTTTTGAAACTTCATGAGTATTTTTAAGCAATTCATTTTCATTCTTGAAGACTCTAGTAAATGACTATAGGTACTCCTATACTACAAAAGAGAAATAAAGTTTCAATTAGTTAATTATCTGTATTATATGACATAAAGTTAATGACCAGGAACTAAAAAGATTTTATCATGAACAATGTTCACAAGTTTTGTCATAGAAGATCTGAGATTAATTCTAATTTTGAACCTAGAATAAAAATTTGGTACTTATGTATTAGACCTGCTGTAAAATATCACTATGTATTAGTCTGGTCATAACTTTCTACCTCACGTTTTCTCAAAAAATAACATCAATCAATTTTGAAAAATGATGACAAGTAATTTTATTTAATATAAAATGGTGACCTTTATTTAGTGAAAATAAACAATCACATATTTACATTTTGAAGTGAATCAAGTTATTTGTAAAAATGACTAACCTTATTTTGTACAAAATGGTGCCCTATAACTTGATTTATCGAAAATAAATGAACATATATTTGTTGTTTTTTTTTTGCAAGAAATGATGTTGCAACAACTAAACTATTAGCAATATATATTTATCCCAATAAAAAAGCAAAACAAAATATTAGGGTTATGTCCTGCAACATGAAAATGTTTGTATTCCGGTAGCTCGCAAGTTAACACTTTTGTAGGATTTTATGATTTTCTAGGAATAATATGCTACACGAACAAGTTTCTCGCAGGTAGTTATTCCAGTCTATGACCATCTTTTAAAAGTAGTGGACTGCATCATCCACGGTAGTGTAATGGTCAGAAAGTGTAGTTGCTTTAGGTAAAAGGGAGTTCGAACCTCACTCACCCATCTAGATTATAACTAAGCAACTCACTCCCTTAATCTCACAAGAGTTAATTTTCTTGATGCAGTTCGATGGTCAGGTAGAGACAAGACTCTTAGGAAGACAATCAGGTTTACACATATACAATAATGAACATCTACAACTTGGTTACTATTATAAATTATAGTTTATTATTAGCATAAGATTACTTATGTTTCATTTAATGGAATTATTTACAAATAACAAGAAAGTATCCATGTATATATATAAGATTCAATTGTATTTAGATTTTTAAAATAAAAGAAAAAAAACATTTGATATGCATTATTAAACATAGGAATAAATTGTCGAGAGGTCAGCGATAGCTGCTTTACAAGCAGTTGTTCTGGGTTAGTGGGTTTGCTTTCTGGCTGATGCTATGACACATGAGAAAAAAAAATTGATTAGGTAGAGAGGATAGTGCGAGAACATGGTTAAGATAATATGTTTTAAATTAGCTAAACAAACTGGAGACTGAATTAAACATAGCCTCATTTGTACTAAAATGTATACATATAAAACCCCAACGAATCTTTAACAATAGATTTGCAACGCAATGCACAGATCATATATCAGCAGGCATAATTATAAAACAAAGGGGTAAAATTCAATGTGGTACTCAGTGACTATGTATATATTTAAATGTGTGTCTTTAAAATATAGTAAAAATCTTCATCATGATGCCAATTTGATTAATGGATAGCTACTTTGCCTTCTTTAATTGATTATTAGAGAAAGGAACCCATTCGCCTAACCATGACCCAAGTTCAGAAATGAAGTCTTTTATGATAGCTTAATGTCCATTTCATCTCGCTGACCCTTTATCAGGATTCACTATTCCAGGTAACTGATATGTCAAGCATTCATGAGCTGGTTAGATAAAGTAATTCGAAAAAGCGATAAAAAAATATAGACACACGATATAATCACTAAGTAACACAGTATTGGGAATGCATCAAACGACCATAAATATTAAAGCCTTATTAACATTAATGTATAAATATAGGTTTCCATATATTACTATGATAAAAAATCTGTTATACAATAATAAAACCTCCCCTATTTCAAAGTCATTAAATAAACTTATATGCAGGCATTATACCAGCATTTATTCTTAGCCTGGTTAATTAATAATTATTATTATTTAACTAATTCATGCACATAGATTTGATGAATATTGAATAGATAATTATATGAAGAAAATCACACTGTAGCCCTCTATTACAAAATATAAAAACTACAGATGCTTATATATACCACGTTCCCCAAATACACATTTATTTAATAAGCATTTGACTTGATTAAGTATACATATGTATAATAATTGTGAGGTACTTTTCTAAAAATATAAATCAACAAATTAAATAGACGCATATATATGATAAGAACGTCTTTCTTAGTTCTAATTATAAAATGAATACAGAGTTTAGCTAAACTAAATGGCAATGTATTCTTTTCTCTCTTTTAAAAACATTAAAAAAATAAACAACTGCAGGAGAAGGTGAATGGAATTCATTCGGAAAAAATCAAAATGACTTTCACAAATTACTTAGAAACGACTTCTGCCTTTATTATAGCGGATTAGAAAATAAAAGTTTTAACTTATTTAAACTACCTTCCAGCTCCTTCCTTATGTATATATTTCACATTACCAATGAAATAATAAATACAAAAAAAAAAAAAAAGAGATCTTGTTGATTTCATATGTACGCTAACATACATCAATATATATATAACAAGAAAAAAAAAACCAGTTGATCGTTAGAATACATAACCCTTTTTAAATATATGTAAGGTACCACTAGTTGATATATATTAAGCAGAACAATAACCATAAAAAATGTCAAAGATAAAAGTTACCAGTAACTCAGATGCGCGTATATTTATGGTTTAAGTTTTTCACAGATGGCGAATTAAGAGTCCATTTTTAGAGGCCTCATGATGCAGTCATTATTTCTTGATGGCTGTTATGGTCTACGCCACAGACGTATGTGATCATGTTTCCATTTAAATAGGTCTTTCTTTCTGGCAGCAAAGGTAGACTGTTATCAGGCATGAGTCTTTGGTCTTCAGCTGGGCTTCATCTCTAGAACTCCCTCTGAGGACGGACAGGTGGGTGGAGGAAAATTTTTCTACTCAAGCATGACTTGTACAGACATTTACTAATCGACCAGACTTTAGCACAAGAAGATGATAATTGTTAGAACAAAGAAAAATTTTAGTATTTATACCTTTTAACTCTTTTTTCACATTAATTAATTAAGTGAAGTCTACCAATGCTTCCATTGTTTACAAGCTCTTAAAAACATCTTATGATTTTACACTAATATTAAACAAACGATTTTATATTACCTCATTTTTCTTAATGGATCTTAAGTTAAATTCTTACTTAATCTATTTTGTGCATTAGCTAATTCTTTATCTACTGGTACAATACTTTTTTATATTTGCTGATGAAATAATTTAGTTTAATTTAAACTTTTTTCTATAATTTCTAAATTATATACATTTAAATTTCCTTTATAATTTACAATTTATTTTAATACTATACAGTATATGCAAATTTATCATTAATCATTTATTTTAATATCCATTCACAGTGTTTGGTTTTATGGTCTGTAGTTAAATAAGCAGTGAATGGTGAATGAACAGCTTCAGTAGTGAGTAGTTCCAAAATTTTAATAATTTTGTTTGAAAAAAAAGTTGTTAAAAAAATTCACTTAACAGGATTTAAAGTTAGACAATAAATCACATATATATCTTATTTGCATGAGATGATTGATTAGTCATTTCAGCATTCTTTCATGACATTACAGCATATTTTAAATAATAAAATTTGAAGGTTTGTGATGATGGTGTTCTAGTTGTATTTTTATATTGAATTATTTCCATCATCTAATATGCGTATTGAAGGTCTTTAGAAAAATTTAACTTTTGAGAGGAAAGCAATTAAATCTCTCAAAATAGATAAATCTATAATTATTCTCCCTGCTGACAAAGGCAATGCAACAATTGTAATGGATACAACTGATTATGACAACAAAATACAAGAACTTCTCACAGCAGGCCAATATAGAAAAGTGGCAAAAAATCTGATACTGAGAATGGAAACAAAGTTACAAGCATTACTCAGAAAGAATCGCAGGTACTTCACTGATTCAGAAAAAAGTAAAATATCATATTTAAGCAAAATTCCTCATCTTTATGGTCTACCTAAAATCCATAAGGATAATGTTCCATTAAGATCTATTGTTAGTTCTAGAGATTCACCTTGCCAAAATTTGGCAAGATTTCTTCCCAAAGTTTTAAGTTCTTTGGCATACAAGACCCAGTCCTTTGTCAGGGATTCTAGACACTTTGTAGAATTAATCAAGAGCATGAAAATTGAAAGAACTGACTTACTGGTAAGCTTTTGATGTGGAAAGTTTATTCACGAATATACTCCATGAAGAAGCATTGTCTATTGCAAGGAAAAGATTAAATGTCGATTAATAGTTTACAGACCAGAACAGCTCTTCCTATTGATAATATAATGTAACTATTAACATTCTGTATAAAAACAACATACTTTCAATATAACATAATTCTTCTAATAAAATCAAGGAATAGCTATGGTCTCACCATTGTCTCCCCTCATTAGCGATATTTACATGGAGAACATGAAATCTTAGCCATAAAAACTACTCCATATCCACCTAAAGTTTGGCTTCGCTAGGTGGATGATACATTTGTTGCATGGCCACATGGTGAAGCACTGCTACAAACTTGCTGGAAACACATCAACAACATATCTCCTTCAATTAAATTCACAACAGAATCAGAACAAGAACAAAATGGCAAAATCAAAACTACAGTTTATCAAAAACCTACACATACAGAAAAATACCTAGCCTATACATCCAATCACACCAGAAAAATAGAACATGGAGTTAAACTATCACTATGGAACAAAGCAAAAGAAGTTTGCTCAGAAAGTAGTGATTTGGAAAAAAGATATATATAGAACAAACTCTTATGAAAAATGGTTATCCATCAGCTGTTATTAAGAAAATGCTAAATAGACAACAAAAAGAACCATCAAGAAAAAAGGCAATTATTGATACTGTAGTGTACCCATACATTCCAAAAATAGCAGACAAATTAAGGAAAATCTGCAATCAGTATAACATTAGAACAGCTTTCCAGAGGCATACTACATTATGAGGAATTCTAAGATCTACAAAGCTTAAATTTGAAATTTTGAAAAGAAAAACTGCATCTATAAAATACCATGTGAATGTGGAAAAATATATATTGGTAACACCAGTCATCCCATTGAAAAGTGCTTGCAAAAACACAAACTGATGAATAGAAGATAGAAAACAATGTATCTAAGGTAGCAGACCATATATGTGCCAATGCACATATGTTCAATTGGGAAAATACAAAAATATTGAAAAAAGAAAAAAAGGTACAAAAAAGAAAATTTAAAGAAGCTGCTCACATGACAATGGCAAAAAATCCCATAAGCCAACCTAGTGTGATTATATATAATGTATGGAAACCACTAATCAAATTTGCTCTTAAGAAAAATGGAGAAATCAGGAGGAACCTCATAGATAAATATATAAAATTTCTACTCACTATTGCTTTGGCAGGATGGCTCAGTTGGTTAGAGCATAACCTTAAAATTCAATACTCAAGAATCTAAGGGTCTAAGTTCGAATTCCATGTTAGAACTGTCACTGGTCAGGCCAGCAACACCTGAAGAAGAGAGGAGAATAATACCTCTCAAAACATTGTGGATATACCAACATTTTTGATGTGCTATTATTAACAGTTGAATGTATTTGGAATATTTAAATAAAGTTAAATTTTTCTAAAGACATTCAATATGCATATTAGATAATGGAAATAGTCCAATATAAAAAATACTACATTTTGAGTAACAAGCTTTCTCCTGATCGGAATATTACCTAACATTCACATAAAAAAGTAATTATATTCTTTTTACATTAGAAATGTGTTTAATTCGGTTTTTATTTCAACACTGACATTTGCTTATGCTAATACTGTAAGTACCAAAAATTTTTTGTTATTTAGCATTAATATAAAAAATAAATAATTTTTGGTATAATTTTATAAGTTTCTCATATTTAAGTTTTCACTTTTAGAACTTTTTTATTTTTCAACTAATACACATTTAAATACCATTTCTCTTTTTCCCCTATAGTAATTATATTTAAATTTTCTATATTCCAGTAATTATAAATAAAATTAATGGATAATCATTGCTATGAATTATCTGATTTATGTGTTTATTAATATATATGTCTGTGTGTGCACAAAACTGGTCAATATAAGCAGGGTTGTGTCACTCTAGAAATAATGATATGCAGAAAAATAGAATTAAGCAAACTGCAAGTAACCTACATATTGTAATTTGCATAGCAATAATTGTCTAACAATATGCAAATTAGCAAAAATGTTAAAATGCATGCAGTCAAATCTTATTGGACTGACTAAAAGATGTAAGTGAGCAGTAAAGTGCTTACTAAAATCACTAGTGAAAACTAACATAGAAAGTTATGGAATTAAAATGAAAAACTATGAATTAAGTGAATAGATATTTAAAGGACTTTTAATAGTGTGGAAATAGAATCTAACTCTATATATGAAGTGTTCAGTGATTATTAATGCTTTGTTGTGGAGTTCAAACAACCAGTCACCAGGTGAACCTACTAATCTATTACTAACATATACATTATTATGAATAAATTAAAGTTGTTAAGTTATTAAAACTTTGGATGTGTTTAATTTAAAGCATAATTATTAAGTGTATGGCTGCTTAGATTATACTCTGGCCCCATAAATATTAAGTAGCGCAGTCTCCAGTATCTGTGTATACATATAGATTGCTGCAGTTGAAGAGGCAGAAATAAGTATATGCTAGAAATTAAATAAGTTTGGTGCTAGAGTAAATTCTTTGGATACATAATAACAGAGAAAGGAAATTACTCTAATACAAAGAAGGTCACTGGAGTAAAAATGCTCCGGAGCCAACAAATGCTAAATAATTGCAAACTTTTTCAGGCTTACTGAATTTTTAAGTTTTTTGGAGACAGCCACATCCCTTTATGAACTTTAAAAAAAAAACCAGAGATAGAAAGGGGACGTTCAATAAGACTTGCAAAGCTTTTAAAAAAGTGAAAAAAATATTAGCATCAGATAAATTACTGGTCTATTATGGTGAACAGCAAGCAACAAGTGGTAATTACAACAGACATCTCAAAGTTTGATCTTGGGTGTCATGATTTCACATAATATATATTGTAACCAGTTATCTCTCTCAGGTTATTTATTACTTTTATAAACCCAGATCTGAATAAATAGCTAATTAAATTCAAAATCCTTGCTCAGGCTAATAATTCTATTTTAAGCTGTTATATTACATGAGTTCAATGTGAAATAATCTCAGAGTTAAAAGATTATTAATAATACAATTAAATAACAATAGGTATTTTATTGTATTCAATCAATATCTTAAACAACTAACTATTATTATGAATATTTATATGAGAGGATCATAATAATAAAAAAAAGTGTTTCTTTAAAAGCAATGTACCTTTAAAATCATATATTTACTAAAATAATATGGCCATATTTATTTATGTAAAGTAATAGATGATGAGCATTTTAAATGATTAAAGATAAAGACTGGGTAATTAACAAATATAAATTCTATTGATTAATTAAGTCAACATTATAATAATAGCAATAAATTCTCAACAATAACTATTAATGTTCTTACAATGTTTACATTAGAAGGTGTTTATGTTAGAAAAATAATTTCTAATTTATGAATAAATAATTATGTAATATCTTAACATGATGCAAAACAAAGCACAATAATGGGGAGAAAGTTTGCTAAGTATTATTTAAAGAAACTAGAATGAAAACAATAAACAAAAAAAAATGTTTATTAGATCTCTTATTAATAATATTTATTTCCTATAGGTATCAAGACAATGAGCTTGCATATACTCCTCTTAACGTATGGTTTTATTTTAGCATCATTTTAATAGGTACGAGGGGTAGTATATTAAGCTCATATTATAACTACAACCATAACACAATATTGTCAGGAGTTTTATTCAACTGAACAAATAATATCTATAAAAGTATATCAGTGCCTCAAGTATCATTAATGATACTACATATTCTTTAGAAAATCCTTGGTGTATCTATATGAATAAGATAAGATTTTAAATACTTAACTGTATAGTATTTTCATTTCTGAATATAGCTTAGATATCTTTAATTATGGAAACATGACTTAATTAAGAGACCAATAAGACATATGAAAATATTAAATATATTTTAACTATAAATAATTATTAATAAATTTAATTATTTAATAAACTATATCGATGATATACAAATTAATATTACACACACACTTATTCTAAACTGTAATAATAAAATTTAAATATACTACCTATATCATCTTTTTGTTATACCATTTTTCTAGTGAGAATTTATTGAACACACAACTCAATAATAAACACATATGTTGTGAATACTAAGAAAAGCTCATTTATTGGTTTTAACATAATATGCTAACTTGTATTGAAATAGTATGCTAAGCATGCTTTCAACTAACTTGTGGTCATAGTCATAGCAATAACGGTTCAAAAGAATTACATGATTTATAAAGTGGAGATTTACAGGGCGTTGATTATAAAATGTAAATAAATAAATTTACATAGTCTACTTTTTGAAAGGGGAAGCAAAACTCTTATTGATGGTATTCAGATTATTGATGAAGTGCCAGACCTCTGATTTTGGGTTTCGTATTTCTCTCAGAGGAGACAATGTTAGCGAAAATGGGTTCAAATATATGACCATGCTTGAAGTAAATAGATTTAATGTCAGCATTGGTTTTAGGCCTATTGTACTGACCTATTTTCTTTAAGCATAAAACCAAGCACGGTCACGTATTCAAAACACCTCTGCTAGCATTGTCTGCTCTGAGAAAAATGATGCGAAACACAAAGTCAGAGTCCTGGCACATTGCCAATAATACAAATACCATTAATAAGAAAAAAGTCCTGTGTCCCCCTTTCAAAAAACTGGATTGTGTAAATTTACTCGTTTACATTTTATAATCAATGTACTATAAATCTCCACTTCTATAAATCAGGTAATTCTCTTGAACTGTTGTTACTATGATTATGGCTGCAAGTTAGGTGACAGTATGCTTAGCATACTATGTCAAAAGAAATTAGCATATTGGGTTAAAAACCAATAAATAAGCTTTTCTTAATATAAACAATATACAAGTTTATTATTGAATTACATTGCTTTAAGAAAAGTTAAATCATTACTTTGTAAACACTTAAGTCTACATATTATACTAATTAACCATATTCAAAATATAATTCAAAATTCATTAAGAGTCATTTAAAAATTCAAAAATGTTTATCCTGCACAATTTCTTAAAAAAAATTTAAATAATTAAATCCTTAGGCATTTTATATTTTAAAATCAGAATGGATGGATGAACAAAATTGTTCTTTATAGTAGAATAATGTATTTCTTATGCATTTCATATTATAAAATCTTAGTGGATGGACAAACAAGTTTATTCCTTATAGTAGAATAATGTAATCCTTTATGCATTTCATTTTACAAAATCTTAGTGGATGACGAACAAAATTGTTCTTTATAATATAGTAGTTAATGATGAAGTTTGAGCTTCTTAAATTTAATTCAATAAGAACAATAAGTTTAAAATACTCCATGCAACTACAATAAGTTTTTATTATTTTCTCAGTATGGAATATAATCTTTATACATCTCATATTATAAAAACTCAATGGAAGGATGTACAAAATCATTTAAAGCACTAGGCCTTATAATTCTTTTCTAATAATACTAAGCTTCACTTTTTTGCGTAAAGTGCAATTTAAAACTTAAAGTAGTAAAGTAATTTATGATTAAGTTTGAGCTTAAATATGAACAAATGTTTCAAATATTCCATTCCTCTGTGTGAGATATATTCCTTACATATTTTTAATACTGTAAAATTTCAACAGAGAAAAATAAAAATGTATTCCTTATAATAAAGTAATTAATAAGGATATTTGAGCTTCTTAAATGAAATTGAATAATAACAATAACAATTTTTAAATATTTCATATGATTTCCTTAATGTGGAAAGAAATAATTTGTTAATCAATAGCATTCACAAGTTTTTTTCAAAGATAAAAATCCATTAATTAAAATTAGTTTTTAAGACTTATTCAAAACACAGGCATTTGCCCATAAAATTTTAAGTTAACTATAGTGAATATAATCTTAAGCAAATTTTGGAGAACAAATAAGTTGATATGATGGGTTACATAAAAATAAAATAGAATAGCCTTCCTAAATGAACTAAGATTTTCATATTTTAATAAAAATTTAAATTTTTTTTTCTTTTAGTGCATTAACAGATGATGAATGTTCTTTTTTAATTCTCCATTTAGGATAGTTTCAAGGTACATTTACCATATAGAGGCAAATGTTTGTTTAGTTGTTTATTCCATGGTTATTATCTTCAAGATGCCAATATGGCTAATTTTAAATTTATCCTCTTTGCAATTCTCTTGCAGACAGTTAACAAAGAAAAAAATTTTTTTAATTAAGCTGGTCTATTTATAGGTAGGTATCACATCATTAATTATATTATCACCTTCATTGATAAAATAACATTTTTAAATATTTTAAATACAATATTACACTAATAATTAAAATCAAATATATATCATACTACAAAGTATTACAAAATATTGTAAATATTTAAAGAGATTTTTTTTTTTTATATTCTCATCATAATTTAATATTATTATCAATAATAATATTCACCTAAATATATTACTACTATACTCTTCTAAATTTAAATATATCTAATAAATATAGATATTTGTACATGCATGCACACACCTATATTTGAATATTATGCTAAACATTTTCTATTACTATTAAGCAAGACTTTTATTTTATATAGCGTGATGTTTTATAAACTGTAATACCAATAAGCCAATAAGCTAATGCACATGCAAGTATTACTATACTAATACTATTTTGAATAATTTATTTCTATATTGTTAGTTTTATGCATTTTTCTTCTATGTATTGCTTTTTTAAAGCTAAATTTATGTGGGCAAAAGTTTCTACACTTAAATATAAATCACAATTTAAAAAAAAATAATTTCTACACATATTTTAAAATGCTGTATATAAAACATATATAGGAGGGCATCTTGGTTTCATTTAAAAAAATTTACTTTATAAGGTAATACTATCAATAATTTTAATATTGTTATTTACAGCAATGATAATAATGATATTAATGATAAATAATAGTTGCAATATTGCTAAGCTAATAAAAAAAATTTTTAATTATAATTATTGTTGTCCATTCTTATATAAAATTTCCTTACAATGTGCAGGTAAATATCCCATTGCATACACTTTTAAAACACTTTCTATAGCTGAGAAAAACTATAGCCAATTGGACAAGGAACTCTAGTAATTGTATTTGCTGTGAAAAAATTTAATCAATATATTTATGAATGGTCATTCAAAATTTACATGAACCATAAACTATTATTGAATATTTTTTGAAAAAAAATAAGACTCCAGATTATGCTAGTCAACATATGTTAAGATGGACTCTTGATTTCGTAAGATTATGAATTATTATGTAGGTCAAGAAAACAGATAAAACAAGCTGAAGCACTCTCCAGAACTCCGGATAAAAGCACACAAAAGTTGCATGTTATTGAAATAAATTATATAGATGTTATGAAGTCCAAAGTAGTTAATAGCAGAGTTGTAGATGAATGGACAAAAAATGATAATTTTAAAATTTAAAACCAAAAAAAAAAAAAAAAAAAAAAAAATAAAACCCCCCCCCCCCCCCCCCCCCCCCCCCCCCCCCCACCCCCCCCCCCCCCCCCCCCTTCCTCCCTTTTTCCTTTTTTAAAACCCCTTTTTGAAACCCCCCCCGGAAATTAAGGTTAAAAAAGCCAGATTATACATTAGTAGCAATTGTATTAAACATAAATGGCACAAGAAACACCAAAGCTAGGTAGTACCAGCAATCAGGAACACTTGGAAAAGTTTGTCAATGGTCATGAGTGCATTTTAATGACAGATGTGGTATTAATTGCATCTGATGGAAGGAAATATGTACTACAGCTATTATATCAAGGACACCCTGGAATTGTAAGTATGAAGGAACTAGCACATTCATACATTTGGTAGCTGAATATGAATAGTGACTTAGATCAAACTGAAAGAAAATGTCAAGCTTACCAGCAGACAGTTAGGCTATCAGTTAAAGAATACCAGCATTTCATGTCAAATTCTGCTACAAAGAAGACTTTGGGCAAAATTACTACTGAAGCACCATGTAAAGTTGCACATTTTTATATTATTTCCAGATAAAAGTAAAAATGACGGATGCCTATATCAACAGGGAGATAATGATGCAATTCAAGAGACACCTATAGAATTAAATGGTGAAAGTCAATCAGAACAAGAAGAGTATACAATGGAGCAAGAAAGAGAAAAATCAAACTTTATTGAGAGCTGCTAGAGAGACAAGTATACAAAAAAAAAAAAAAATTAGGATTATTTTTGTGAAGATACTTATTTTTAGAGTGAAGAAGAGGTATTGCTATATACTGACTGGTTTATGTATTTATTAATAAAACTGGTCAATACAATTAGTATTGTCATTCTAGAAATAATATGCAGAAAAGTAAAATTAAGCAAACTGCAAGTAATCTGCATATTCTAAGTTGCATAGCAATAACTGTCCAACAATATGCAAATTAGCAGAGTTGTTAATATGTCTGCAGAATTTCTAATGAGAGGAGAAAAACAGTATGTGCAGTGCAGTTGCAGACCAGATAGTGCCAAAGAAAAAAAGATGTGAATGAGCAGTAAAGTGCTTATTAAAATTACTAGTGAAAACCAACATAGAAACTTACAAAATTAAAATGATAAACTTTGAATAAAATGAGAAAATATTAAAAGAACTTTTAATAAAGTGTGAAAATAGAGACTAACTCTATAATAATATTTTATTGAGGAGTTCATCAGCCAGTCGCATCTACTAATCTATTACTAACTTATAAATTATTCTGAATAAATAATCTCATTGTTAAGTTATTAAAACTTTTGATGTGTTCAATTTAAAATATAATTAATCAATGTTGGTTGCTTAGATTATAGTCTAGTTCTGTAAATATTAATTATGTAATAATTATCTTTAAATCATGACAAAAAAATAATATATTTTAAAATGTTGATTTCATAAACAATTTATTATCATTAAAACTTCAATTGTGAAATATACTGTTTCATGTGTTCATTGTATTTATCCTGTGATGGAACATAATTAAAACTATATATAAAAAAAACTACCAATAAATATAAATGATATCTTAATACAAAAAAATATCTTATAAACTCACAAATTTAAAAAAATTAATGTAATTTTAGCTTTAAAAAGACACAAATTTAATAAAATGACTAATTATATATGAATCTGCAATTTTTTGATAAATATCTGCAAGCCTACATGATAATGACTGCTATTACTACTCAAGGAGATATACTGATAAACTACTACAAATAACAAAAAAAAATAGGAAAAAATAAAATAAAATTTTGATCTAAAAAAAACCTTTGATAGTTTATGTATGTGCGAAATTTGTTTCCAAGATTTTTAGCAAATAACATGAATTCAAGGATAATAATGAAAGCTAAATATATAATAAAAACTATGGTTTATACCTATAAAATTTTAGTTTTGAAATTATATTTACATTTTAAGACACCAATAAAAAAAAGTAATAAAAACATAGAATATAATTAGTAATATGCATATGATAAAAAGATGTGTTACTTTAGTAATGATACCAATATTTTAAAAATTGCATATACAAATTAAGAAAAAATAAAATAATTTACAAAAATAAAATATTGTAAAACAATGAAAACTAAAATTTTGGAGATCTGAAATTAATTTTAATTGATCCAAATTAATACTAACATTATAGTAATTTTTAAAAATTAGTATATACAATGTTAAGGAAAAAAATAAAGTTACTAATAATTTTCTTGTTTTATTTTTGCAAATAAAATTGATCTTCATAAAAAAGTAATGATACAATTTGTTATTAAAACTATTATTTTCTATTTTAACCATATGTATCATATCCAAATTAAAAAAAACATTCTATCTGCTAGCTTAATTGTTTCTGAATTTATAAATCTAATAAAAAAAAAATCAACAAAATATCAAGTAATATACAGTAGATAATTAAGTACTATAATATAATACAGCCTGGTTCACATTTACTTTTCATTCACTGTTAATTTTTATTGTAAATGAGTTAACATTTATTTAATGATTCTTAAGTTAGAAAAAGAAATATAAATGCAATACTTAATTCATATCCAAGAAAATATAATAAGTAAGTTCAGGGGTAAAAAAAAAAAAATACACAAATGACATTGCATATATAAGTTTTTAATTTAATGTGGAAGCTACTGAAAACTCCCAGAAAACTTTATGTAAACTAACCATCAATAAATAAAAAGTGCATAATGGACTCATTTGAACTTGAACTTGGATTGTATGTAAGCATTTAATTAACATGTAAAGCATGATTTATATATATTAAAATAATTTGAGGATAATGATAAGCTATTCTGAAATCCTATAACTAATCAGAGGGAAAGGTTAAGCCTCATATTTAATCTCTAAATATCAATTAATAGATGTAAATATAAATTTTGATAGCTCAAATATAGATGTGATTTATAGTATTCACATATACAAACTTATTTACTACCATCAAAAACAAATTACAATTAAATCAAGGAATAGAATTTATTACTTCTAATAATAATTAGAAAAATAAATATTGTTGTAAGTTATATTTAAAACAAATATGTCTCCTCTTTCAAAACATATTTCTTGTGTAATAAATATGATGATTTGTGAGAAGGATGCAAGCTTTTAAAATATAGATAACAATGTAATAAATGATCAGAAAACAAAGCAATTATAAATAGATGTTAAACAACTAGAACACAAAACAATTAAAAACAGAATAACAAAGCAGAACAATAAATTAAAAATTTTTTTCCCTCCTAAATTATTAAAAAAAAAAAAAAAACTAACTCAACTTACAGCAAAAACATATCAGCAATGATTATCAAACTAATGACTGCAGTTATATCATTACCGGTTATGCTTAAATCACCCCCCCACCCCTCCAATATAAGACTAACTATAATGCAATTCTTTAAAAAATTACAAATTATTAAATTAACAAGAAATATTTTTTTAAAAAAAAAATGACATTTTTTTTTACAGGATATTTTGATGTTTGAATAAACTGAACTGTAACATTTTAAAACAAGATACAGAATCAATTCAAAAAATCAGTCATTCAATTTTAAAAAATTTAACATGCATGTTATAGTAAACCAATCATTACATAGGCATTGACATAGTTTCAAAATTATGGAAATATATATTAGATCTTTAGAGTTCATTGGAATTGACATTAGACCTGTTTGTAAATCTAACCAATGACAAAAAATTAAAAAGAACAAATTCTTTTTATATCTTAATGATCAATAAAAATGGCCATTAGGCTATAACCAACTATCAAAAGTGGTTATTAAAATAAGGGTGTTGCTATAGAACATGTCCAAACATTCATTAGAACCTATAAATGGATATAAAATTAAATATCATGAAATTAATTTAATACACTTTAGTGATATCTCAGAAACATATATTTTTGGCAAGATGTCATTGGGTTCCTATCCATAAACATTATTTATTTATTTTTTTTTTGGATAAACAAAAGTATCTGTCACTTGGAAAGCTGATAACAATGTCAAGAAATATTTGAGAAAAAAATCTTATAATTAACCAAGATTGGCCCACTGAATGTGGCTAACTAATTATAACATTCTATTTTCCAAATGTAAATGAAAAAATTCCAGTTAACTGAAATCTTGAAATGATTATTCTCAAATTTAATAAAGTTACTTTTAAAAAAAAGCTACCATATACTTATTGATAAATATGGAGAATGCAATTCTATCAATACACATTATTCTAAGTAGAGCAAAAGGCACTAGCTTTATAACATTCCAACATCTTTATCAATTTTATAAGAGCAGTATCATAAATATAAAAATATTATAAGATCTCATAAAAATCATAGTGACTACATTAAACTTTGTTCTAAAATATGATTTGTCTAAATATAGCCCATTATTAATTCACCCTGAAATGTATTTTAACTACATTACCATTAATTATCTTGTAGATTTTGTTAGGAAAAATACTAGCAAAATACTTAGAAACTTATTAGAATAGCATGTAAAGAACAATAAAAGCTATACTTATCACAATTTTTTTAAAATGATTTTTAATTAAAAATAACAATCTCTCAACATCATTCCAAAAAAATTATCTTTTGAGACTCCGAATACTGGTAAAAATTTCATTACAGTTCCTAGATAGATACTATTTAATTAAGAAGCAGCTGATCACTGGTATAACTTTTATTATTCTTTACAGATTATTTATTTTGCTGGTATTTTAGTTATTGAAGATAAAATGATAATTCTAAACAAATACAATTAGGAGCATTTTCAACAAGATTTTAGTAATTAAAAACACTTTCAAAATGAACTTAAAATTTTTCAAAATAGATCAAATTAAAGGTGATTTGAACACAGACTTTTAAGCTCCCTTCAGTCATCCACTCTATATTATACAATCGATACACATGCTCACATACATGTGAAAAAAATAAATGATCTCCAATATACATATTTCATGCTTAAACTGCACTCATTAATTGGTCCATATCATCTTCCACACACACACACATATATACACAGTGCTCAGATTATATTAAGATAGCAAATCTACAAACTTCAATGGATAGGTTTCAATTCTCTCTACTCAACTTTTCAGCCATCCATATTATAGAAAATCTGACAAGGGACTGCTCAAAGTCCTTATTGATGCTAATATTATTGTCATACTCATATTGACCTAAAGTCATTCTGCCCCCTCATATATAGGACTAATATATCTATTTAAATACACAGAAGAGAGGTTGGTATTAAGGTTCTACATATAAGGGTCAAAGTGACTTGAGGTCAACATGAGTATGACAATAATACTGGCATTAACAAACGCTATGAGTATTCCATCATCAAATTTTCAATGATATGGATGGTTGAAAAGTTGGAGAGTGGAAAGAATTGAAGCCTGTCCATTAAAGTTTGTATATTTGCTATCTTAATATAAGCTGTGCACTGATTATATATATATGGGAGATGATCCAGATCAACTGACAAATGCTAGTTCAGCATGAAATATGTATACTGGAGATCATTTATCTTTTTCACATGTTTGTGATCATATGTATCAGTTGTATAAATAGAGTGGATGACATGTAGCTTAAGTTTATACACTATACTTGTATTTAAGTACTACAAAATAGATAAAATACATATTCAGATATTCCTTCTTAATTTAAAAAAAGAGTAAACTGCAAATTCATATCAAGACAAACTTCATGGTTTCAAAGTAAAATAAAAAATTACAATTTTGATCTAAAACAAGCCAAAACTCTAAAGAAAAGCGAATAGATTATAAATACATATTCCCAATAATAAAAACATTCATCAAGTTATCAAATGTGAACCACTTATGGCTCCCATTATCAAATCAATATTAAAAAAATATCCAGCAAAGGATAAGATCTTGCCGTCTTCAACCATAATGTTTCAAATATTTAAAAATGACTGAACTTATTATGATCGGAAGTCGAATTCTGATAATGCGCTATTACTATAAATATTATAAATCTCCGCACGCACACGTCAGTAAGAGTTTAAAAAACTTAAGTGATTCACTTAAGTAAGTCACTTAAGTTTTTTAAATTCTTACTAATGTGTGAGTGTGTGGAGATTTATAAGTTTTTTAAATTCTTACTGATGCGGGAGTGTGTGGAGATTTATAATATTTAAAGTAATAGCGCATTATCGGAGTTCGAGACTTCCGATCATAATAATTTCAAGTCAAGATTTTCAGCACTTTATAATAATAGATTTAAATGATTAAATTCTATATTAGACAGTTATATTTTTCTTTAGATATAAAATATATATATATATAAATGAAGTAATCTATATTATATAGGATAATATATATATATGATATTATTTGTATCAATAATTTCAATCTCTAAGGTTAAATTGCAATCTTTAGTGTCTTATATAAATATATGGACCATAAATATAAATGAGGAGTTCACCTTTATTGATAAAATGTTGCCTTGATAACAATTTGAGATTGTTATCTATATCGGGACTCTCTAAGTGTTGACTAACCCATTTAGCCTTGAACATTATTACACTTATTACTTAATACTTTGGGTGCAATTTGAAAATTATAATTGCACTTTTAATGTTATAATTGACTATTTATTTGTGTGCATTCAAAACAGGTTATGAGGTTTATTTAAACTTCTTTGAATCAGTAATTTCAATCTCTGTGGTCAAATTGCAATCTTTGGTGTTTTATATAATTATATGGTGTTTTAAATAAAGATGGGGATTCCAACATTATTGTTAAAAGGAGGTTGTCTTGACAACAGTTTGAGATTGTTGATTGTTATCTATATGGGATTGTCTATGTGTTAACTGGTTTCTAATACTTATAAATATATCAGATTGAGAAACTTCTGTCCTGTGAGGCAACTCAGGCCTTTGAACGCTCTCAATCAGGCCTATACAGTTTCCAAAATATATTACAAAATGATCCCGTATAAAACTTCTATTTTAATGTGCACGTGAATTAAGAATTAATATTTGATTGAGTACAAGTATAATTTATATACCTGGAGTTTACATGTAATCATAAGGAACTTGAACACAGACTTTCAAACTCTCTTCAGCTATCCACTCTATCTCATTCAATCGATACATGTGACCACACACATGTAAAAAGAATAAATGATCCCAAATATATATATTTAGTGTTGAACCAATCTATATTCAAGTCCATTATGGTTATAATTAAAAGTTAAGTAAAATAAAATATTTATTTTCTCAACTACATGTTTTTTCCCTCCAACTTTTATTCCAACAAATTATCTATATTGTGTAGTCTAACTGACTACAATTTAATCTACAGCAAAGCTAAGAATTTATTTTTATAGTGATTTAATCATATCACAGATCACTCTCATTCCAAATACATTACTCAGAATTATTTTGCAGGCCGATTCATAATGAGTCATTTTAATAAATTTGCAAATGCAATTTTGTATTTACAAATTTATTAAAATGACTCATTATGAATCGGCCTGCAAAATAATTTTGAGTAATGTATTTGGAAGGAGTGTTCAGTGATATGATTATAATCCTAAATGTTAAATATTCAAGCAGTAGTAAAAGTTATTTATGGACTGTTAAAATTAAACATAATTATAGTGATTTTCACACTAGAAAAAGTGCAACTCAAATTTTGTTTTATTATTATTTTGCATTTAATTTTTATTTTTTATTAGTATGGCTATATGGATTAAGATTTTTAAAAAATTACACTGAAAATCACGTATTTAAAAAAAATGGACACTTTTTTTTTTACAGAAATAGGTTATATTAATGCGCTTAATGTGTCTGTTAAATTTCAGTTAATAAGGAATCCAATATTAAGAAGTATTATTTGTCAAAACATTATTCTGATTACAACAAAATTGTTACAGAAGAAAGAAATCAAAATAGAAAACTTGAAAAGGAACTTTATCAAGTGCCTTGACATGTTTCATAAAAAACACAAAAATGTCAGAAAATTCTGTGAAAGCAACTCACATTATTTAAAAACAAAAAGGTAGAAAATTTTGAAATACTTTTCTGGAGGGAGTTTATAAAAGACTGCACATCATAAAAAGAAATTTCAGAATATAAATATATCACAAAGAATGGTTACAAAATGAATTGGAAAAATTATCATTAAATGTGCTTTATTTTTAATTCACAAAAAAAAAATATGGCCCTCATTTAAAATGGGAAAACTGAAAATAGCTGCCCATCTCTAATGATTAGACGTAAATTAATTAAATTTTTTGATCAAATATAGCAGACTAACTTAGAAATGATAATTTGTATGGTCAGTAAATATTATAAATATCCAAATGGCCCTTGGCAGAAAAAAAGTTCCTTATCCCTGATATATATGACGACATTTACAGTACATCACTAACTTAACATGGGATTTTAGTTAAACTCAGTAACATTTGAAAACAGTCATATAAAGGCTTTAAGAGTTTTCATTCAAGATATTATCTAATAGCCAATATACCTGGGTCTCGTTTTACGTGATAGATAGGTTCCTCAAAAAACATGTGCAAAAGTAATCGCACAAAAATAGACGTAACTTACCTTGAAAAAGGGGCGATACGGACTGTGATTTTTCAAAAATCGCATAAAAGCAAAGCACCAACATAAAATTACTTTAAAATTCACGCAAAAAAAAATAAGTAAATAAAATATGACTAATAAAAAATTTCAAATTTGAAAAAAATTGATACAAGACAAACTTTTTTTAACTATAATATTTAATTTTATTCAAAACAATAGATTTTTATGCATAATTTACAGTAATTTACATTTTTTATACATGTTTTAATTATTATCGCTATTTGCCGATAAACAGGTTCGTTTGCAAACTGGTAAAAAATCAGATTTTTCACAAGAGGAAATACAACTAGCGCCAACTTCACTCTCATGTTGTGTTAATGGTTTTCTGGTGACAACATAATTAGTAATTATTCTAACAACTAAAAATTAAATTCTTATTTTTGTCTTTAATTTTTTAATTTTCAATTCTGTTTAAAATTCAAATTTCATTTCACATCACATTAATTTCAGGTCGCCTTAAGTAATTTTTAAATTGTTAATTACAATTAAAAATCAGATTTTAATTTTTAATTGTCAAATTTAATTGTGCCCACTGCTATTACTCACCTTTTAAAAATAAACTTGTGGACACTAAATGATTAATAATTGATTACGTTCTTTTTTAAAAAGCAAAAACAGAATGTGATTTAAAATGCAAAATTAACACGCACAATGTTTGAACAAATTTACATTATAATCTTGTAAAATTTAATGTGGGTATACATAAAATGTGGAAATCATGATTTTAATTTCATTATTGCATAAAATCTTACTATTATAAAGCACTGAAAATATTGAAATTACTAAGATGAAAGTCGAATTCCAATAATGTGCTATTACTTTCAATATGACGTAAGTGCGCGAAATTTATTATTTAAAGTAATAGCGCATTATCAGAATTCAACTTCTGAAGAAACATGAATCGCATAACTTCAAAATCGCGTTAAATAAATCCGCATAAAACGAGACCCAGGTGTATATGTCAGCCTATGACATTCACATACCATTTCCAATCATTAACAGTTTTAGATTTTTTTCATTTGAATTTTCTAACAATTTTCAGATTTATGGTGTACATATACAGTAAAACAACTAAAAAAATAATATATATATTTTCACTGCTAAAGATAAAAATAAACAGGTAAACTAATTAAATTAGTAACATAAGACTTACAAAATATGACTAAGATATCTTCATCATAATAACCGTTTTCATTGTATAAATCTTAATTTAGTAAGAAAAGCTGTCCAATATACAATTTATTTGCAGTAAAAACCTTTATTATAGATCTCACAGTATTAATAAATTCTGCAAAAATTAATTTTAGATAAATAATACCCTTTAATATATTTCATTTATGAGAGGGGGGGGACATTTAAAATATTACAGTTATAAAATAAGATTAAAACAATTAGCAAAACTTACATGAATACAAAAAAAAATCTAAGCAGGAAAATTAATAATAGATACAGTATTTGATAATTTAATACATAAAATTTTCTAATAGTATAATAAATGCCCTTCGGAGATAGATTTCAAGTTTAGAGGAATTCTGTCATCTATCAGTCCAGCATGAGATACTATTTAGAATAATAATCTTTTCAATTTTTTTACAATTAAAACTACAGAAAAATTATAGTTATAACTATGAGCTTGTAAGATTTATCATTAGTACAGCATTCAATCAGGTTAATATAATAGGTCCATAAAATTTAATGTCATGAATTTAATTCTTGATCATCTTACTCTAACATTACGCATTTCTTAAACGATTCAGGAAGTAGTTGAAGATCTCAGCAGTCGTAGAAAAAAATGACTTTAGAACATTTTGAAGAAAGATGAGAAAGATATAATATGCTAACATAACATTAGATTACTTTCTGTATTAGTCTGAGGCAATATTAGAATGAATTACTTATCAAATATCAGACATGTATAAACAAAAATAGACGATCTTATTAAGCAAAAGAAATTGAGATTAGTCTTTAAAGATATCCATTTCTCAATTATGTTTCTGTATTCAAAATGAATTTAAGTAAAAGTAGTTCTTGAAGAATTTAATAGTTTTATTATGAATATTGCAAAAAGGGTAAGACTCAATGAATGTTAAAATGAATCAAAAAGTAAAAAAAAAAAACACACCACAAAAATTGTTTGGGATTTTAAAAACCAATAGTTTGATAGATGTAAAAAAATGTTAGTGAAATTTTCATAAAGGAGAATGATTTTTCATACCAAAGTAATGTGTGTTGAATTCTCTACCCAAAGCAAGAGTGAATATTTAGACAGCTGAGCATTTTGTCACTGCCCAATATTTAAAGTTACATGATCAACTTTAATGAGTTTTTGGTTGTTTTCTCATCCCTGGTGTTCGCCTTAAGATGTCGCTATTTCTAGGTCAATTCCTAAAAATATACAGTTTCACCGGCCTTCACCCAACAAAAGAGGAATTTTTCTATGTTATAAACGCAGAAAAGTCCTCACGTTATGTTGGACGGAGGAGGCGATGGCGGCGATAGAAGCCAACACAAAAAGACTTCTTTCTATGATAAAACACAGAAAGAGTTCCCGCCGGTTGCCGGTTATGGCTTTTTTTCTATGCTAAAAGCAAAGAGAAAGAAATGCCTCGATTGACTGCTGTAGTAGTCAATTTTATTCATCATTTTCTCGTACTAGTAGAATATCTATTTTCTCTGTAGTTTCGTGTGAGAGTGTGTGTATATGAAGCAGTCATAGTTTTTTTAAATTTGATAAGACGTCTATTTTTTTTAATGTGTTGTAACTTACTTTACTGTTGTAAGTTTAGTAATAATGTCCTGAAGATTCCATTATGAAGGGGTAACCCGCAAAAATTGCTTTTAAGGGTGCAAAAGGGAAAAAAAATTAAAGGATCATGCAAAAAGTACCATTTTCGCGAGAATTCGTCTGTGACCAGTTACTTTTGCTATATATATATGCACAAACAAAAACAACCCACTGTCTAATTATTAGGAATTACTTGTCCGAAAAATAAAATTAGTCGGGTATTATTTTTTTTTTTTTGTTACATTTATTATTTCAAAATAAGATTAGTTTTTATATCTACACACTAACAAAAACAACCCAGTTCCTGATTAATTACTGTCTTTAAAAAAAAAAAAAAGCAAATTCAACGGGGTTTGATTTTTTTCAATGGAGTCTTTGAATATTATGGTTTGTTTGTTTTTATATATACACAAGATTTACCAAAAAAAAAAAACCCCACTTTCTGATTAATTACTGTCAAAAGAAACGCAAATTCATCGGCTATCATTTTTAAATTTAGTATTTCAATAACGGTACCCTTTTTATATAGACAGACTTAACAAAAACAACCCACTTTCTGATTCATTACTGTCCCCCCCCCCCCTGGAAATTAGTCGGGTATCATTTTTCAATCAAGTCTTTCAATGACGGTCCTTAGTAATAGTAGTCGGGTATCAATTCTAAATTGTAGTATATAAATTACGTTAGTTTTGATAGATTTAGAATTACGTCTTGCTTTTTTAATAAAATGATTGATTTACTCTTGACCAAAAATACTGTAACTTTAAAAAAAAGACACACATAAAGTCCAAAAAAAAAAATTTGAAAAAGCCCCGTAACTTTAAAGAAACACACACACACAAACTCAAAAACAAGATAAGATTAATAAACATTTACTTATTACATCTTGCTTTTGAATCAAATTATTGATTTACTCTTGCAAAAAAAAAAAAAAGACCGTAACTTTAAAAAGACACACGTAAAGTCAAAAAAAAAATTAGAAAAACACCATAACTTTAAAGACACACACACACAAACTCAAAAACAAGATAAGATTAATAAACATTTACAAAAATGAAAAAAACTAACATCATATAATAGTATTAGTTAGTAGAATATTTTATTACAAATCTAAGAAATCAGATCTTTTTAGATCAAATCGATCATTTAGGTCCAGCCCGGAATCGTTATATGTATATGTTTTTGATTAGCATCAACGCCATCCTTTGGCGAACACTAAGGATGAAAAAACAACCGAGTTTTTTTACAGCATAAAAGTCCAAAGATAGAATAGCAAATTTTTATGAAGATAAAGCAAAATATGATCAACCTACATACAATTTATAAGAGGAAAATATATATATATAAGGTCATGTGATATTTACCCCCCCCCCATGGTAGTTGACTAAAATTCTATTCAATTAACCAAACTGAAATTTTTTTATTAACTTTCTTCAATGAATCTTTATTTCTTGAATTTATCACTACATGAAATATAATTTAATAATAAAACAACATGGCTGTTGTTACTAGCAGAGATAATAATATTTTATATAATATTGACAAATAAATAATATATAAATGCCTAGTGCTTTCCACCTAAGTCCTTATCAAGGCAATCGTCTGTATAGAAAACTAATCGATAAACATCAAAATGGCTATTCTGTAGATCAGGATGAACTAATAGGAAAACTAGTCAATTTAGAATTTACTGCAAAAGGAGTATGCTTGCTGAACATTTGATACAAAAATATACCAATCAAATATATTCTCTGTATATCTAAATATTTAATTGAATGATTATTTTCAGTCTCCATTGTCCATGATAAACCCTGTTTATATCATAAATTATCAAAATCATTTTGTATCACAGATTGTTGTGCATATATTAATGCAGCATCAATCTATCCACAATAAAGTATGTTTTGACCACCCATTACAATGCATCATATAATACATTGATCCATTTCTATCCAAAAATAAATTACTTAAAATCCCACTTATTGCTAAACCCATAGGCCAACCATTTTCCATTCAATAAATTGTATCACCATGAGCAGCAGTATAATCTTTACTAATACAATTTAAGACATCCATTAAAAATTTCATCTTATTCCAAGACATATCACTAGCTCTTAATTTCTCCATCATAATTAAAATAGATGCTGATCAATCTACAGAACCATAAAGCTCAGCAACATCTAATGATGCCAATTTAAGGAAATTTAATTTATAGATAAATAAAAATAAATTAATTAGTAACAATTCTTCTAAGTAGTCACATATTTGAGAAATGATAATTAGTTCACTTAGTGTTCAATCTTTGTAAATGTATTCTATGACTTTGATCAAGGATTAATAATAATTATGAATATGAAAATCAAAACTATAATTATTCTTATTTTAATTTAATATAACATTTTTGATGAAAACATTTGTGAAGTGAATTTCAGTTATTGCAAATTAAAAAAAAAAATTATCAATTTTATCATATACATTCTGTTGGCCAATAAAAAAAAGGTATATGGCTTTATTGCTTGGGAGTTCATAAGAAGTTTGAGTGCCAAAACAATACCATTTGTGGTATTAGCACAGTTGGTAGACATTTGATTTGGGATCGGGTGATTCCAGGATCGATTCTGGTGCTTGCAGATCTGGCACTCTAACTTCTTATGAACTCCCAAACAATAAAGCCATATGTGTTTTTTTTTTTGTTGTTGTTGATGAACAATTTTATTATCTTATTGCTTGTAGGCATCAATTTAAATCAATATAACTTTGATTTCATGGTTTTATAACAAGTACAATAATAAATTGGTTTATTGTCAGAAATTCAAAAGTTCAAGCACCAGAAATGATAAATACCATGACTTACTGGAAACTGAAGGTTTTTGATTTTCTTTATAGCTTAATAAATTATTGAACACTGTGGGACACCATCTTTTATCATCCATTAATGGAATTGTAAATGCACCTAAATTGGACTTAAGTGAATTCAATTACACAAGAATTTGGTACTTTGTAGATATTGCAGATTGAGTAATCTTTATAAAATAAAATCTACGCTTAAGATTTCTTAATTTTTGTCTTTTAAGATCCATTTTTATATTTCTTATGTATATGCATTTATATCTCAACTTTATTACTGTACTTAATACTTACTTTTATTATTATCAACAATGTTCCTAGGTACAGTCAAATCAATTTTTTAGGTTTGACAATAACATAAATGGCATTTTTGCATATTCATAAAAATTCTCAACACAGTGTAATTAAATAACGTCTTACATTCTTACAATAAAAATGTTTTCATTTTGTAGCATATTATCAAACTATTTATATAAGAATGAATAGAGGATGTATTGTTTTCTTTGGCTATATAACATAGTGCAAAACAATATTTTTTTTTTTTACATAGCAAACTTAATTTTAATATCAAATGTGAAAAAGAGATGAAAAAAAATTAAACAAGAGTTGGCTTAGCATCTGTATGAGTATTTCATCTCCTCTAATTCAATAAAGAAATCATTAAAAACTCACTTTTTATTTTTACAATTAGTGTATTAATACCATAGAACATAAACAGCTATGAATAGTTAGGTATCTACTTAAAAGATTCTTTTGAATGGATAATGGTGCTGGTTATGGGTAATCTAATTCTAAAAAATTAAATTGTATGCCTGCTTGCAATCTAAAACAATTTTAGTTTCAAGGCTCAACCAACTCAAACACAAATCCCATGTCAAGGACATGGCAGATGAAAGTATAGGGGGAAAATCCAGTAAACACTATGCATGCAGGAAATATTCCATCTTGTAAATAATATCCAGTCTATCCAATAGTATAATATATATATATAGTGATATGATACATTTTTTAAGTTATTTTTCCAAATATAATATTTTAAAAAAATACTTTTTTATAGAGAAAAAAAAAAAAGTACTACGTTTTTATACATTTTAAAAATAAATTTGATAAGACTGGTTAAGGTGTGTACCATTTTAATTATATTTTAATATAATATAAAAATACATTATCTCAATGCAAAACTTTTAAATACAAAAAGAAAATTATTTCTTACTACAATATTAATTATGTTTTTAAATAATTTTTAAAATAAATTGGCTAAATAAATATACAAGTGGTTCTCAACCTTTTTTTTTTTTTTCACTTCAAAATTAATTAGATTTTTGTGACACACTAAAAATTTTAGGACAAAAAATAACAAATTTTACACATTTTATATTTATTATAAAGAAGGAAATTTTATCACATATAATATTTATATTTAATTTTTATTGTAGAAAAAAAATAATATTTATATTTATTTTAAAAATCAACAAAAAGTTGTAATCCTAATGTGCGATACTTGTGCTTGTTATTCTTTGCATAATTTCTTTATTCTAGGATAAACTGTTGATAAGGAAACCCTGAATTCTTGTTCCATGGAAAATAGTCTCACATTTTTTGCTTTTAATTACGGTTATTGATGATGTGGCAGTTTGCATAAATACAAAATAGAGAAAGGCAATAAAATTTGTAAGGCCTTTGTTGATATATTTGAAAAATCAGATGGAATTTTTATCCAAAATGCTGGTACATTCGTTTCATCAAATTCTATTCTTAAAATTCTATGATTTCTTATTTCTAAGTATTCTTCTTCTTCTGATATAGTTAAAAAGTGTTCAATTTTTGTTAATTAAGAAGGGATTTCTAACCCAGTCATATTCATGAACATTAATGCTGAATTTTTTTTTTCTAATGTTGTGGTTCAGTTATAAACTTTAAAATATATTTAGTTTTTGACCTTAGCGGAAACATTTCTAGGTTTCTGTCTTTTATTCTCCTTTTCTACATATCTAATTTATCATTAAAGGATTTAATTTTATCAGATGATACTAAAATATTTTTGTTTTCCTTGCAAGCTTAAATTTAGTTCATTCAAGTGATCAAACAAATCTGCAGAAACGCCAACTTTTAATATCATACTTCGTTATTCAAATAATCACTGTACTCATTTTGTTCAGTTGTAAAATAAACAAGCAATTCTCTACACAATTCGTAAAATCATGCTATTATCTTACCTTGGGATAACCATGGAATTAATTCTGAACATAAAAATCCTAGATGAAGAATAATAAACTCTAAATAAATTTATTATCATTCTCAAAAAACAATTTTTTTAATGAATAAATATATTTTAATTTTTAATTCTAAACTAATATTAATATAAAAAACTATTCTTAAATATAATCATATCACCAAAATTCTCAACGGTATTATTATTATTCAATTTAATAGATATATTTGAGGAATTCATTTTAAATTTGCCATATTTATATTTTTATAAATTAACTTCAGTGTGCAATAACAATACTAAGTGATCTGCTTCAATAGCTGCACATAATTTTTTGATAAAATTGACCATTTTAATGACTTGCTGCAGAATAATTTGCAAGTCATTGACAATACATGTAGAAATTAAACTCTAAGTCAAAATAATAACTGGATTGCATTGTTTAGTTTTTATCAGCAATCCTTTTAATGAACTTGTCATAGATTTTTTTCCATCAGTACAAATTCCTGTACACAATTTCCAACTTAAATTATAACTTTTCATGTAATCGTTTATTTTAAAAATATATTTTCCTGTTGTTCTTTCACGTAATTTTTTATAAAAAAAAATTGATTGAATATATTGATATTAATAATGATTCTGATGAATGACATTAACTGCATTTTTCCACTAACATCTATTGATTCATCAATTTGAATTGCAAATATATTATCAGACGAGGTATTCTATTACTTGAATTTTGATATCTTCCAACATATTTTGAATTTGCCTATTAATAGTGTTATTACAAAGAGGAATTTTCAAAATTTTCTTTTCTCCCTCTTCCTCTAAGAAGTTTTTCACCATGAGATGACAAGCTAGTAAGATTAAATTATCAGCAATAGTATGCATTTTTTCCTCTGTGCTATTAGCTCAACAACTAAGAAATTATATTCTTGTACTTTATCAGATATTTTGAAATATTTTGTAAATGACTATGCTAGTCATAATCAGGTGACTTAGTTAAATGACTCTGCTAGTTTATCTTTTAAAATAATCAGGTGACTTCATTAATAGATTGCGATTTTTTTGTAGTTAAATGATGTTGTAATTTATTAAGAACCAAAGAAGCATTGGAAAGTTTTTTATTACAAACAATGCAAATTGGTGTAGGACAGTCTTTATCACTTCCCACAAAAATCCCAATGCTATATATATTTTTTGTCATATTTTTGCCATACAATTTGAGTTTTATTAACAAAAGATGCCGTTTAGTACAGTCATCATTATCAGTT
This sequence comes from Epiperipatus broadwayi, assembly GCA_028023455.1. NCBI lineage: Eukaryota > Metazoa > Onychophora > Udeonychophora > Euonychophora > Peripatidae > Epiperipatus > Epiperipatus broadwayi. The sequence goes on from JAQFVV010006489.1 coordinate 523,404, forward strand.
CTTTTATCTTTACATTTGATCCTTTTCTATTTAAAAAAATTAATCTAAGTTTTTAAAATATTGAGATATGCATCACCTTTTGCTTCAATTGGAAACTGCACCCCTGACATGTTTGCTTGTTTGATATTGCATAATTATGTTGATGTGTGATAGTTTTCTTATAATTTCAAGTGTCCATTATGCCCGCAATGTTTTATGTCAAATTACAATTCAATTACTAACAATGGCAAGAGTGTTTGCAAATTGAAAACAAAAAAAAACACTGATGAAAATAGTGATTCAAGACAATTGGGAAGAAAAATATTTTGTTGTGTAAAATAAAGAGAATTTGGCAATTTATGTGATTTGTCATAAAAGAGTGATATTAAAAAAATATAACATTGTTTACCATTACATTATTAAACACAAATCATTTAAGGATTCTTTTCCTCACAGTACTTTAATAAGATGTGAAAATGAATAATAATTTTATTGCCATTCTTTTATATATCTCAGAGTGTGGTTATGCAGCAGAAAAAGTTCTAGATTAGCATTTTTTTTTGCAGCAAGAAATTATTTTTACAACAAAACAATAAAGTTTACAGAGAACTTGAAAATGATAATGGTGGTATCTTTTAATCTTTGTTTGACATGACAGAAAAACTTGTAAGTTCAATGTTTACAGGCTTAAAATAAAATAATTTTACATTTGGCATATAAAGTATTTGTATTTAAAGAGTACAGTATATACCACACACATTTGTGCATTTACACATTTATATGATAAAAATAGAAACAGGAAATGAATCATTAAATCTAATTAAAGTAAATTGATTAAAAATCTAATTAATGAGAAATTAAACATTTATTATGAAGAAATACAAAACCAAATACAAAATTTTATAAGTGCTATGTCCAGATTCAAAACATATTTCTATATATATAAGAAGTTAATAAAATAAATATATATTAATTATATAAAAAAATAGTCAACACTAAATAGATTTTTGTTATGCAAAATATATTATTTAATTTAATACATGATCAAGTACTGAGTACTGACTAATTAAATTTTATCAATATGAAATCTTTCTATTTAGCTTTAACTATTTTTTGTATAATTAATAAATATATATTTTATTAAAAAATATATTTATACTATTATTAACTTTACTCATAATATGTATACTGTAATGAACAGTAGGTACACTAATATCCAACACCAGAGGGCGAGACTAAATCTATATCCTAGAATATGATAGTTTATTGGTGAAGACTGCCTATGCAGCAGTGCAGTCACTCGTAGATGTTTAAAATTGCTTGTAGATAGCAAAGATTCTGTGGAAATATCAACCGGGAGAGCAAACAACAGTAAATAAACATTAAAAGAGACCTAACAATAAACAAAACAAAGTTTGTAAGCAATTCAATGAAGTTCAAATACAAATGTATTTCAATTGTAATTACTCCTTTTACATGCTAGCATATAGGGCATCTGATATCTGGCAGCTTTAAATATTACTAAAACTTTACAAAACTTTACTTGACAATGCTATATCATCTTTGAAGATTACTAAGTACTCTGTTATTTATATGATTGTACTAGTTATGTGTTCTAAGATAAGATATGTGCATATATATAAATATTTCACTTCTGTATTAAAAGAATATTCTATAACAAAGCATCTTAAATTCACTATATGTGTTCACATTGTGCAGGCCATTTATATGCATAACAATAAATAACATCTCATCTGGAGGACAAGGTAAAAATAAAATTCATGGAAAAAAAAAATCTTGAATCAAAAGCAAAAGCAAAATCATCTCAATTACTTCAAGTGGGAATAATATAAATCACAGGGGGGCAAGTAAACATATAGTAAATTAACCTGTAGCAGATAAAATATCTAAGGATCACTATATGAAAATGCACACACATATATACATCATTCTTAATTTCAGACGTGTGTGTGAAGCAAACTAAGTAAAGAGGCAAATTGCCTATAAATTTAAGCACAATAAAATTAACTTATTAAACAATGTATAGTTAAGCGCACATCAATTATATTTACTTATAAGATTTTTGAATATCTTCAGAGATAGACTAAATTTTAATTAAAAATTTAAAGCAGTAAAAAAAATAACCAAACATTCTTCTATTTCTTTTTTAAAACTTTTCCTTTATGAGACCTAAAATGTTAATTATTTTAAAACCAAATTTGAAAACTCTTTAGAAAAAACATTATAAGACACAAAACCAATTTATTTTATCCCTTGAATATTTAAAATATAAATCACTTTACGCAACTAAATTTTTGAAACCAATTGTATCTTGTACTTTTAAAATAGATTCAAAACCTAGCACATCATCAAATACAATGACAAAATTAAGTTTTATAATGTCTAAGAACTAAAATAAGTTAATATAAAAGATATATACATAAAATCATCTAAATTAAATTATAAATATAACTGGCTTGTTGGTAACAAAAGCTTAAAAGTTTATCAAATAGTTCAATAAATAAATAGGCTATCTTTAAGTTTTTAAAAAATACAATTGAGTAAATATTTTTCTCTAAAAATGGAATTACATTTATGTATGTACGTTCATTTTCAAAAATAGAGCTCTTTAATGGTTTACTAATGAAGTCTTTCCATTTACAGGGTTACAATCTTAGTCACAACCAGATTATGTTTTCAGGTAGTGGCCATAAAATTTTTCTTTTTACTATTGAAAAGCATGTCTGTTTAACTGTATATGTGAATATACTTGACACAATGTTGGATCAAACTCAGCAAGCAGAATCAGCTATTCTAATGGTTATGGGCTATATTCTGAAACAGTAAAGTAGGTTTGTAGTGATCAGCAATGCATATTTATTAATTCAGATAGCAAAGACCAAAAGAATTAAATTGTTTTCCGAGCTGGCTTTTTTATATTACCAACTTTGCAAAACATTTTTTTCTCTTTAATTAACAAACCCACATGTTTACAAAATTCTTTAATTAAACAAATTACCCCTGTTTACAAAATTGTTTAAACAAGCTAGTATTTACTTTAACTACTCCTGTTTACAAAATTCTTTAATCAAACAAATCATGTTTAAATAATACAATTGTATTACATTATTTTTGGTTTATTTGCATAAACATATAACTTTTTTTAGATATTTATTTATATGATTAAATTCTAAGTAGTATGAAATCAGAACTTTAAGATTAAGCAGAGGAAAAGGAAAAAGAAGAAACTTCATTTATTGTTTTAACATGCATTGAATTTTCATAGGAACCCTTTAACTGGCAGTTTAAACCAACTATTATTAAATTCATCTCAGCAGAGTTAATTTTTAAATATAATAATGGTGAAATTAACTGCGGGTCAGGGAAAATGATAGTTTAAAAATGAAAAGTAATTTCATTTAGAATTATAGTTTATTCAAAACAATTATAACTTGAATATATTTTGTGTTTTGTGTTACTGCAGATATTTTACAATGCTTTGGTGCTATAATCTTTTGAATACTAAAAAATTTCTGTTTAACCAAACTAAACACATTTTGGTTATTAAGATATTTTTTATTAATTTATTTCATTTCGAAATATATATTAAAATGTGAAAAAATATACATATGAGGTCTGGCAATTAAGTTTGCAAACTTATGAACTTACGTTAGCAGCAATGTACAAGCCACTGAATAAAGTTTCATAAACTTGCTATATCAATGCTTCCCATCTGTGTTTGTGTCAACTTTTGGCACTATCTTATTGACTGGTATTCATTATTGTTGTTGAGTGTTTTTGTATTCTGATATGAGAATGATGGAGTTTGAATAAAAAAACACAAACATTAAATTTATCATTAAACTTGATAAGAATAGAAATGAAATCAGAAACATGTTAGGCCAAGTTTATGGAAATAATGCTATGGAAAAAGTGACAATGCCCATATGGTTTAAATTTTTTTGATGAATGGAGAAAGCATCATTGATAATCAGGATGCCAGTAATGAGCAGAACTGACGGAAACATTGCAAAAAACAAGTTAAAAACTCTGATTAGAATGTTAGCATATAGTACATTTAATACCTGACAGCTTTAAATATTACTAAAATATTACATAATAATCCTATACTATTTCTGAAAATTACTAAATACTCTATTATTTATATGATTCTATTATATATGTTCTAAAATAAGATATGAGCAGAGAGATATTTCACCTTTGCATTAAAAGAACAATCTATAACAAAGCAGTTTCAATTCACTATAAATGTTCATGCCATACAGGTCATTACAAAATTAGACCTATACATTGTATCTGATACCACATCACTTTTTTTAAAAAGCAAATTAATAATAAATAGCATCTTACCCAAAGAATAAAACAAAAATAAAGTTCATGGCAATAAATATAACTGAACCTGAAACAAAATTAAGATAATCCATATCTCAAGTGGGAATAATCTAGATCATGGGGAGGGAAATAAATATATGATTAAATTCAAATATGGCAGATAAAATATCTAAGGAACACTAAATTCAAGTATGGCAGATAAAATATCTAAGGAACACTATATGAAAATGCATACATGTATACTGCAATTCTTTTATATCTAATCTCTAATAAAATGAAAGAAAAGAATGCAGTTGAGACTGCAATTGTAAGTGCATTGGTATGATAGTCATCACCTAAAAGAAGCTAGAGAACTTATTACTGCATCCACTTTACTAATAATAAATACTTGGCTATGTGTAATTCTACTTGTACAAGTGTCAACAATATCTCAGTTTATTCTCATACTCTTTAATAATATATTCTCAGGATATTTTAATACATACACTAAGTGTATCATTTTATATAGAATGGATAGATAATTTTTCACATAAAACTTCATTCTTTGAACTTAAGAGAGCACGCAAGTTATCTCACACCCAAGTTACAAATATTTAACACAGCTAGTTATCTCAGGGTTCTTAATAAAATTTGTAAATAATAATTGTTCTAGACAACATTATGACTTATAATTTTAAAATTGATATGTCCTTAATATGATTAAGGATAGCAAAAGGATTTTATTGTATCCCATCATATCTCAATATGTTTGTGATTCTCAAAGGGAAACAAAATGGGAAATTGTGCAGATAAACTCAATAAAGAATATATTTTTAAATAAAATGAAAGTATGACCATATTTATTTAGAAAAACATGTACATGAAGAAGATGACCTTCAATAAACAACAAACAACTATACAATAAAATATAACAATTTATTAATTATAAAATAATAGTATAATAAAATATCAATGATAAACATCAAGTATAACAATAGTAAGTTCTCTATGAATTTCTTGCGCTGTTATATCTACTAAATATTTTCTAATCCGAGTTGCGAATATCTGTGTTATCAAATAGAGTGATGCTAGCAACATATCATGCCACTGGAAAAGGTTGTATAATATTCTTCTAAATTCTCAATGTTAACTAGAGATAAGATATAGTAATGTTTTATTGCATCCATATGTGCATTTACACTATAATAATTTAAATAACAACAATAACTTCTCATCGTCAGTAATCAGAATTATTGCTTAACCCTTTTAAGAACAAATACAGTATTTTACTCAACTTATGGTATTGTTGTCATTCAAATATATAACTTAATAAGACCTAATAGTCATGACAATATTTAACTTCAAAATAGTGTTGAGTCTGCCTCAGCTAACTAATAAAGTTTATGATCAAAGTTGCGAGAATACTTTGACATACTACCTGATACTCACTTAAGCAGATCAGTATTTCTTGGGTAAATAGGACATAACCGTTTAGGGTTACCTATTATCTATTAAGATACCTTTATTGCAGAAAATGTGAGGTTGATTTTAAAGGATCAATAAAACATGTAACAAGTTAACTATTTGACTTGATTGCAGCAGATCATACCTTAACTTATAGCTTAATACAACAGATTTCCAATATAAATATAATAAACACTTCTACCAATTTTACTGATAATCATAAGGTATTACCTGTGTCTTCTTTATATCATTTGGAGAACTTTATTTAAAATCACATCACTAATAATCATTTTAATACTAAATTAATTAAACAAGTATTATAATAATATAACATCAATGAGATGATAGTCCACAGTATTAAAATTACATCCACGAAAATTTATCTATGTGCATTTAAATGTTCCAAATCATATCAAAGATTGTTTGGAGTTTTAATAATTACCAATTTCATGATAGGCTGTGAACATTTAATCCATGTGAGAATATAATTAATTTTGAAGATTGAAATTCACTAATAGAAATTTTTCAAAAGCTTTTAACAAATCATAATTACTTATTAGTGTTCTAGCATATCTTTGATATAATAATTAATCCATTTATGGAAATAACTAGTAATTTATAATAAGTCTGACATATTTATGAAGGTATAATGATAGTGAATGTTAATCCTAAAAGCATACATTATATGGTAGTATTATAAATTAATCCATGGGTTAAAGCAGCATTAACATCTTATTCAAATATTTAGATCACTTTCACAAATATAAGATGTGGAAATTTAATACACTATAGGTTCGAGTGAGTTGATAATATTCAGCTATAGTTCAGATCATTTAACTATTATAAGACCAAACGTAATAATCAATTCAACAATTTAAATTTATTTAATAATACCAGTTTGCATGTTTGAGTAGTTTTTTTGCACCAATGCAAAAATTAATTTTAATCCATAAATTTTCTATGAATTTTTATCATATTCCATGTAATCCTTGAGGAGTTGTAGCCAATATTACTATCATCAAGTTATATTAGTTTTAGAGAAGAGACAAATTATTATTACAAATTTTACTGATGAATGAAAATACTAAAATGTTGTTTCTTATAATAAATCTTAAATAATCTCCATTGCTAATATTCCTTAATTTCTCCATTTAGAATGATAAGAAAAAAACATTTGCCAGTTAGGCAAATGCCCAATTGATTTTCTCTACTCGGCCATGTTGTCAAAGGCTAATAAAATGGTAATTCAGGTTTAAAACTTGTGGTTCTGCAATACACAGTGATTAAAAAAAAGTTGATACCATGTGACCTCTGATATTGTAGAATATTACTCACAATACTTTACTATTTAAATTTGTATGGGAGAATTTTGCTTAGGTTGCTATGAAGATGATTTGTAAAATAATATAGGTGCTATTGCACCTGACCGCAAAGCTACTTTTTACTTAAAAACAAAATAAAATTATATTACTCTGCAAGCGCTTTCAAGAGATAGCACCTCTTGAAAGTGCTTGCAGAGTAATATAATTTTATTTTGTTTTTAAGCAATAGCGACTATACTATTTTACAAATATATTTTCGTACGTAAAGTTTTCGAGTTAGGTTTGAATTACAACATTATGAAGATGATCTAAAGCAGGTGAGTTTTGAAAGTCTTATAGATTTTAAAATGCCAATTTTGAGGCAGAAATATTTTTAAATAATCATTAAATATTATTTTAAAGATTACATTATTATACACATTAACCACAAAATAAATATACAAATATTTTTTTATAAATAATTAATAAAATATTAAACTAATAATTTAATTTTATTAAATTTTAAAGTTCTCAATTTCAAATTAATAATCTATTTGACCAATATTAATACCAAACCCAATTAATCATTTTACAATTACTCTTGTTAAATCGACCACATTTTAACATAAACATTCATGCAGCTACACATACATGTTTAAACATACTGTCAAAATTTACCATTCTGGTTAAGTATAATATTGATTTAACTGACTCTTATAATAAGATTATTATTGTACTAATACTGTCCTAAATACTATATTTTACTGTAAGTAATCTAGCATATTCTATCTTGTGTATTTTTACTATAATATTAGTTTTTTGTGTGTGCGTGTAGTTTTTATTTCATTTAAAATGAAATGAACTGCACTTTTTTATATAGATAAAATGTGAGATGCATATATTCTTGTAAGCTAAAATCAATATCTGTTTGAAAGCTATAAAAGACAACTGAATATCACTTATTAAATTTATTATTGACCACAATAATATAGCAATAGGGATGGAAATGGATTCTATTTAAAAAGTCAATAAAATTTCTGCAGTTTACGGCTATGCTTATTATATAAGGTTACAATATATATATATTAATTTTTAATTTCAGATGTTTGTATGAAGTAAACAAACAGGCAAACTGCCTACAAATTTAAGCACAATACAATCAATTTATTAAACGACTTATATGGTTATGCGCATATCACTTTACATGCATATATATTTGTTTATATTAATGATTTTTGAATATCTTCAGAGATATATTAAATTTTAATTATACTAAATTTAAACTATTAAAAAAAAATCTTCAGATCTTTTTTTTTTAAAACTTATTTTAAGAGAAAAATTGATCTAAAAGCAAATGTCGATTATTTTAAAACTAAATTTTGAAAACTCTTTAGAAAAAACAATTTAAGAAATTAAAATGATTTCTTTTATTTCTCAAATATTTAAAATGTAAACTATTTTACGCAACTAAATTTTTAAAAGAAATTATGTCTTGTCCCTTTAAAATAGAAAATATTTAAAATACATTCAAAGCCTGCCATGCCATTTAATACACTGACAAAATTAAGTTTTATAATGTCTAAGTACTAAACTACATTAATATAAAAGATATATACATAAATACATAAAATCGTCTAAATTAAATTATAAATATAACTGGCTTGTTGGTAACAAAGTTTAAAAGTTTATCAAATAGTTCAATATACAAATATGGTATCTTCAAAAAAAAATATAACTGAGTAATATTATTTTTTTCTAAAAATGGAATGTTTTATATATGTTTTCAAAAATAAAGCTCTTTAGTGGTTTAATACTAAAGTCTTCCCATTTACAGGATTCCAATCTTGGTCACAATTAGGTTATGTTTTCTTGTCATGAAATTTTTCCTAGTACTGTTAAGAAGCACATCTGTTTAACTGCATATGTGAAGATAGTTGGCACAATGTTGGATCAAACTCAGCAAGCGGTCAAATTACTTAATGGTTATGGGCTACATGCTGGAGAAGCAATGTATATTTGTGTCAATCAGTAATGCATATTTATTAATTCAGTTACTGCTAAACATTCAGTAATAATAAAAAGTCAGAACATGACTTATATATAACTTGCATTTACCAATATGTAAACTTAAGAGCATGCTATAACTCTAAACAAGCTTTTATTTATTTATTTTTTTATTACGATAAATGCTACTACAAGAGAAGGCATTCAAATCATCTTTATCTTAGATTGTCCCCATACCCAGACTGGTTTCGATCTATGGGTCTCTTCAGTGAGGAGTTGGGACACTAGATTCAAAAAACATTCAGTATACATCAAAAAACATTCAATATACATCATGTTAAGAAGGCAAAGACTAAAAGAACTAAATTATTTTGAGCTGGCATTTTTATATTACCAATTTTGCAAAACACTTTTTCTCTCTTTAATTCCATGTCCACATGCTTACAAAATTCTCTATTAAGCAAACCAACAATTACTTGAACTATCACTGTTTACAAAATTCTTTAATTAAAGAAACCAGTAATCATTTTAACTACTATGGTTCACAAAATTTTTTAATTAAACCAGCCCATGTGCTTACGCAATTCTTTAATTAAACAAACTCACATGGTTTATACATGGCACTTAGCCAACTTAATCCCTAAAATATAATTAAATGAAATTTCAAAACCTTGAACAAAGCTTAAAAGACATTGCATTTCCAAGGATTTTAATTAATAATGCAAGCTAAATGAGCTAAATTTTGGGAATTATTATTCAATTAAGATTTGTTCCTATGACATAAATTATAAAAGATTTATCTGAAATAAATTTAATTAAAATAAGTTTCTTTATCTTTTTTAAAAGCTAACGAAAAATTGACTTAATTTGATTTTAAACACAGACCTATTTATATAATATAAACCTATATACAAAAAAAGAAAACAAGTTAATTCATGAAAATTGAATTTGATTCACAACTGCCAACTGCTATATTTTAAAAATAAATTAAAGATTGAGATAGATCATTATCCATCTCAATATATGTTTTGAACACATAAATAGAACAAAACATAATAAAAGCTGTCAAGCATTGGTAGTCGATAGGTCAGCACAGCTGCCTTACAAGCAGTTGTCCCGGGTTAGCGGGTTCACTTCCCAGCTGATGCTATGACACATGAAAAAAAAAAAAAAAACATAATAAAAGCTAAACAAAATGGTATTGCCATTTTTCCAGAAAACTATGTGATCATTTCAAATTATTTAGCTGCTTTATACTAGGGATTTAAAAGCAGATTTCATGATTTAAGAAATATCAAGAACTCTCTGTTACTTGTAGAATATCCTTGGTACTTAGAAACAGCAATTATTATACAACTAACAGCATTAGGATATGACTTTGCAAAGCTATCTGACAAATTTATCAAGCTCAAAAACAAAATAAATTTGGAGATTATTTTTTTAAAAAGGGAATGAAAAATTGTGCTGAATTTTGGAAATTAGTATTTGAAAGACTGTACAAGTGTGTCAACTGCTGCTCTAATTGCTCACATCTACCTATCTGCAAATCATCCTATTCTAAAATGAAATATGTGAAGAACACATTAGTAGTCACATGTGGCAATTATAAATAATCAAAAGTTTGTTCAACATCAAAATCATATTAATTTTAAATAAACATTGGACACATTTAAGTTTATTCTTTGCATTATTATATTACAAGTACAGTTTACTATGTTGCTGCCTGTGAAACATAGAGAACGTATGTGGCCTGAGGGGGAAAAGATTGATTATGGCTGGTTTAGAACATTAAAAACATTTTAATTTTAAAAGTAACAACTGAATGTATAATTCATGAACAAATTTAAAATTAATAAATTTAAATATTTGAATTCTTTATATTTTTATTTTATGATAATTATTTTTTTTTTTTTTACCATTACTATTTTTATGGTATATTGTTTTATGAAGCATTTAATATTTTATTTTTTCCATGATGCACTATTAAATTATTGTAAAAATTGCATCTTCAAAGCAAATACATAAAACAATCAATATAGCATTTTCAATAAAGAATAAGTTTAAATTAGCTTATAGCTGCATATTTATTTATAAATAATTCTTATTATAGAATATAAATCATAACATGAAAAAAGCAGGAAACATCACTATTTTTAAAAACAGTTTATCATGAACTTAAAATTTATATAACATTAAAATAAAATTAAAAATAAAAGCTTAATATATTTAAAAAAATTATACTTATTTAAAATCAACAAAACTGTTTTCCATGTGATAACTTAATATACATTGCATGTTCTTTTTAAAATATATATATACATCATTTAAAAAACAAATTAGGTAATTGGATAGCGAATTAAAATCAAAGAGATCGGTAAATAAAATTAGTATTTCCATCAACAAAGTTCAAAGAGAAATTAAGATTACATTTAATTAAACAACTGCTCAAAATCTGCCTTGCATTAAAAGTAAACAGGTGTTAAATCAGAATTCATCTCAATAACTAATTACTGTTTATAGAAATATGTGTTTTATTTCAATTTTATATTTAAAAAAAAATTAAAATAATTCTGATTTTGCTGAAGTCAACAAAGATTTACTAAGTGGTAGCAATAGGAAATCAAAATATAATTGAGCACATATTAAAAAAAATATTAATTTCAGTAATAGTAATATTTATTTATATAAGCTCATTTTAATAAAAAAAGAGAAAAAGATATCATTTATCATATGGATTGTTTTTAGTCAGCTTAATTATTAAAAAAAAATATCACAAAGAAACTTATAGATTCCAACCAGGAGACAGATTCACTAGTGGCTTTATTAAAATCTTCAATTTTGTTAATGTAATCATAAACTTGACAAATATTAACTATGTCCACAACTAATAGATCAATGGCTTCTAAATTCCATTTATAAGCAAATAGGAGCAATAAGAATGGGTTATCCTGTTCTATTAATAAGATTCCAGTTGCATCTAGAAAGATCAAATCCAGCTAGATTTATTCTCAAATCTGGGGGGAAAAACTTTTGTTTGCAACCTCATAAGAATTCCATTTTTTATATCAACATTTTTCAATTGTACTCATCTGCTTAAATTATTTTTATACTTGCTGCAAGGCAATTTTTTTTTTTTGATATCTGGCAGAGACAGAGAAATATGTAAAAAACAACAACAAAGGAGATCTGAGGATGTCAATAATATTTAATTGAATATATAGAAGTTCAGCATGGAAATTTTTTATCCAAACAGGAGCACAATATTTACTGGATGAATATATTAAATGTTAGCTGTCTGTAGTAATGTCAGTCAATTTTCCAAGGAGATTACTCCTAGAAATTAATTATTATCTAATCTTAGATAAATGAGGAAATAGATTATGCTCCAAGGTTACTTTTAAATAACATGGAATAGAATTATACTTTGGCCTATTATTGTAAAAGATTGCATTAAGATTACAGAATATTTCTTTTATATTTAAATAAAAAATTGATCATACTGGCTTTACTGGATTAAGATTAGGATCCCAATCTTCAAAAAAGATTTTCAATCTTTTCATATACTGATTGAGAAACTTTTCTATTTCAAGAAAAGATCTATTTTGAGAAATCAAAGCAATATCATTAGCATAGATAAATTTTCTGTAATCTGTTTCAGAAAATATCAATGATGAATACATTAAATAAAATAGATGAGAGAACTAAACTTTGTGGTAGATCATTCTGCAAAATTTTGTGTCTACTATAATATTATGAATTTTTCAACTGGAGACTATTTTCTCAAGTAAATTAATGTTTTCCTGCATTAAGAATTTTAGAAATTTTTAGACCATTTTTCTAAAGGAATAAACTGAGATTAGATTTAAAAAGACAGCATTAATTTTTAATTTATTTTGAAAATTTTTTACAACGTGAATGGTTAAAGATAAAACTTGTTAATAGCAACTTCTTCCTGATTTTAACCCAATCTGCTTTACAAATAGATGATTCTCAACTATTGGCAAAATTCTTGCTAATATTTTTCTTGCAAAAAGTTTGTAGGGTTTATTTGATTTAAAGATAACTATAGCTTTGCTTTTAAGCCAAATTTTTAAAATAGTCACTATATGAATAATGTTGCTGAGTCAATTTTTCAATGATGCTTTGGCTTTAGGTTTTAAATTTTTTAGAAACTCCAGAAGTATATACTATAAGTTTTCCCAACCATACTTTGGTTGTACATCCTAAATTTTTTTAGAAATTCTGAAAGTTATAATATCTGTTCCCAGACCTTTTCCTAGTTTAAGACAACCCATGAGAAGTTCAATTTCACCAATAACTATTGTTTTTATCAGATTAATATTAAAGAAACATTGTGAAAGAGAAGATTACAATTTGGCTCTAATATTTTTTTCTCATTCTATCAATATTGGATTTACAAGTCTGATAAAGATCTGGTAACTAGTAATTCTTTTAGAGGAATTTTTATATCCATCAAAGGTACATAAAAGAGACTATCTCTTATAAATAGATTCTCCATCTTTCTTTTCTGTTTAATCCAATAATTTTACAAGTTTGTCAGTGATTTCTGGATCTTTGAAGGACAAAAGTTAACTATATAGATCACTCCTGAATTTATTACAAATTAGAATAAATTGCTTCAGATTGATATTCACAAGAGATGCACTCTTTTGCAGGTGCTGTTGGAGTTTGTTAAACCTATCATAGCAAGAGAAAATTGGAGAAAAATCTTTCAAGATCTCCAGTATATCAGTTCCAATTAGCTTTTCTTAAATTCCAACTCAAAATAGAATAATTTTCAACTATAATAATTTGACTCCAAGAATGATGAGACTTAGTTTATATGGTGGCTATGAAGTAAATGATCCAACATCAGTAGTTCAGCAGACAAAGGGACCTAACTTTTTGTTGAACCAAAATATAAATCAGCAGAAAGTTACTTCAATTTCCCATCTGCCCGAATGAAATGTTCCTTCTTGTTTAGCATTGTAACGTAAATGCATGGTGTTTTAAATCCATCCATTGTAAAAGTTGACAATTTGCTTAATCTTCATTTCCCTATCTTCAAAGACTACTGTGAGAATTGAAATCTATAAATACATTAAGTATGGGAAAATCTAGAAAAGAAGAATAGGGTCAATTTGTTGTAAATGTTGCATATATAAATTAATCAAATAGATAAAAGTTGTTTTACAAGATGATTTGAAACAAAAGTAGCCATATCAGGTTTAGATTGCATTTTGTCAATAATCAAGATAAATCCAGGAATTTTAAGAAAATGTTCATTATTAGATAAATGATTCATCTCATGAAGTGCAATTACATCAATACTGTATTACTCAACTGATTTGTAGTAATCTCTATTTCTGGTTTTGATATATCTTCAATGTTAAATTTTTAAAAAATTATTGCCCTAGAAAGAGAATATTGCTTTGTAGAAGATTTACTTGATAATTGAGGCATTCCATGCTTAATAACACTATGTCATCTTTTTTCATTTTGAGCCTAGTTTCTCTATCTCTATAATCGTGGTACAACTATCCTCCATAGTATCATTAGAGTTTATATTAATAGCTTTATTGTGTACTATTATAATTCGCTGGTTTAACCAAGAATTCATAAAAATAAAGATAGGTTTTTATATGAAGCCAATTTATGTCACAAGTAAATGATTGCTACTTGCAGCTGTTTAGATGATGATTTGTTATAATAACTATTTTAATCATTTACATCAAGCATTGTTTTTCCCCAGAGGCACTTATTTGCAGTATACATATAAAGACTTTATAAATTCATTATATATTGTGTAAAATATACATATTTTTATGTTAACTAAACAGCATCTACATCTAGTGCTTGTGACAAAAGAAAAAGATATAAAGATCTTTTAATTAGTTTTACTTAATTTAATGACTTACTGTAATATTTTTTTTATATTTCTTTTTAATTTCAGTACAGTATTTAATTAAGAGTGCAAAATATTTTATAAACTAATTTTATTTCTTTATCCAGCCATTTCAAAAAAAAGAGAGATGAGATATAACATGTTTTAAGTAAATGAATAATAATTTCACTCACTACAAAAAGATATTTTTCTTTTAATACCAGTTTCCCTGAAAATAAGACCTAACCAGAAAATAAGCCTTAGCATGATTTTTAAGATGCTTATAATATAAGCCCTAGCTAAGATCATCAATCACAGAAACTATCAATGGATGTATAGAATTATAAAGTAATGAATGCATAAATAAACAATATCATTGACATTAATGCTTTAAATAAATAGTAATATAAATTATATGGTTCTTTTTTATGTTCCCTTCAACAATTTTTGACAAATTTAATTCTACCTGTATAGAGAAACAATTTATCTACCACAAATCAGTATATTGGATAATTTATAATTTCATTTATATTTTTTTTAATATTCATTTTATTTATAGTTAATACTTAGATTTAGAATGCTTGATTTAGTTTTAGAATTTCATCATGGTAGCTTTTAAATATTCAAGATAAAAGAAAATTAAGTTTGATTTCTTAAATATTTTTTTTCCCTCCAAAAGGATTTTATTAAAATAACATAAGTGATTTTAATAATCAAAGTTTAACTTAGATCATCAATCTTTCTCCTAAAGAAAAGTATTTAAAAATAATACCCAAACAGGGTTATTACAAATAATTTGGAAAGTCATTTACAATATGTGCACTTGATAACGGATGGACATAATTCTGTCATATATGAATCATTGTAATTCAATATGACTTATTTTATGATGGAAATGTAAAATACAGAAACGTTTTCTGAACTTGTGTGTGTGTGTGCATTTTTTTGTTGCCTTTGTGTAGACAAACCATTCTTAACTTTAATCATTTCTGTTACCATTCCTGTCTCACAAGTCTTCAATTAATTCTTGATTTAATGGTAAATTTAAATGGAATAATATTCTGATCTCCAGATAAATGCAAAAAGAGTTATTCTGGCGAGTACAAAAAAGAATCTTACAGCTAGTAATGGGAATATATGATTTACAGAAAATGAACTGAATGAGGCAAGTAAGAAATTGAAAGGTGTAAAGACAAGAGGTTTGGATGGATGGGCAGCAGAGGTGGTAATGAATTTAGGACAGAAAGCAAAATTAAAACTATTATCATGTTTTAATAAGATGGCACAGAAGACAGATTTTTTGGATGGTTGGAGTACTACAAGAGTAAAGCTATTATTTAAAGGGAAGGGTAAGGATCATAGAAAGTTAAACAATTATAGACCGGTAGCAATAACTTCAGTGCTATGTAAAGTTTTTTCATATATGATGGCTGGAAGAGTTGCAAAATTGATGGAAGAAAATAATATAGTGGGAGAAATGCAAGGAGGTTTTCGATGAGATAGACATATAGGAGATAGTTTATTGGTAGTCATAATTTATGGATATGAGTAGGAATACAGATAGACAGTTATATATGGTTTTTATAGATATAGAGAAGATATATAATAGAGTAAATAGAAATTATGGGTAAGTTTAGTAAATTTGGGAATAGATGGAGCTTTAGTGGATATTAGTAAGAAATTATATGAAAATAATTACTATACGTATCAATTAGGAAATATAGAATCAGTTAAAGTTAAAAATGGGGTGGGACTAAGGTAAGATGTCCTCTGTCATCTATTTTGTTTTTGTTGTATATGAGAAAAATGGAGAGAGCAATAGAAAGACTAGGAAGAGATGTAGAGATACCATTAATAGGTGGCAAGGGAGTATATATATTGTCGGGTCTTTTATTTGTGGATGATGTTCTTTTGTGTGCAGAAAAAAGGAAAGATACCGAAGTTATGCTGAGGACATGCGCAAAGGTGGGTAAAGAGATGGGGATTAAATTTAGTGAAAAAAAAATCAAAAGACAATGATGATTAATACTGAGGAAAGAGAAGACAAAGAATTTTTACTGGGGGATTCAAAGTTAAGTGTGATGAATAGATGTAACTATTTGGGAATCATCTTAAGTAATCAGAGAAATTGTTTGGACGAAAGGGGGAAAAAATTGATAAATGAAGCAAAGAAAAAAAAGGGATTGATAAACAAATTAACAGTGTTCTCGTATAATAAATATGATGTAGCTAGAATTGTATGGAAGGGAGTGGCAGTAGCAGGGTTACTTAGAAAAAAGAGAAAGTAGGAAGACATGCATTAGATGCAGAAGTGTGGACGACAAAGGAGGCAATTCAAGGAGAAATGGGATGGTCAAGTTTTTATATGAGAGATACAAAAAGCAAAATGAAAATGTTTGGTAAATTGCAGTTTATGGATAATAAAAGAATAGCCAAAATAGTATTTAATTGGGTTATGAACAAAGGGCAGGCAACAAGATGGGTGCGAAAGGTAATGTGATGTGCAGAAGACTTAGATAAAGAATTTATGAGGGATGATTGTGCTAGGAGAATTATAGTGTTAAGGAATGGGATAGAAGAACAGATGCATTAATAAAGAATAGGGAGTTGCAGAGATGGAGAGCTAATATAAAGAGTAAAAAGAGTTTAAGAGTAAAAAGAGTTTAAATATTTATAGAAGTAAACAGAATATTGGGTGTGTGTTAATTTATGATAATAGCAAGGAAAGTAGTTTACTGTTTAAGACTCGAAGGGGATCTTTAGCAACAAGGGAATATACACATAAATTGAAAAATATGGGTGATTTAGTCTGCAAGTTGTGTAAGGAAGGCATTTTAATTGAATTTAAATGTCTGAAAGCAAAAAGAGTACAAATAATGAAGCTGTGGAAGAATAAATATGAACAAAGTGATTATACAGAAAGTAGCTTTTTGTTTTTTATGCTGGGTTTGGGAAAAGATAAGGGCATTTTAGATATAAAGGCCATGGAGTTGAAAAGATTATGTTGTGGAAATGGGATGAAGCAGGGTAGAGAAGAATATGGAAAAACTTGGGCTGGGGAATGGAAAGGGAAGTCAAAGTGGCTAACAGGTTTCTCTGGGCATAGATGCTGAGAGATTCCTTACTCCATATAAGGAGAAATCACAGTGCATCACATCACATCAGCTGTTTATAAAAAGAAAAATTATAAGACATCAATGAATATAAGTCCTATGGTGTCTTTTAGAGCAAAAGTTAATATAAAAACCAATCTTATTTTCAAGGAAACACAATATTTTGTTCTACTGTTTAACAATTCCATTCCCTGCCATTGCTCATCTGAAAGCTAAAAAAAAAAAAAAAAGGTATACAAAATGTATGCATATAATAAATCATATTGTAGATAATTTAGCTCCCTTTCTAACAGCATTTTCAAAATGTCAATACAATTTAAATATTTTTTTTAGGAAAAAAAAACAACAACAGAAAATTCATATTTGAGATTTTTAAAATAAATTGTTAGAAGCTATTAAGTATGTACTATATTAATAATGACATTTTTATGTTATAACAAAATAAATTCTCAATGGATATTTTTTTAACTATAAAAAGAAAATTAAGTTTATTGTATTTTTTAATATTAATTTATAAAGAAATTGTCTATATAATGATACACACAATGTAAATATTTATGCATTCAATGTATATGAATGAACAGATATGTATAAATTAACCAAATTCACTCAGTAATTTATTTTTGTTTTCATCTTTATTAATGTTATTATTACATAAACAGCTTGAAAACAAATTAATATATAATCTAATATTTATTAGATAAGATAGACTCCAAAACAGAAACTTTCTATTTAAAACTTGCTAGAGCAATGAAGGACACTTATCCCCCCCCCCCCAACAAAATTGTTAATAATAACTGGCAAATAAACTTACATGATATTTTATTGAAAATAGAATAATTTAAAAAAACTTCTTATTTTAAAGCTAACATATCAAAATTTACAATTTATGAATAATATTAAATTAATAAAACTTTAAAAATAATTTAATTCATTTTTATATTTTTATTAAATATATTTTTTCTTAGCTTTATTGTTTGTCATGTTAGTTTTATAGAGCATTTAATATTTTATATTTTTCATTATGTATTATGTGAAAATTGTATTTTTAATCAAATGCATAAAAAAAAATAGAGGCAAAGAGAATTATCTTCTTTAAGTAATTTGAATAATTTAGCAATACAAAAAAAAAAGTTTTCAGTTTTAATTTTATTTATTTATTATTATATTATTTTAAAAAGAGTTGAAAGAAATAACTTTTAAATAATTTGAATCATGATTAATTATAAAATTGTTAATTACAGAGCATCTATTATTTTAAATACTATTAGAAACATGTAAGTTATAAACAATGAGGATTGCCAATTCCTCTACAAGCTTTATGATAAATGCTTAGCCAGAGCCAGCACTTAAAATATCTCTGTCAGGACCCCCCCCCAAACCCCTGACCATGGTTTCATGCTTTGGCACTCCTCAGAGAGGTATCAGGGTAGGTTCAGACACTAGATCTAAAAAATATCAACCCAAAGTCAAGCACTTATCTAAAAGTTATCTATTGAGTGGAAAATCTGAAATATTAGAAACATGGTTTCAAATAATAGATAAATAATAAAGTATTCACACAAACATTTTCAGAATAGTATCATCATATAAATATGATTACTGAAATAAATTTAACACAGGAAGTGATCATCGATTAGTAAGATGTAAGATACATATTAATGTAAAACTAGAGAGACAAAAATTATTAAAAAAACAATATTTACAGTTGATATTCCTAATCTTCAGAAACATTCTAATGAATTTAAATTAGAACTTACAAATCGGTTTCAAGTATTAGTAGATTTTGAACATGATTCAGATTTGAATGACATTAATAGGAAAATAAGCGATACACTTTTAAAAACTGCAACAAAGATAGCTGGTAGAAAAAAGCAGCAATTGACCAATAAAATTTCTACTGAGACTAGAGAATTTATGAAGAAAAGAAGGAATATGAGGATATACAACAATGATGCATTAAAAAAGATTGAATATCTCGAATTTTGTAAAATGGTGTGGAAAAGAGTTGAAAATGATATAAGAAAGTATAATTGTGAACTAGCAAGGAAAGCTGTAGAAGAGAATAAAAGTCTAAAGAGTGTAAAACAACATTTTGGTATTGGTAGGAAATTTATATCTGCAATAAGAAAAAAAGATGGCATTATTACTAAAAAGAGAGATGACATCATAAAATGTGTAGAAGACTTCTATCAAGAATTATATAGTAATAAAGAACAAGTGCCTCCTATACATATTATATCTTCTGAATTGCCCAGAATTTTGAATGAGGAAGTGAGACATGCAATTAAATTTATGAAGAAAGGGAAGGCTCCAGGTAATGATGGAATTGTAATTGATATATTAAAAGAAGCAGGTGAAGAAATAGAAAAAATTTTTTGACAAAGTTATATACCAAATGTCTAAATGATAAAGATGTACCAGATGATTGGAAGAATGCAGTATTAATATTAATATTTAAAAAAGGTGATAAAGAAGATATTAGAAATTACAGACCTATCAGTCTTTTATCAGTTTTATACAAAATTTTTACTAAGATAATTACAACTCATCTACAGAAAACACTGGATTTCCACCAACCAAGAGAACAAGCTGGATTTAAAAGTGGTTTTAGTACAGTAGATCATATCCAGGTATTGAGAGAAATTATAGAAAGGACAAATGAATATGAGTTGCCATTATGCTTAGGATTTGTAGACTATGAAAAGGCATTTGATTCTATAAACATTTCTTCAGTGATTAAAGCATTGGATCATCAAGGTGTAGATCCAGGATATTGTCATATTTTGAAGAATATTTATAAAAATGCAACAGCAACAATTAGATTACATAATGATAGTAGGAAAATCAACATTGAAAAGGGTGTAAGACAGGGTGACTCCATATCTCCAAAACTTTTTACAGCAGTGCTGCAAGAAGTATTTTGTGGATTAAAATGGGAAGCTAAAGGAGTGAAAGTAAATGGAGATTATTTAAGTCATTTAGATTTTGCAGATGATGTAGTTGTTTTTGCAAATAATGCTTTAGAGCTACAGGAAATGTTGCAGGAGTTATCAGATGAAAGTAGGAAAGTAGGACTAAAGATAAATGTTAAAAAGACTAAAGTAATGTTTAATAGATTTTCTCAAAATATGAAAATAAAGATTGATTATGATGAGTTAGAAGAAGTTAACAGTTACAAATACCTTGGTCAGATTATTAATACAGATGGAAATATAATGGATGAAATTAATCATAGAATTAAACTTGGTTGGAGTGCTTTTGGTAGAAATAACTTGATACTAAAAGGAAATATGCCTATGTGTTTGAAAAGGAAGGTTTTTAATAAATGTGTTTTGCCAGTTCTTACTTATGGATCTGAGACTTGGACACTTAATAGAAGAGCAATACAGAGACTTCAGACCACTCAAAGAAGTATGGAGAGATGCATGTTGGGAGTAACAAGAAGGGATCGAAAACGCAATGTATGGGTAAGAGAACAAACAGGTGTTACTGACCTCATTGAAAAAATTAAAAGACTGAAATGGAGTTGGGCTGGACATATTGTTAGAAGAGATGATAACAGATGGACAATTGAAATTTTAAACTGGATTCCAAGAGATTGTAAAAGACCCAGAAAGAGACCATATGTGAGATGGATGGATGAAATAAGAAAGTGTGCAGGGGTGATGTGGAGAAGACAAGCTAATGATAGGAAAAAATGGATTGAACTTGGAGAGACCTTCATCCTGCAGTGGATTGATAATGGTTGATGATGATGATGACTGAAATATGCATTTTAGTATATTACAACAATTTTTTTTCTTCTTATATAAATCAGGCTATGGAAAAAGTTGAAATTGTCTACTTGATTGTAATATTATTCTTTTTTTTTTTTTAATTTATTTTTAATTTCGATGAAAATGTTTAATTAATTATATTAATAAAACCATTAATGAAATATAATTAATAATAATTATATATTAAAGAAACTTTTGGCCTAGTAACTATAATAAGAATAATATGGTTTTTGTTACATGCATTCCTAAATATAATAAAAAAAATTAATTCATTTAATGGTAAAGATCCAGTCATTCATTATTCTACCACTATTGTGAAAAGTTATTATATTTTTAAAAAAGCAAAGAAAGAAATAAAAAATGCAATAATTACAAGAAAAATTAAAAGGGGTGAAAAAAAAGGTCACTAGAAGTTAGATTTAGCATTCTTCTCTCAGTTCTATATTGTATTTGCTAACATCAAATCATCTATATAAAACTTTGTGTTCACATCTATCAGAAAAATGACAAGCTGGATCAAGACAGGAAATCATATTTATGAAAACATAAAGCAAAGATCATAAATTAACATTTTTCAATGGTTTAGTACATTATAAAAAAAACATTTGACTGTAAGCATTTCTCCTATGAATATTTAAACTCAGAGACACTATGAAGATTAATATTGTCAAGAGAGTATGACTAGATGATTCCATATCTTTAGCTTCTTATAGGAAAAATTTTGTAGATTAAAATGGAAAACAAAAATAAAATAAAAATTATTTAAGACACTTTAGATTTTGTGGATGACAGTTGTTTTCACAAATAATGCTTTGAAGTTTTAAAAAAATGTTACTAGAACTATAAGGTAAAAGATAGAAAGTAAGACTAAAGATAAATACAATAATCTCTCATACTAACAGATACTTGCTTAATTGTGAATCACTAAAATAGTGATATTTTAAATTTTATACATATATATGTATATTTTGGCAATTTACATTTAGATGCCAATTTAGTTTTCAGGGTTCATATATTTGTTTGGCAATTTCTTAAACTTTATGTAATTATTATATATTGTATTCTGCATATAAGATCTTTACATTAAAATAAATGATATCTACATCTAATGCTTATTGTAAAAAAGAAGTATTAAACATCATACTTGTTTTTTTTTTAATTAATTATTTTACCATAATATTATTTTTGTTTAATTTTTACATTCAATATATATGTATACAGAATCTTTACTAAACAGTCTACAAACTAATTTTATTTCTATGCCATACTGTTTAAAAAAAAAATAGGGAAGAAAGATAACTTTTTATTTAATAGAAGATAGTGACTTGAATAAATAAATAATTTAACAATACAAAACAAAAAAAGATATTAACTATATTAATTGTAAGAATGTTAATTATATGTCATCCTTTATTTTAATTATTATTAAAAATCTGTTTCAAGTAATACGATTTTTTACATATATTTTAGACTTCATAATAATATTTTCATCATAAGTAATGCTCCATAAATATGACCATTCAAAAAAGATACACTTTAATACAATGTAACAATAGAAGCTTATAAACTGAATTATATAAATTGTGGAACCGCCTATAGTTATTTTATCAGATTATTATAATTTTTAAATTTCTTTTTATTTTTATTTATAAATGTTTGTGCTAATAAAATAATTAATAAATATTAAAGATTAATAAAATATACTTGTATTAACAAAATAAGATTACAGTAAAGTAACTCTTGGTTCACCATTATAATAATACCATCTCACTTTATCATTATAGAAACTTGTCCATACTCGCCACTAAATAGTTACATGTGCAAATCAAATTATTTCAAATTACACATAATAAAAATGAATTTAAATAATGTCTAAATGTTATGTGGAATATCATATGCAGTAAGAAAAAATACAAAAAAGATGACTATCAATGAGATGGATGAATTTCATTGTGTTAATAAGATGGCTTTATTTCTCAGAAGTTCATAAGAAATTTGAATGAAGTGATAAAGGTGAACACAATCCACGAACCAAGCTCCTGAATTTGACACTCTAACACTGCACCAAACTATACAAGGCATCATAGTAATGAAAGCATTTTAAAGCAACCTGAAAAACAGTCAAATAATTCATTGTTTTGGAGAAATGATGTTCACGTAATTGCCAGCAGTTTGTGTCAATTTGACAACATCCAATAATAATAATACCAAGATATCAAGTTAGCTAAAATACAAAGGCAAAAAAAAAAAAAAATTGCTCACCATTTATATGTTAGTTAATTTAGTGAGTAATGCTTCAATTTTTTTTTTTGGAAGATTGTTAGATCAGCCTTAAGCTGCACAGTATGCTATTTAAAACTGTTTTACCTTTCATATAATAATTTTTTCATTTACACATAAGTTTCTGGTGCATTATGCTAGAAAATTAATTCATATTGCTACTTTTCGAAATTAAAAGCAGTCGAGTATATATCAAATTAGTCTAATCATCATTTAAATGAGCTAGAAGATTGTCCTGAGTGACTATTCTAAATGACATATTTTTCAAATCCACAAAAAAATATATAATTTAAAATATTTCATTTTCTATCTATTCAAAGCAACATTTAATACTAATTTATTTGATATATCAATAATAGAATGGCTAATGTTGTTTATAGTGAATTAATATAAACACAAATGCATGAAAATACATTTATAATATATATTTATTAATATAACATGAAACAAATATACAATTACATATTACACTATATACAGTGATTATACTCTGACAGTTTGTCTTGCATCCACATCAAGTTTTTTACCCATTTAGTTTTGACAGCTGATGTCTCTGGAAGAATATGTATTCTGTCTTTCAGCTTTATGACAGTAGTTCTCTGGAGAACATGTATACCATCATCAGCTATGAAGCAGTTGTTCTCTGATGAAAAATGTGTTTGCTGCCATTCAACTTAGTGAGAGTTGTTCTTTGGAGATAGTGTTTCTGCCTTTCAGCTATGTGACATTAGTTCTCTGTCATTACATTCAAATGGATTGACCATTTATGGCAGATCTCCATGCACAATGACAGAAATTGGATTCAGTGAGCATTATCATCTTTTGGCCCATTAATACCATTGGATGGTATGTTATCCGTATCTATAACCATTGGTCCATGGCGATGAATACTCAATCCGATCAAGATAAGATAAATCTGGACTATTATTCCATTATTTAAAAGGTGAGTTATAACATTCTTTCACCCTGTCTAAAATTAGCCCAAGAGAAAATAGTCCTTCAGATGCTGTGATGGACACCTTCATCGCTTTCTGGCTTTATCAGGCTTGAGGATTTCATCAGCAGGTTCAATGTCATCCTTGTAAATCTTGAAACCATAGGTTCATCATCACAGTTCGACTGCAACGCCGGAACCTTTTTGTTGACTGATGACTGGTGATGTGTAATTTAACCTTAACTGATTTCTGGGTCTATAATGTTGTTATCCATCAACTCTTTTAATTACCACTGTTTGCAATCCTTTAACTTTGATCACAACTGATGGAACCCATTTGGTGCTTCTACTACATATATAATATAGAATCTGGGTGCCTATCTGCACTTTAGTATTACTACTTCCATTTCCCTCTCTAATATACAAATTAAAAAGCGTATGAAACACTTGAACGAGAAGCTATAAAGATTCCATAAATTATTATACGCTAAGCGCTTTCGAGGCCATTTGCCTCATATTCATAGTGGTAATGCTAGGTGCAGAATGAGGAAATAGGGCAAGGAAACAAAGCAATATGCAAAACGCATGCAAATGAACTAGATAGTCCAACGTTTGGAGATGTCAAAGCAGGTGTCCCGTCTATTGATAGTTATTTTTGCTATTGATGAAGTATGCTTCTCTGATTTTCCACTTGATGTCGTTTTCTTCAGTGCAGACTATTTTGGACCTGGAGGGTTCAAACCCATGTCCTGTCTTCTTGAAATGTTCTAAGAATGTTGATGAGTTATCATTATTTTTCTTTGCTCTTTGGCTTCCCCAAAATAAATGGCCCGGCAACCAGGTTGTGGGCATGCTATGCTGTACACAACATGGGGGGGTCTGAGAAGGTTCGATTTTGTCCTTAGAGTTATTGATTAGACGATTAGTGCATGGGGGTGTATGAAAACTAATTTTAAATTTGTTGGACAAAACCTTAATTAATTGGTAAGAGATTTTAGGTATGTGTGGAAGAGTAATATAAGGAAGATTAATATCATTATTGTCTGCGATTTTCTTATAAAATTGTTTGATTTTGTTGTTAATAGTGTTGAGTTTGTAGCCTGCTTGTAGTAGGTCTTTGGTGTAGAGATGTATATTGTTCTTTTTATCCGCTTCAAACTTGCACAGTTGCATATTCCTGTATAAAAATGCTTGAAGGCCTACAAATTTGTGAGAGCTTGGTGAATTGGAGTGTGGGTGTATAAAGCCTCTGATTTCAAAGGGCTTTATTATCATTGAGTAATTTATTGTTCTCTCATCCTGTGTTAGACGGTCAGGGTATTTTAGACTTTGGAAAGCATCTTCTGCTGTGAAATTGATAGTTAGATTAGTGTTTTGCGATAAATCTTGTATGATACTATTTGTAGTGTGTTGGTTGGCTAAGATGAATATATCATCGACATACCGCACGTATATAGGGTGAGGGCAGTCAGCTTGATATTTGGATACGATTAGTTTTTCATAGTGTTTAAGGAAGATTCTGGTAACAATTCCACTGAGTGGGAGACCCATGGGCCATCCACTTTTCATGTTATACCAACCGTACTCAAATGTGGTATAGATGTGTTTGTCCATCCATGCCAAAAATGTAACGATGAAATTAATGCGTTCAGCTGACAGCATATTAGTCAGTTCTTGTTGGATAATTTGAATGGATTGTTTTCTGTCAACTGATCTGTATAATTCTGATCTGTATAATTCTTTGACGTCGAGGGTAGTCATGTAAAAGTTGTTTTCGATCGTGGCTTTTTTGATTTTTTCCACAAATTGAAAAGATGAATTAATAGAATAATTTCCAAAGCCCAAGCTGTCTATTAGTAGTTGATTAACCATTTTAGCAGTTTGAAAATAATGAACTCCCCCAAAATCCATCATCATTAAACGCAGTGGTTCTCCAGGCTTATGGAGTTTAATATTGGCAAATATTCTTGGAGCTTTAGTGGAGGACGGATAAACTCAGTAGTATTCTGCAATTGAAATGCCTTTGTTTTTATATGGACGGAGAATGGAAGAAACAAATTTATCGTGGTTAAGCTTGTTGTTGAATTGTGCAACAGGAGTGAGTTGTAAATTTCCAATTTGTTCGTTTATTTTCATCCTATAATCCTGGGAATGTAAAAGCACAAACCTGTTGCCCTTGTCTTCTTTAAGGCAGATTAAATTATTGCAATCTAAAAACTGTTTCGTAATTTTGATGTCGCTATTAAACTGTTTCGTAATTTTGATGTCGCTATTCCATCTATTATCCCTTATGTATAACTGTTTCACTTTAATAGATTTAGCTATATCTGTTATAATGCTATCTCTATGCAGGATATTAATTACATTTGCTTCGACATTAGCGATAAGCTCTAGTTTGGGTTGTCTCCATTGGCCTCCTATGAATCTCGGTCCAAGGGAAAGAACTTTTGTTATTCTATCAGGGGGGGGGGGGGTAAGGCTAGTCCTATTAACATACAAAGCTTGCTGTAAGTCAATATTTATGTTTTGTTTATAAGCTAAAAATTTGATTTTAAGAACAAAACGTTTGCGGTGGTTTATTTCTGTAATGTTGAGTTTATCGATAATCCATTGGGGGAGGGAACTATTTGCTGTTATTGTGAGCCATCTTTTTCTTTCTTTATGTAATGCATTCTTGCATCCTAGGATGATAAAAGTCAAGAGGTGCTTTTGTAGTTTATTAATGATTTTGTCACGGTTATATATAGAGTTGTCTATTTTTATTCTGCAGCAGTTTGGAACAATGTTAAATTTCTTGCATTCAGACAAAAATGTTAGGTGCTGTTCCAATGTTTTGACTGAAATGCCAAGGCGTAATGTAAGCCTTTGTTGATAAAAGTTCATATTTGTAAAATATTAAGGATTTTAAAATTCTCACTCGATAATTTAATATACAAATTAAAAAGCGTATGAAACACTTGAACAAGAAGCTATAAAGATTCCATAAATTATTATACGCTAAGCACTTTCTAGGCCGTTTGCCTCATATTCATAGCGGTAATGCTAGATGCAGAACGAGGAAATAGGGCAAGGAAACAAAGCGATATGCAAAACGTATGCAAATGAACTTGATAGTCCAACGTTTGGAGATGTCAAAGCAGGTGTCCCGTCTATTAATAGAGTTATTTTTGCTATTAATGAAGTATGCTTCTCTGATTTTCCAATTGATGTCGTTTTCTTCAGTGCAGACTATTTTGGGGCTGGAGGGTTCAAACACATGTCCTGTCTTCTTGGAATGTTCTAAAAATGTTGATGAGTTATCATTATTTTTCTTTGCTCTATTATAGGTGTATCTATGCTGCGGTGTCCTGTTGATTATGCCTGCTTTGATTTCCCCAAAATAAATGGCCCGGCAACTGGGTTGTGGTCATGCTATGC
The DNA here is from genome assembly GCA_028023455.1 of Epiperipatus broadwayi. Lineage (NCBI taxonomy): Eukaryota > Metazoa > Onychophora > Udeonychophora > Euonychophora > Peripatidae > Epiperipatus > Epiperipatus broadwayi. Next base: position 551,891 of record JAQFVV010006489.1, read on the forward strand.
TGTAAATGACATGGGGGGTCTGAGAAGATTCCATTTTGTCCTTAGAGTTATTGATTAGACGATTAGTACATGGAGGTGTATGAAAACTAATTTTAAATTTGTTGGACAAAACCTTAATTAATTGGTAGGAGATTTTAGGTATGTGGGGAAGAGTAATATAAGGAAGTTTAATATCGTTATTATTGTCTGCGATTTTCTTATAAAAGTATAAATGAGAACTGATAGATTAGTTCTTAGAATACTGTTGAATATTGGTTCAACTGGTATTTTGCCAGTGACTGTACTTGGGGTAGAATGCTGTGCAACATAGTGATAATATGAGTGTTCCAACTTCCTATGTCACTCTTTTTTAGCATTTTTTTGTTTTTTAAGCTGGTCTTTCAGCCTGGTCGTCGCTCTCAAGAAGAAATGGTGAGTTGAACCTAGCTCAATGCTATTCTTGGTACATAATTTTCTGAATATAGTTGATGTAAATATTGTGCCATTGCCTGAAACTATAATTTTGTGCAGACCATGTGCAGCAAATAGTCTTCTAAGAGTTTTTAATAGTTGCTGTGAACTGGAGTGGTGATACTTCCACTATCTCCAGCCACTTGAGGCTATGAATTGATGACTATTAGTAAGAGTTTGTCCTTCCATGAGCCTGTATGGTTAACATGAATTCTGGTCTACCGATCATCAGATTCAGGTCACTGAATTGCTTTGTTCTTCCCTGGCATGTTTTGGTTCATCTTGTAATACCAGCAAAGATGGATCTTAGATTCAATGTCAGAGTCAAAAGTCGATCATTAAACACACGATCTAGTTAACTTCTTACACACTCCCCAGAAAATATCTGTCACATAGCTGAACAGCTGTGTACACATTCTCCAACAAAGAATTACTGCCATAAAGCTGAAAGGCAAAATATACATTCTACCAGAGAAATCAACTGTCAAAGCTGAACGGATAACAAAGGAAGGCAATCCATATTTAGGACTGGAAGCAGCTAGAACCTAATGCAGAGAAGAGGCATACTATCAGAGTATCGCCACCGTACTACTCATGAGGCAGGCTATCACAGTACAGCTGGAAGTGGTAGATAAAATTGAGTACTTGGAATCCCCTCTTTCTATAGCTGGCTGTCACAGTATAGCTGGAAGTGGTTGATAAAATTATGAGTACTTGGAATCCCCTCTTTCTATAGCTGCATGACAACTAAAAGTTATACCTCACTAACAATAGCAAGTGGATGTATAATTGCAATATATAAGATAAACATGCAAGTATATGTTAACATTATATTATCATATATTTATGACAGTAGTTCTCTGCTGGAAAATGTATATACTGCTGTTCAGCAATGTAACAATTATTCTCTGGAGAACATTTATTCTGTCTTTCTGCTTTGTGATAGTATTTCTCTCCTGGAGAAGGTCAACTAAGTAACAATGTTCTCTGGAGAGCTTGTATGGAAAATACTGACATTCAGCTATGTGACTAGTTCTCTGATGAAGACCATGTATATTGCAGTTTAGCTATGTAACAGCTATTCTCTGTACTTACCTATAAATGGTTTGACTATTTATGACCAGATCCCCATGCACAATGACAGCAATCAGATTCATATTAGTCATTGTATATATATAATTATCTATAAGTATAACCATTGCTATACTCAATCTGATCAGAATAAGATAGAATCTGAACTAGACCATTATTTGAAGACAAGGTGAGACATAACAGTCATCTTTCCCATAAACTTAACCCAAAGATCAAAAAAAAAAAAAAATCATAATATAAAACTGAATACATATATGTTACTATGAATGTGGTTGGATAGTTACCATAAAATATTTCTAGCAAATTTGTACAATCACTAAAATTATTATTGTTTGAAAATAACACATTCAAATTTCACTAGTAATTGTAGGCCCCTTTTAATGTTCTTAAGTTTTGCTATACTAATTGCAGTTGAGAAGAGTAAGTTTAGAATGTATGATCAAAGAGAAAAAAACCTTTTAATAATTTTATTCATTCCAACAAATCAAAGGGTGATGATATTTTGATATACATAAAATATTTTTTTTTGCATTTACACTTCAGTCTTGCATTTTGAAATGCAAAACATAAAAACTTTTATTCTGAATCACAAGATTGAGTAATTTGGCTCCACGTTGTGGTCAATTTTTGATGGCAAGTCAAAAATACAACAAATACAATCTTTGCTGCTTAATCAACTGTCTTGAACTTCAAGAGCTGATTATCAAAAGACTTCATTATCATTCCTGTTTGAATTTGAAAAGATCAAGAATGTTCCTTCTCTTACACATTTAATTTCTTTTGTTGACTCATCTAAAATTGTTTATCATCAATTTTCTTGATCTGAAATATGAATACATGGAAATGCTAATCCTTGAAAATAATTATTTCTGAATGTGTAATCATTTACTGTTGCATTTTCTAGATTTCCAGATTGAAAATCTAAGATTTTATGTGGAATGTTGGAAAAAGCTAATCCATGCTTAGGTCAGTATCCATGTTTTAGGAGTAGACCACTTTGTCTTTTTGATAAGAGCTATTCTTTATTAAGTGATGAGTCCATTTTTTACATCTTGGTTCCCTCTTTCGACATTTCCTTAACTCTGACTATAACTATATTTTTTACATCTTGGTTCCCTGTTTTGACATTTCCTTAAATCTGACTATGACTAGGTTTGCCATGAACAATTTTAAAATTAGATCAGAAAATTTTTTAACCTAAGTAACCGTAATTTGGTTAGCAAGTTCTTTACCATTGTCAAATTATAATCCTGATAGTGATTTGAAAAGAATGAACATCTTAATGATGCTCCTGCACCCTTCATCTGGTGTCATGGATTTGAAAATTATTTATTAAATATGAATTTCTTTGAATGATTTTGACAATTTAATATAAATCTGAAATTAAGGATCTGTGACTGAAACCAATTAAATCTACCAACACCTGCAATTGAATTCTTTAAAAAACATTCATATGACAAATTTTAATTGTTTTCCATTTTTGCTTTTAATGTTATAACTAACAAAAATTGTGGCAGTCTCTATGCTAAATTTTGGTACTTATTTCACAGATATTTCATCGTTTTAATCTTGTTTATCATGACAAGCTGTAACATATGCATTATTTGAGGAATCAAATAGTTGTTCATTATAAATAAAATATTTAATATTTTTAGAATTTTTTAAGAGCATAAATTAACTTGATAATTCCAGTTACTACAGCACATTATAACTTCAAAAACTTGTATCATTATCATTCTTTTTAATATTTACTGAGGCTATAACCTCGATAATATGCATATAAAATGTGATAGAGGTTCCTACTATCACATTTTATACGCATATTATCGAGGTTATAGCCTCAGTAAATATTACTATGTAATCAATGTGCGTTTTTTTTTTTTGTTTTTTTGCTTAAACGCTTCATTTTATTAAATAATTATGTCAACAATGTTATTAGAGAATATTCAACTGAATCTTTTTGTAAAATATATGCAAGGATAGCTTTTCAAAATATTAACATACAACAAATAATTAAATTAGAATATGATAGTAGTCTATGCCCTGCATGGTTTTAATGTAATAGTAAAATGGAGGATTCTGAAGCTTAAGTTCCATAGATTGCAGATCCAGCTGTCACTTCTAGTGCTTGAATTTCTTATAAATTCCTGAGCAATAAACTATTTAATTATTTCTTGAATATGAATTTAAAATATATACCCATTGCAGCAAATCTGAATATATATAAAGAACGCAGCATTTTTTTCAAAATATTTATGAAAATCAATAATTCAAATAATTAAACATAGATTTTTAAATCAAGATGTTCAGTAAATTAAAAATATAATTCAATACAGCAAGCCTGAACACTGAGAATGGATGATCATATTCTATAATGTTAACTAATAATGAGCAGTGAAAGGACATTTTCACTAGTAAATGTGAACAAAATAAACCATAGTTCATATTCATTAATGGTGACTATTGAAAAACACTCTTACAGTAATAAACTTGCCATACAGTAATGCCACTTAGTGCAAGCCTTAATACTCAATGGATGCAAGAAGGTTTGTGCATAAAATCCCTATCTAGTGCTACTCATCTAATATTCTGAAACGGGAACCTCCTAATCCCTTGCTGTTTCATCATCAATCTAGTAGCCAACTCATCTGTGTTAGATTCGAATCTCATTTAAACTATATGTAAAATAAAACTACAATTTGCTGTCATGGCTGTCTGAACAGCATTATATATTTACATACAAAAGAACGCTATAATTAGATAGGTTTGATAGAATTATAGCGTATTATTATTATTAATATCGCGTTTATTTTAAGAAAATACTTTTATTATGTTAAATAATGATAAGGTTCAATTTATTAATAAATTTATTATTTTAATTCGTACGTGGATATATAATCCAACCTATATTTGTAATGTATATAGGGGTGGCGTGATTTAAAACATTAAAATGTGTTATATATTAAAATGTTTATTTAAAAAATGTTAAAAAGGTTTTCTTTCAAATGTGCTGAGAAGTCTTCTTTAAAAATAGTGTGTTATTTTTTTCTTAGAATTAAAAGTTGGTTAGAAACAGATTTGTCGTAAACAAGTATTTAATTAGTGACCGCACCTACCTTTGGTCAAGTTAAAAAGTCATTTTAAAATCTGGCTAATTGAAATTGCGCCAGATATAAACATTTAAGTTATTTTTGGATTAAAATTGTTTATGGCAAAATAGTTTTACAAAATAACCATAAAAGTTATAACTGAAATACTTTAATAGTTTATCAAATATTTAAGATCAAAATTACATGTTTTTAGAATTTAATTAAAACGGAATTAAGGAAAAAGTTATAACACCTCAGAAACTTATCAGCATATTTGGAATCAGATTGTATGTTAACAAAATTAATTAAAAATGTAATCATGAAGCAAAGAAAAATTCTTAAAGGTGTTAAGCTGATAAGAAAAAGATATAAATGGGCCATATTTTGAGCGGGAAGAGAGACAGACTGAGATCTATAATACTGAGAGACACAGAGAAAAGATATACTGAGAAGAGACTCCATTTTGAAGCACATTTATATTAAAAAAATCAAATCTAGTTTTGAACTGAAATGTCCGGCTAGTGTGGCTGTCTTAGCTGTCACTCCGTAAGAAGGCGATGGATTCGTTTCCATCCGACACCGTTTATAACCAAGAATGCCGCTATAACATCTACCATCTAACCGAAAAAGAAAAGAATGCCACTATAATATCTACCATCTAACTGAAAAGAAGAAGAATGCTGCTATAATACCTACAGACCACCCGTAAAAGAAGAGCATGCCGCAAGCCACCCAGGAAACTCACCAAGCTCCAGCTCAAGCACCTACTAATACCGGTAAATCATTTTAAACTGCAGAGCTCTGTATATTTTCTGTATAATTTCATACTACCTTTTAAATTCTAGTTAGCTAACTAACCACTTAATATATTTTTAATGTTAAAGCTTTTCTTTTATTGTTTTAAAATCTGTAAATGATCCACTTGCTTTTAAAATCTCTTTGAGAAATTAATTAATGTTTCTACTTTAAACTATCACTGCAGTCACGTCTCTAGTTAATTTTTTTTTATCACATAGTTTTAATAGTTGTTATATTTATTTTATGATATGCTGACGCTTCGAAACAGCGAATACTAAATTTTAATATTTCAAGAAGAGATTAATTAAAACCTCTTCACGTAATTATTTATAATTTTATTTCTGTGCACTGTTTCGAAACCCTCTTAAGAAAATAGTAATGACTCGCTCGTTATTATTTAATTTTTTTTTTTTGATAATTGTTCGATTGTAAATTTTTGCAATGTGGCTTGTTTTAGTGAGGTTTAATTTTTAAATACTAAGAAATAGACTAACCTTGATAAATAATTTATAAGTATATTTGCTATTTAAGTTATTTATTAAACCCAGTCAAATATACTTTTCCCTCCTTTTAAATACTTGTCATTTGATCAATAACAAATTAGAGTTAGCTGGAACAGCAAAGATTATCTGTAATTATTCCCGTCTATAGCATATATTTTATCATGCTACCTAAGAGTTGGCTTCTATTTGATTAAGCTAATAAGCTATTGTTCTTGCCTATAGAATATTAAATTTTATAAAATGCTTTGCTTGGCGGATGTGATTCATTCACTTTAATATTTTTCTCGTTTTGCTGCCACGTATATTTACGTATTTAAGATGGAGCCTCGGTTAAGCCAGCACATCTTCCTCTCATAGGGTAGAGCAGTCACGAAGCCTGAGTTTAAGGCCAGGTTAGCACGTAAGTCCCCCGCCTTTCTGAACTATTTGTTCCTTTTCATGCAGCTTAACGATCGGTTTTCAGGGTACCGGCGTTGGTCGCAGAAACCCTTGATCTACCAATCCATCCACAGAGCGACTTTATTATTGTATTGCTGGTGCTATAGTGCATTAGTACATCCAGAGCAGCCAACTCTACCTCCCTATTTTAGTTCTTTCAGCAATTGTCTGAGATATTCTTAAAAGTCCGGTCAATCTAAGTTATTGCAGCCCTATTTAGGCTAAATAAATAAATATAAACAGACGAGAAACGTCTACCATAAGTGTTGACCAAGGTTTAGTTTAATTATTAGTATTCAGCCACACATTAAGAGGAGTCTGCATATGTTACACTATAGACATGGCGTAGTGATAAGCTATTTATTTAAATGCCTGCGTGCATTTATTATATATATATCCGTAAAATAATTGTATTCAAATTCTAACATATCAAAAGCAATCTATGGCTTTCATGAATTCATAAGATGAATAACCGTTGCATTCATCTTACTTAAATGTAAATTTATTTATTAATCTGATAAAAGAATCTGTCCGAAGAGCATACTTAAAACTCTTCAGCCATTAAATGCCTGCGTGCATTTCCACTTGTTATGTACTTTGTGATATATATTTTAGATAAAACTTATTATTGGAGAAATTAAAACTTTAGTAAATTAACCTAGTCCACTCTCAGTTTCATTATTCAATCCAATTCTCATTATTATTATGTTATAGAATATGCATTATTAAAGGTCTCCATTAAGTTAACTATTCGTTAGATACGATCAATTTGTAATTTAATTATGAGTCTCATTGTTTCTCCCTGACCTATGTCGGCCGCGAATAAAGGAGTATGCTACGTGTAATTTCAAGGTGGTCATTCGTAGGGTCTTGAGTCTTGGAGTACTGGCTTATGAGTTGAAGTGTGGTCGGGCTTGGGATGTCACAGTCCTAGTCTGGTCAGCTTCGGTCTCTTTTGCTTGGATTCTGAATTCTGTTATGCGAATGTACAAACTTGACTGTTACAATATGAAGTCTAGTTTCTGCCTTGTGGCTTTCTTCAGTGAGGATCCTGAGAGCATTACACCTAGACCTTAGAATCCAATGCAACCCTTCAGCAACCATGTTTTACCTATATAGTTAACTCTAAAACTATGAGTCAAAGATGAAAACATGCTTTTAATCCGAGCTCATTCACTTTGCTAGACTACAGATTTGAACCCAGTTCAGTAACTATACATTGTCTTTGTTTTTTTTTAAACCCCATAGTAACCATCCTATGGACAGGATTAATATACAACTACTAAAATATCATATGATTGCCATTTCCTACATTTACGTAAGCTGCTAATACAGTAGCAAACTTTCCATATAATAATGTCATGCAATGCAAGCCTTAGTAATCAATGGATTCAAAAATGTTTGTGCATAAAATCCCTATTTAAGGTCTACTCATCCAATATTCCCACATTAGTTTCTAACTTGTTGCTTTCATCAGTGAGGAGCCTTGGATCTGAGAGCATTGCACCCAGGATCTAATGCAATTCTTCAGCAGCCATTTTTTAAAGTATTTAATTAACAAAAAGCTATGAGTTCAAGATGAAAACACAATGTTTTCATTTCAAGCTCATTCATTAGTATAATCATACAAAAATGTATAAATACTGAACTGAGTTCAGATCTATATCATTATACAAAAGAATAAGCTTGGATTAAAAACGTTATTTTCACCTTGGATTCATAGCTTTATAATTAACAAAATAGGTAAAAGAGGGCTGCTGCAGGGTTGCATTAGATCCTAAGATCTAAGTGAGGTGCTCTTAAATCTAAAGTTCCTCATTGATAAAGCCACAAGCTAGAAACTAGTCTGGGATATTGGATATGTAGGTACTAGATATAAATTTTATGCACAAACCTTCTTGCAACCAATGATTACTAAGGTTTACAGTGTGAGCTACCATTATATGAAGAATTTACTAATGTATTAATAGCTTGGATAAGAATAAACAATGGTGATCATGTGATGTTTTAGTGGTTTTATACCACATCTATCCATAGGCTGATGATAATTGTGGTTTTTCAAAACCCAAAGACACTAACCAAATGAGCTTGGATTGAAAACATTTTTCTCTTGGACTGATAGCTTTATAATTAACAAAATAGGTAAAAGGTGGCTGCTGGAAGTTACAAAACTCCTCACTGATGAAAACTACAAGCCAGAAACTAGTCTGAGGATATTGGATAAGTAGATACAAGATGGGAATTTTATGCATAAAACTTTTTGCATCTAATGATTAACAAGGCTTACACCTGTAGGCATAGAAAATGATGATCATCATGTGAAAATACTTCATTAATGAATGTGAACAAATAATAGTGTATTATACATTTACAAATAATGAACAATGAAAATACACTTTCACATATACATGTGAACAGATAACACTATAATATGGCATATTCAATCATTACTTTAGTGAACACTTACTAGTAGAAATGTAAACATTATTGACTTTCACTTAACATTACATTAAACAAATATATTAAAAATATACATAAATATGTAAAACAATATAATAATTATTTCATTTTGACTAAATTTTTTAAGAATTGCATTACTGGTATCAGTCATCAAATAATATTCTGTATATAAATACTATTTATTTATTCATAATTTTCTTTTTTTAGAATTTTATAAAGTATGCAAATACAAATAATAAATAAAATACAAAATAAAAGATATTGGCCCTCCCATATAAATTGCATGCCAAACAGAGACTAAATTCTCACAGAAAGAATATTAATAGTTTACAACTGAGACCCTAAATACAATAAAACTATAGTATCTACTTTTATATAATGCCCATAATACACTTAAGAAATATATGAATACTAATATTGTATTATATTGCATATATATTTATTTAAAAATATAAAATAAATAGAAGCAATTCTGAACGTTTGTGATGATGGGATTTTAATTGTATTAATATATTGGACTATTACCATCATCTAATATTAAGTATTAAATGTCTTTATAAAAATTTAACTTTATTTAAATTTTCAACCTGGGCCCTTAGATTCTTGAATATTGAATTTTAAACTAAGGCTCTAATTAATTGGGCCAACCTATCAGAGGCAACAGTCACTAAACATTTCATATACTTATCTATGAAGTTTCTCCTGCTTTCTGCACTTTTTCTGAAGAGCAAAATTGATTAGTGGCTTGCATACATTATGCATAATCAGTGGAATTATTCACTATTGTCATTGTGAGCAGTTCTTTTCCTCTCTATCCAATATTTTGTATTTTCCAAAATGAACATATATTCATTGGTTTGTATCTTTTCCTCTCTATCCAATATTTTGTATTTTCCAAAATAAACATATATTCATGTTTTATACATGGTCTGCTATCTTAGACTCATCTGTTTTCTCTCTTCATTTTTCAATGGGATGATTAGTTTCACCAATATATATTGTTCCACATCCACATGGTATTTCATAGATGCAGTTTTTGTTTTTCAGCATTTCAAGTTTAGACTTTGTAGATGTTATAATTCTTCATAGTGTGGTATGACTCTGGAAAGCTGTTATGATGTTATACTAATTACAGATTTTCCTTAATTTGTCTGCTATTTTTGGTATGTATAGATACACTACAGTATCAATAATTGTTTTGTTATTTTATGGTTCTTTTTGTTGTCTATCTAAGCTTTTCCTAATAACAGCTGATGGATAGCAATTTTTTCACAAGAGTTTTTCTATATAGATCTTTTCTTTTTACAAATTGATAGTTTCTGAACAAACTTCTTTCATTCTGTTTCATAGTGATAGTATAACTCATGTTTTGTGTATCTTGTGTGATTGGATGTATATGCTAAGTATTTTCCTGTATATGTAGGTTTTCTATAACTTGTTTTGATTTTGCCATGAGGAAATCTTGTCACAGGAACATTTAACAATGCAAATTTTAGATCTTGTTCTAACTCTTTTGTAAATTTAATTGAAGGGAATATGTTGTTGTGTTTCCAGAAAGTTTGTAGTAATGCTGTAACATGAGGCCACACAACAAATGTATCATCAACATAGCGAAGCCAAACTTTAAGTGGATATGGATTAGTCTTTATGGCTGTGGTTTAAGTTCTTCCATGTAAATACTGCTAATCAGCAGTGACAATGTTGATCCCATGGCTACCCCTTGATTTTGTTGGCAGAATTCTGTGATGTATTGAAAGTAGATTGTTGTATATACAGAATGGTAATAATTCCATTATACTATCAATAGGAAAAATTGTTCTTGTTTGTAAGCTATCATCATTAGACTTCACATAGTACATTTGTGAATAAACTTTCCACATCAAAGCTTATTAGTAGATTAAATGATGACGATAGCTTACAAATAAGAACAGTTCTTCCCATTGATAGAATAATGGAACTATTACCATTCTGAACAACAAAAACCTATTTTCAATACAACACAGAATTCTTCCAGCAAAATCAAGAGATGGCTGTGAGCTCACTACTGTTACCACTGATAGATAAGCAATATTTACATGGAAGAACTTAAAACCCCCAACTATAAAGACCTCCATATTCACCTAAAGTTAGGCTTCGCTATGTTGATGATACACTTGTGATATAGCTACATGGTAGAGCACTACTACAAACTTTCTGAAAACACAACAACATATCCTCTTCAGTTAAATTTGCAATAGTCAAAACAAGAACAAAAATTGGCATTTTTAGATGTTCTTATGACAAGACTCCCTCATGGAAAAATCAAAACAAGTTTATAGAAAACCTACACATACCGGAAAATATTTAGCATATACAACCAATCACACCAGAAACACAAATATGGAGTTATACTATCATTATGGAACGGAGCGAAAGAAGTGTGTTCAGAAACCAGCAATTTATAACAAGATCTAATTCTTATGAAAAATGGTTATCCATCAGCTGTTAGTAGGAAAACTATAGATAGACAACATAAGAACCATAAAAAATAATAAAAAAAAGCATTGGTATTGTAGTGTATCCATACATACCAAAAATAGCAGACAAATTAAGGAACATCTGCAATCAATTTAGCATCAGAACAGCTTTCCAGAGCGATACCGCACTAAACTTGAAATACTGAAACACAAAAGCTATATCTACAAAAAACTATGCGAATGTGAAAGAAAATATATACTGATGAGACAAGTCACTCCATGGAAAAGCGATTGCAAGAGCAATAATTAGAAGAGAGAAAATAGATGAGTCTAAGGTAGCAGACTATGTATGGACCAATGAACATATGTTCAATTGGAAAAATACAAAAATATTGCATAAGAGAGGAAAATGCCCAAAGAAGAAAATTTAAAGAAGCTGCTCCCGTGAGAATGGTGAATAACTGCATAAATCAACCTACTGTGATTATACTTAATGTATGGAAACCACTGATCACCTTTGCTCTTTGGAAAAAGAGAAATCAGGGTGCAGAAACAGAAGGAACCTCATAGATAGGTATATCAAATTTCTGATTGTTGCCTTTGGACAGGATGGCTCAGTTAGTTAGGGCATTATCTTAAAATTCAATATTCAAGATTCTAAGGGTCCAAGTTCATTTCTCATGCTAGCACTGTCACTGAACAGGCCAGAAACACCCTAAAGAAGAGAGAATAAATATCTAAAAATATGGAACATATTCTAACCTGTGTGCTATTACTAACAGTTGAATATAATTGGAAAATTTAAATAAGATTAAATTTTTCTAAAGACACTCAATGCGTAATATTAGATGATGGAAATAGTCCATTATATAAATAAAAATAGAAGCAAAGGTTGAACTTTATGCGGAAAAAAATTAGGATAAAAACATGCTACAAATCTAACATCACATGATCACCATTTTTTATGCTTGCTCTTAACTGTTATTAAAACAGACAAAACTCCCTATACGTATTGCCACTCAGTGCAAGCCAGAGTAATCAATGGATGCCAGAAGACTTGCGCATAAAGTCCCCATCTAGTGCATACTCGTCCAATATCCCCAGACTACTTTCTGGCTTGTGGCCTTCCATCAGTGAGGAGCCTTGGATCTGAGAGCACTGCAAACTAGATCTTAGGATCTAAGGCAACCCTCCAGCAGCCATCTTTTATCTCTACTTAACTACAAAACTATGAGACTTAAATTGAAAACACCATAATATTTTCAATCCAAGCTCATCAACTTATATAGTCATATAAGTCTGAACTCAGTTTAGTACCTATACATTTTAGTGTCTTTGGTTCTTTAATAATCATAGCCACCACTATCCTTTTAGGCAGCATTGGTTTTAAGCCAATAAACATCACATGATCACCATTTCTTATGCTTGCTCTTAACTGTTATTAAAAAGGCAAAACTCTCTATACGTATTGCCACTCAGTGCAAGCCAGAGTAATCAATGCGAAATCAATAAGAAATGGTGACCATGTGATGTTCATTGGCTTAAAGCCAATCCTGCCTAACAGGAAAGTGGTAGCTATGGTTATTAAAGAACCAAAGACACCAAAATGTATAGGTACTGAACTGAGTTCAGACCTATATCACTATATAATCTGATGAGCTTGGATTGAAAATATTATGGTGTTTTCAATTTAAGTCTCATAGTTTTGTAGTTAAGTAGAGATAAAAGTCAGCTGCAGGAGGGTTGTATTAGATCCTAAGATCTAGATGCAGTGCTCTCAGATCCAAGGCTCCTCACTAACGAAGGCCATAAGCCAGAAACTAGTCTGGGAATATTGAATGAGTAGGCACTAGATGGGGACTTTACACACAAGCCTTCTGGCATCCATTGATTACTCTGGCTTGCACTGACTGGCAATATGTATAGAGTTTTGCCTATTTTAATAAGTCAAGAGCAAGCATAAGAAATGGTGATCATGTGATGTTTATTGGCTTAAAACCAATCCTGCCTAATAGGATAGTGGTGGCTATGGTTATTAAAGAACCAAAGACACCAAAATGTATAGGTACTGAACTGAGTTCAGACCTATATGACTATATAAGCTGATGAGCTTGGATTGAAAATATTATGGTGTTTTCAATTTAAGTCTCATAGTTTTGTAGTTAAGTAGAGATAAAAAATGGCTGCTGGAGGGTTGCATTAGATCCTAAGATCTAGATGCAGTGCTCTCAGATCCAAGGCTCCTCACTGACGAAGGCCACAAGTCGGAAACTAGTCTGGGGATATTGGATGAGTAGGCACTAGATGGGGACTTTATGCACAAGCCTTCTGGCATCCATTGATTACTCTGGCTTGCATTGAGTGGCAATATGTATAGAGAGTTTTGCCTGTTTTTATTCTCCATCTCACAATTATTATTATTATTTTTAAAAAAAGATAAATACTATCTTGCCTTATTTTTTTATGATTTTACTATTAGCAATTTTACTTTCAGATTTTTATGCATAGAGAATGAATCTTTTTTTTTTTAATAAAAAAGAATGTCCTTTTTATTAATTTATAAAATACTTGGTAATAAGGATTTGAAAATATTTCCAAGATTTTTACTTTTATAATACAACTAGAAAATAATTTTTTTTTTTAGTCACTATATTCATACCCAAGTAAAGTTGTGCAATTCTCTTAACATTTTAAAATGTTAAGAGTACCATTCTATCTTAACTCCATTTTCAAAATTTTGATTGATCACAGATTTTAATTCAAAACTGCATGAAAATCATGAAAGATAGATCAGATGACATAACAACCGATTTTAGATCAAATATTCTTTATGGAAGCAGCTTCCATTTTGAAATAGATTAAAAAATAATTTCTTTATTAATTTTTTTTTTTATAATCTATTTCAAAATGGAAGCTATTTCTGCTTTGTTTTTAAAAAATGATGAAACTAAAATAATTCAAAAATATATTTAATAATGAAATTAATTTTTACAAATTTATAAATTGGTGGTCGAGAGGTCAGCGCGACTGCCTTGCACTTGCAGGCAGTTGCCCGGGTTGCAGGTTCGCATCCCGGCCAGTGCTATGACACTTAAAAAAAAAAAATTAATATACTTTTTTTAAAAAAAATATCACTGCAATATATCTATCTATTGTTCAAAATTTTTAAGAGAGTATTTTTAGTAATTATTAAAATAAACATATTATAACTTTAAAAAAATATACATTACATCATAACAATAAAATACTAACTTACCAGTTCCAAAAATGCTTAACAATGTATATGTGTGTGTATAACTAGGGTGCACGTACATAAATTGCAAATGAGTTTATAAATTTTAGTATTATAACATTTCTTCAAAAATACAAAATTTCAAACATCATAAAAAATAAAATGCCAACATGCCAGCAGTCTGTAAAAAAAAATTCCTTAAAAATGTGTGCATCTAAATGATTAATTGAGCATTATTTACTCTTAAAAATTATACTTTAAAATATTTTTAATAAATGTACAATAATTTGTTGTCAAGTATTCTTTTTATTTGCTTTGTTCGGAAATAAATATATCTGATAGAGGATGTAAAAAAAGAAACTTACATACTGTTTCCTGAAGGTTTGTGGTGATAGTATTTTAGTTGTATTTATATATTGAACTATTTCCATCTTCTAATATTAAGTATTGAATGTCTTAAGAAAAATTTAACTTTATTTAAATTCTCCAATTACATTCAACTGTAAGTAATAGCACATAGGTTAGTAAATGCATGTTTCAAGTGATGTTATTCTCTCTTCTTCAGATACTATACTGCTGATCTGACCAGTAATAGTACTAGTATGGGAATCAAACCTGAACTCTTAGATTCTTAAATATTGAATTTTAAGATAATGCTCTAACCAACTGAGACACTGTCAAAGGTAACAGTCAGTAGAAATTTCATATACTTATCTATGAGTTTCCTCCTGATTTCTTTACTTTTTTCCTAAGAGCAGTGTTGATTAGTGGTAATAAGTTGATTATGGAGTTGTTCTCCAATGTCATATGAGCAGCTTCTTTGAAATTTTCTTCTTTGTATCTTTTCCTCTCTATCCATTATTTTTGTCCTTTTTCAATTGAACATGTGTTTATTGGTGCATAAATGGTCTGTTATCTTAGACACATCGGTTTTCTCTCTTCTAAGCATCAGTTTGTGCTTTTGCAATCACTTTTCAATGAGATGACTAGCCTCACCAATATATATTTTTCTACAATAACATGGTATTTTATAGATGAAATTTTTGCTTTTCAGAATTTCAAGTTTAGACTGTTAGAATTCCTCATAAAGCGATGGAAAACTGTTCTGATGTTATACTGGTTGTAGATTTTCCTCAATTTGTCCGCTATTTTTTAAATGTATGTATACACTACAGTTCCAATAATTGTTTTGTTTTTTTGGTGGAATTTGTTGTCTATTTAAAGTTTTCTTAATAACAGCTGATAAAAAAATAAAAAAATCTATACAGAACAAACTCTTATAAAAAGTGGTTAGTCATCAGCTGTTATTAGGAAAACCTTATATAGACAACAAAAAGAACCATCAAAAAAAAAAAAAAAATTATTGGTACTGTAGTGTATCTATATATTCTAAAAATAGCAAACAAATTAAGGAAAATATGCAATTAGTATAACATCAGAACAGCTTTCCACACTATGAGGAATTCTAACATTACAAAGGCTAAACTTGAAATGCTGAAAAGAAAATTCAGCATTTATAAAACAGTATGTGGAAGAATGTATATCGGTGAGACTAGTCACCCCAGTGAAAAGCAATTGCAAGAAGGCAAACTGATGATTAGAAAAAGAAAACAGATGTGACTAAAATAGCAGACTATGTATATACCAATGAACATATATGTTCAATTGGGAAAATACAAAAATATTGGATAGAGAGGAAAAGGTACAAAAAAAAAATATTCAAAAAAACTTTCTCACATGACAATAGTGAATAATCCCATAAGTCAACCTAGTGTGACTATACATAATATATGGAAACCACTAATCAAGTTTGTTCTTAGGAAAAAGTGGAAAAATCAGGAGGAATCTCATAGAGAAGTATATAAAATTTCGGCTGACTGTTGCCTTTAGCAGAATGGCTCAGTTAAAGTGTTACCTTAAAATTCAATATTCAAGAATCTAAGAGTCCAGGTTCAATTCCCATGCTAGTTCTGTCACTGGTTAGGCCAGCAACACCTGAAAAAATGAGGAGAATACCACTAGAAAACTTGTGTATATACTAACTTGTGAACTATTACTAACAGTTGAATATAATCGGAAAATTTAAATAAAATTAAATTTTTCTAAAAACATTTAACATTAGATTATGAAAATAGTCCACTATATAAATACAAATAAAACATGATTGTAGTTTCTGAATTATTGATGGCATGACTTATCACAAGTAAGGGTATACATATAATTTTAATTGTAAATTTGAGGAATGTAATAAACTTATTATCAAAAGTTCAATTTTAAAATTTATCTATCAAAATTTGCAATTTATGAATAGTATAAAATTAATAATTAAAAAAAATAAATTTTTATTTTGACTATATTTTGTCAAATTTATTGCAATCCATATCAAATTTTATTTTTACATTAAATAAACTTTATTATGAAAACTGCACCTTCAACAAATTTCAATAGATTTTTTTCAATTTTTATCCTATATTATCCTAATTTGTTTTGGAATGTAATCAATCCAAGAAAATAGAAATTTATTCCACCTGGATAAATTTTTGCTAAATGCTTTTGTATTATACTTTTTCTTTGAATTTTTATGAATATAACTTTGTGTGAGTTGATCATAAAAAATTTCTGTATAAATTTTATTGATAAGAAAATACAGTATTATAAATTTGATAATTATATATTAGATCAGTGGTGAGATTCACATACATATTAGTCCAGAAATAATTTTCTTATCTTGCAATCTCAGAAAATAATGTCTAGACAGAAGGTTCTGACAAACTTAATCGATCAATGATTTATTTGAAAAAAAGATGACTTATAACTTTATTTACTATATGTTTTATGTGAAATTATCTTTCACCATCTTTGAAAAGTAGCCACCTATAACTTTATTCAGTGGAAATGAAACAAATATGCATTTATATTTTATTTTTATTTTTTTAAGTGTCATAGCATCGGCCGGGACGCGAACCCGCAACCCGGGCAACTGCCTGAAAGTGCAAGGCAGTCGCGCTGACCTCTCAACCACCAATGCAAGACATTTATGTTTTATTTAACAATGCAATTCTGTCTATTTACAAAAATGTTATTTCTTATCATCTTGCTGCAGTGGACTGAAGTTTCTTATCTCAAACCACATTCCATTATGAATGGCTAATCTCTTTCAACAATCCTGAACAAAACAATGTCATTGTTTGTAACTGTGGACATAAAATGTGATCTCATGACTGTTTGCACATTTTTTTGTGAGGACAGAATGCTATAATTTTGAAAATAGTGGGCTGCATTATTGGGCAGTTCCCAAATTTTCATCATTTAATTTTGGGGGAAAAAATACTATGTATATTCACTGTGGCAAGAATTAAAAATGGACAGTAAATTGCTATATTCCTTTTGCCAGATTACTCATGCCAGCATTCTTTCATGATATCACAGCATAGTTTAAATTGTAAAATTAGCAGCAAAACTAACATTTTGACTCATAACTTTCTCCTTATCGGAATATTATCTAATATTCAATTACAAAATTAATTCATTTCACTTTTATAAGATTGTAAATGTGTTTAATTCGGCCTTTATATACACAATATTTGTGCTGGAGACTTTCATCACCGATGAACTAATATGTAAGTACCATACATTCAAATATCTAGCAATATCTACATTGTACTGCCTTTGATGAGAACTATAAATACAAAATTTTCAATTAGGTCTAAAAGCAATTTACTATATATTAGAATTTAAAAATGAACTACAATAATTCCATACAAATATATTGTTATAATAATAATGAAAATGGTGATCATATTTTTAAATTATTCATGCATTTTTTTAAAAACTTTTTCATTATAATCCTGATCATCAAGTTCTGCTTCCTGCAGTATTACAATTATTAAAGCATAATTTCATAAAATCATAATAAAGAAATATATAATAAGAACCCCTATAAAATATTCTGGGAAAGCATGTTTAGCCTGTAGGAAAGATAATCTCAAATGTATGAAATATAAAATTTGCAGAAAAAATTATTCTAGTTAACTTGGGTTGTCTCAGACATCAGCATATTTAATTACACATTTATACTTATACCACAACAATGTTCAATTAAGGCACATTATGATTAATAAAGCTTATTTTCATATGAATTGTTTTTGATAATGAACATAAATACAGGTTATGAAAGCTAAAAATCATTAAATAATTAGCTATCATCAATTATTCGTATCAGGGCAGTTTAATGTAGTATTATATAATAAAAGATTATTATTCCTACTTAGCTGAAAAATAAAATAGATGAGCAAAAATCAAATCAAAATAAAAAAAATTTTGATCATTAAACAACACATTTCAAAGAGTTTCAACTAAATAGAGTCATTATCCACATGATTCAAGTAAATACGAAATTTGCTTAATCAATCTTGTAGTTTTGATTCCGAAATCTTCCTGAATTTGCTATATTGTCAAATTACGAAAAATTCAACAATATTTTTCTTACATCCCTATCTCCCCATTAAACACTTTTCAATTAAGAATGGCGTATCGTAAATTCTAGTAAATTTCATAAGCGTCATTCATTCAGGCATAGTAAAGGTAATTTAAAGTGATTGCTTAACATCTTCACGCTCTCATTCCCAAATGCTTAAGATTTGCCCATACATAAACATTTGGGTAGAAAGCATAGATGGATTCATTCTATCTTTTCACAAAAACTTTATCTTGTGTTTGGAAGTGAGAGTATTCATTTATAGTTAAAAATCCACAAAACGCATGTGCATTAGCTTAATGGATGATTATTACTATTACAATATTAATTTTAATATATTTATTTTTCTAAAATCAAAACAAATAATAAATAAAAATTTATTTTAGTTTTCCCTATCCTTTTTTCTTTATTGAAATCCACTTTAAAAATTTGAAAATTGCTTATTTCTTGACAACTGATAAAAATCCAAATAGAAACATGATGCTCACATCAATTAGATAAGGTAATTATTATATTTATTTAATTTAAAATTAATTACTTTATTGTATTTAACTTTGTGAATGTGTAATATATTCAAGATCAAATAAGAATAGTATACACTCAACAAATCTTAGTTTAATGATAAAATAATATAAAATCTTCTCATAATTATGTCCTAATGATAGGAATTAACAAATGATAGGAAATAAGTTTGATTAATAGTAATCTACAAGTATTTTAAAAATGAGGTGTATATCAAAAAGATGCAGACTATACATTAACATTAACAGCTGTTAGGAAAAGGGAAGTTGATTATGTTTGCAAAGCTGAAAATGGGGGCATTTTCATTAAATTATTTTATAATTAAGATAAAAATTTTGTCCATTTTCTAAAACTTCAAAAAATAATTACTACTAAAACATTATATTTTCAACCATTTTTGTTATGCACACACACATTAATTAATATATGGCCATTCATGGTTAATCAATAACAATAAAAAAAACCTTTTTTTTTCAATATGCCCTTCAACCAATTTTTTTTTTTCGCCTGATAAAACAAATTATATATATATATGTTTTAAAAATACTTATTCACTATTAAAAGGTTATGTTATGAGGAAATAAGAAAACTTAAAAGAAATTAAATACCATAATGCAATTTTAATTTTAAATATTAACACAAAATAAATAACAGGTAATTAATTAAGATTATTGGCTAACGTAATTGATTCCAAATATATATACAGCTTTATCTAAATACATCACTGTTAACAGTAAAACATTTTCTTAAAATTATAATTTTAAATTTGATAGGAGCTTCATATAAACTGCTCACAATGAAGGACTTTCGCTTCATCAAAATTATACTATTTATAACAATCTAAGGAGTATAGTATATTACTGGGTTAATGAAATGTGCGATAAATAGTGGGGGGGGGGGGAGATAATGGCACATCTCAGATAATAAACATTTCTATAATTAATTATTTCAATTTATAGTTCTAGTATTAAGTAATACGATGAGAAAAATTAAAAATAATTTTTTTTAAAAAAAAAAACAAGAATATTTTTAAAGAAATACCGCAAATACTAATTCGTTTGTGACCAATACAGATAACATATAAGAATACATTGACAAATATTTTACATTGATAAAGTTTATGTAATGCTAATGAGTAATAAAGAGTAGGCAAAAATCAAAACGCAAAAAAAAATGAATATTTGAAAAATGAAAAAAATTGATTCAAAAATTTATTAATATGGTAGAACAGGTTCAAATTACTTATAAACGCGTAGAATTTAATTAAAACAAATAATAGGTCACGTTGATGATTAAAGACGTTTAAGAGGATAACTGCTATAGATTAAAATAATACAAGTGGATATTTTGCAGCAACTGAAAATCAAGCTTGCTAATCTTATCAAAAAGTTAGATTCAATTTTTTTTTTTTAATATATTCAAATCGAAATAAATATGAAGATGATTTCAATCATTATTTCCTCTAACTTTTACATTTCTAAATAAATCGCTTGCATTTGCAAATCACATATAGGGGGGGAAAAGGTAAAATATTTACAATATAAGCTTCGAGTATAATTATAAATGAATGAAAAAAGTTTGACATTTGTCAAAGTGTAAATTTTTAAACATGAAACTAAAAGCTTCATTAGATAACGTTTACGTGAAAACAAGATACCGGTCTTCAGTCGGTAAATTAATACATACAAGCACACAATAACGTTTTATCTTTTCCACATACATAACATATTAAACACAAATGACAATATTTCTAAATTTTAACTTTTAGTAAATTTGAACATTTTTTTTTTTTATAGTCTGAAAGACAACATTATATCGATTAGATTTTCAAAGTCAACGGTTGTCTGGATTTAGCATGTACAACTGTCTACGACCCAAGACTTAATCAAAACATTGTCTAGTTCATTTCCAGATAAAAATTGCATGCCTTAATTTCACAAAATTAAAAATATCACTATACTTTCTCTTATGAAAATACATAAATATTATAAAAAATAACAAATCATTCATTAGATTTGTTGTTATTACAATAACAATCAGAAAAGAATGGCAAATTGGCTGGAGCAGGTAGTCTGGCCTACCGCAACTTATGCACAAAATTGATATTTGCAAAGATGCGATACTTAACATGGATTGCAGTTAAAGAAGCCTGTTCTACTAACAAATAGTAACAAAAAAAATAATACTTACGTTCTTTCTCATGGTCATATCCCACAACAACGAAGTAGTCGGCCAAGCGAGACATTCTTTTATTTTTACCAGATTACATTAGTTATTCGTAAAAGACCATCGCCGCCATATTTAATCATCAAATCTCTCCTTGCGCAAGGACAACCTACCAAATGTAATCAAAACCGCTAGGGGGCAACAAAATCTTTCAAGTGTTTTTTTTTTTAAAAAAAGCGAAAAATTAATAAGTAAATGTTATTTGATTTTAATACCAAAGTCAGGAAATACTAACAAAATTCCATATTTGTATATGAAATTTTTGTTTCTTTATTTTATTACAGAATGCACTTCAATCAATTTTAATATGAATAAATACATTCACATCTAGTACATAGGATTTTTAGGAAAGCATGTTCGCAATATTTCTCCAACAGTCAGTTACCCTAGATGTATATTTTTAAACATGCAGAATTGTCAATCTATTCTAATTTAATATACTTATTTATAAAAGTCAATTTATTTATTTTTAATTTCATCCAAATTTTTGTGCAGTCTAGCGACAAAATCAAAAATATAAAGCTTTCTAACACTTTTGTCTCGACCGGCATTTGACCTCCCGAACAACTAAGCATTCGCTAATTCTATGTTATTTAAAGAAAAAACCAGCAGTACAAATAATGGATAAATATGTTTTGAATGCAACATATATTGATTTTGGTTTAACAATTAATGTTCATAAAAATTAAATTCTTTATCAGTCTGTGATGAAAGAAAAAATCAGCAAGGTTTAGATCAGGGGTGGGCAATTGTTTTGGCTCAGGGGCCACAGGTTGGCAGAGGGCCGCATCGGGGGCCACTTTGTGGAAGCGAAGTTTAGCGAGGGCCACACCTTTTTTTCATGACACAATAAACACACTGCTTTAGTCCCTGTATTACCAAAGAAATATTTGTTTGTTCATTCTTCATTGAACACATGATATTCATCACTGATTTTACATTTTTTCAGAGGGTTCATGGTTTCACTAAAGTTGGAAATGTATATATTTGCTAATGCAAAGACAAAATTGAAAGTAACCAGATCAACTGGAAAAGCACTGCACATCATATCTACACTGCACATGTGTATTGATGTGGCCATCATAGTGGAAAATACGAGATGAATCTTCAGTCACACACAAAAAAGAAATCTCAGTTCAAGGCAGATTTTTCTGATTGTCTTGGAGGGCTGCATAAAACCTCTTAGCGGGCCGCATGTGGCCCCCGGGTCGCTATTTGCCCACCCCTGGTTTAGATGATTGACTTGAGAATGTGAGACAGTTTACCCGACTTAGTAGTTTTATAGGTAGAAAGATGGATTTAGATTTTGAAAATGCAACTTAATGTGTTGCTGCTGCATTTAACAAGTTAAAAATTATTTCATGGCAATGAAATAGCTACTGCAACTCAATTAGTTGTTATTTTGTCTATAATGTTTCCAGTGGATTGGACATATAAAACAAATTAATAAGACTTCCTAAAATGTTGTTTTATTGTGAATTCGAGCTTGGTTTTTTGTGAAAGAGATAGACCCCATTTATGTTATAAAGATTATCTCAGAGAATAATTACAATGATCCATTGTTTTTATTGGTAAAATATGGCAGAAAATAGGATGCATTGCAGAACTACAAATAGATGTAATGGTACGGTATTTCAGAAAGAAAAGTTTTTTTTTGCAAAAGTTAAAAGACAGTATTTCAAAATACCAAGTAGAAAATAACTGTCTATATATATGGATGTATTTGTAGTTAACAGATTGGTTTATATAGTTAACATAAAATTAATCTCCAATGTTATATTATTTATTATCCTTTTCTTTTGGAATTGGAATAACTATATTCGTTTACAAGTGGCTGATAATGATGATGATTTTACAGATACTTGATACACATTTTACTCTTTTTTAAATATATTTATTGTAATGGTTTAATCTAAATATAAGATGTTCATTTACCATATTCTTATGATTTTTCTTTTCTTTTCTAATTAATTTAAATGGTGCCACCAGGTTCTATAAGAGTCTGGACGATAATTTATTCCCTTTTAACTTTATTGCTCTATTCAATATTGAAAATGTTCTAATTTAGAATCATTGTGATTAATTTAAACTATTTATCACTATTACAATAAGAAATTTTGTATCTAGCACAAATCAGAAGTTCATGATTTTCCCTGAGCCTTAAAAGAATGAATAAAGATAAAAAAACAAGTTTAGTAATTTTATCTCTTCTCACAACTACTTACAACAAAAAGAAACATCTACTATGTATTTAGAGTCAAATTGATATGATATATTAAGTATTTTATTCATTATTTAAATCAATAATAAGTAAATAACCTTACTATTAAAAGGAAATATGCCTATGTGTTTGAAAAGCAAGGTTTTTAATAAATGTGTTTTACCAATTCTTACTTATGGATCTCAAACTTTAACACTTAACAGAAGAACAATACAGAGACTTCAGACCACTTGAAAAAGTATGGAGAGATGCATGTTAGGAATAACAAGAAGAGATCGAACATACAATACATGGCTAAGAGAATAAACAGCTGTTACTGACATCATTGAAAAAATTAAAAGACTGAAGTGGAGTTGGGCTGGACATATTGCAAGAAGAGTTGATAATAGATGGACAATTGAAATCTTAAACTGGATTCCAAGAGATTGTAAAAGACTTGAAAGAGACCTCGTGGGATGGATGAATGAAATAAGAGTATGCAGAGGTGAGGTGGTGAAGAGAGGCTAGGGATCGGAGATGGATTGAACTTGGAGAGATCTTCATCCTGCAGTGGAATGATAATGGTTGACGATGATGGTGATGATTATTCCTAACTATTATACCTCTGGAAGTATTCTTTCTTTATCATTCAATATCGAAATATCGTTTAAATGTATTTATTTTATTATGACCACTTTACTAATATTTCCAATATATATAAGAGCCACTGACAAACTAGAAAATTTAATACTTTGAAAGATACCAATAATAGTAACATCATAAGGAGCATACAATAATAACACAAACAATATCATAAATTCCTCATTTATATATAAACATAGGCATTCAACATATTTGCCTTTAAAACTAACTGTCCTATAAATAAAATGAGGAAATATATGTAAACCTTCCTCATCCTAAGATATCAGCACTATACAGGGTTACGTTATCTGAATATGTTCGATACATATTATTAAAAAGATGTGGATAAAATCACAATACTGTATATATGATTTTCCCCCTTTCTTAAACCACAATATTAGGACTGACTATAAACAATTATATAAATGGATATCTATATGAAAACTGGTGCAATACCAGAACATAAGCTATTTTTCCTTCTAGTGTTAAGATTAATTGAAAGGTAATAAACAAGATTTCATTCTTATAATAAATATTTTAACAATATAATATTAATCATTAAGATTTTTTTTAAAAAAAAAAATTACTATTGCTGTTGTCATTCAACACCTCTATATTTATGTTCTTCGTTTTTAAACAAGTCCATATCCTAATTATATTATTTATGAAACTGATTACATTAATATACTTCCAATGGCACACAAATCTATGTGTACCTTTTGATCAATTTTATTTACTTTGAAAGCTCATATTCATTATATAACTCGAAATTGACATTTACAATATGTCCACAATTATTTAACAGTTAATCAAATATGTTTCAATATTTTTTTTTTCTCTCTCTTTTTATTATTAAACTATTATAATAATCAATTGTCTACTAAGTCATTTGTCTGCCTATCTTATATATATATATTGTACATTCTTAACATGAAATATACTATTCCAATAATAAATAAATAAAGTTCAATATATTATATACGTCTAACTTCTGGAATCAGTCTTTAAATTTGTTCAAGTTTTTTTTTTTTTTTTTCTAAAGATGTAGATGTCGTTATGTATAAAATAAAACCAAGAATCGAACTACAGTTTATTTTCTTTTTTAACTTTCTTTTATGGCAGACAAAAATCTTTCAGCTTAATCTATTTAGTTAATACTGATATATAATCTTTGTGCAAGGTTTAGTTTGTAGGATGTATGTCTAAAACATTTTTCTTCCTTTTCATATGGAGGGAATTTGAGATGGAGTAAGTATAATAGTTACTTTTACTGCTTCATATTATCCAAGAGAGAGAAAGATTCTATGATGTTATTCTATTCTTTCATAACAATACAAATTTTCATTCGCATGTTGATTAAATTCTCTTTTTTATCCTTCAAATTTATCTTCTGAATCAACTTCAAATATATATATTTTCTTTTTAAAAAACAAAACAAAAACAATAATTACGGAAACAAAAGAAAAAACATAATAGTATTACTGAAATCCGAAGCAGCACACTCCTCTCTTCTCCTTTTCCAGCAAGCTGAACTCGCGATGAAGTCCCAGAAAAACGCAGGCTTTAGTAAAATAATTATATAGGACTTCTTAGCAACTTCTTATAATTGAATTATTTTCATCATCTTATTAAATTAATGTAATAGCGTTTTATTATTACAGTTTTTTTTTTTTAATAAGAAAAAAAGTATATTTAATGAAAATGAACAACTAAATAAATTTCACCAAACAAGAATAATTTATTTTTAAAACTGTGCTTAAAGTTTAACTGATATGAGGGTTTTTGTTTTTTTTTACATTCTTAAAATTTTAAATTATGCGATGCGATGGACTATGGTTTCTCCTTTCTCGGAGTTAGGAATCTTTCAGACATTATGCCCAGAGAAACCTGTTAGCCACCTTATCTTCGCTTTCCTTTCCTCACGCTAAATTTTTCCCATATTCTTCTCTATCCTGCTCCATCCAATTTTCACAACTAAGAATGGAACGTCCACATACGCCACCATGTATATAAAGATATAACTATCTTTGCATGCAATGAAGATATCTTATCCCTCTCCCCTGCAGAATAAATTTGCTTAAATTTTAGAATATTCCACATTATATTGTAATGGTACAGTCCTTTTCAGGTAATCAAGGTGGTCGCATCTATCTACAGTCAGACTTAACGTCTTCGTATAGGATGCCATGGATGAAACAATATTTATAATCTAACATTGAATCTATATTAAACAAGATAATTTAAAATCAATTTATTCAATACCAATATAATCTAGAATGATTCATCCGGTCTAGACCTTTGTTGGTGGTTCCATTATGCTCAGAATTCAAACTCAGAGCAGATGTTGCATTTGACTCTCTTCAGGCATTACCATCAATATTCCATAGTAGTAATTAATTCAGTATTTTGTTTTATAAATAATTTATTTACAATATTAAGATGTAAAATTGGTATGATATATATGTGTGAGTATTTATATTCACCAATATTTTGTTTCATAAAATATCTAAATAAGTCAAACAAATAAGAGTCCCCTTGAATTTAAAACAAACTTTAACATATTTATTAAAAGATAACAGTATAACTGAATTTCATATAACAAAAAATAAAAATAAAATTTATTGTAACATGTGTTTGCATATATTTCTATTATTTATAACATTAAGTTAAATAGTTCCGTACCATATTTCTATAATAGTAATATACATCATAACACAAACACATTTCCATAATTTATAAAATTATAATCAAAATTTTTAGGATTTCAAAATTATAATATTTCTAACTAACTAAGTCTTAATTTAACATTATGTGTATCAATGATGATTTAAAATGTAAGATTCTTGTGAAGCAATTCCAATTTTATAAATAACCCCCTCTACTTGTGATCATATTGTGAAATAAAAGCCTTTCATTCAAAGTTAGTAATACACACAAAGAATAGTAAACAAATATTATATTATTTAAATTAGTAATAAATAAAACTACATTTGTCATAAATAGGTCCAATATGAAGAGAGTAAAATCTTACCTTCATATTGAGTTTGGATTAAGTTTACTCGGTCAATGTCACTTAATAATTTTCTTAAATGGAGTATTCGCAGCATGAACAATTTTGGTAGTAAATCTTACCTTCATATCAAGTTTGGATTAAGTTTATTCTGGTCAATGTCACTTAATAATTTTCTTAAATGGACTATTCACAGCATTAACAATTTTGGTAGTAAAGAAAATAAAATATAGATGTCAAAGTATATCACACATGAATATAATCTAAAATGTTTAATCAAATGATATTATCCTATTCCCTTCTGTGATTAGGCTAACAATGTTCATAATGATGTAGTCCTAAGTTCCTTGTTTATCAACCATCAGAGAGGTCATCAAAATATTCTGTTGCTTATAATTCCTCCTATCATGTGAAGTTAGGATCTTCTCCAGAATGTCTATGAAATACATATATTTTAAGCATTTTGTAGGATTAAATAATTACATTAACTTTTGATTAAAATATTAGCATTTATCCTACGACAAGTGGTATTTAGCCACAATACATTTGAATTTCAATTTTTATATAAGTTTTTGAATAAATTTCTCTTCATTAGAATTTCAGTTTTCAGTGATATTCTAAATTTATATAATTAATAAATGAAAATATGTAGATAATTTCATTTTGAAAATATAGGTAATAATATTAAAGAATAATTTGTTTACTCCTTTTATTGAATGAAATTGGAGTTATTTTATAATTAAATTTCTATCATGAAGAAATTCTTTAAAATTATTGATTCATCTTCTTTTGAGATGTTTGAAATTTGAACACAGCAGAACAAATGAGTGTAGTGGTTAATTCCTTAGCAAAAGATAGGATTAAAATCTTGAAATTATTTCATTTAGTTTTTATACTGGAGTCAACTTCTGGTACCATGTATAATATTTGCTTTTTGTGATTTAATATTCTCCTATTGTTGAAATAATTAAAATTTATAAATGAATTCTAAATTCCATTTTCTTTGTTTTAGTTGCTAAGATGCAATATTGACCTGGGGTTATCTCTTTGTCTGTGTCTTGATCAATAATATTAGTCAAATAATTCATATATATATATGAAAAGGAATTATTTTA
The DNA here is from genome assembly GCA_028023455.1 of Epiperipatus broadwayi. NCBI lineage: Eukaryota > Metazoa > Onychophora > Udeonychophora > Euonychophora > Peripatidae > Epiperipatus > Epiperipatus broadwayi. The sequence goes on from JAQFVV010006489.1 coordinate 580,601, forward strand.
ATATTTTAATTTAATTAGCAACTATTTAATTATGCATGACCTCCTCTGAATCATGTTTGGCCCTATCCTTTGCCAAGGTTTTGCACCTTGAAATTGGTGTATGGAAGGGTGTGAATGATCTGATAATTATTGGTAAGTCAAATTGCATAGTTTTCAATGAAAAAAATTATTTAGAATAAAGAAATTTAGGATACTTAAATACACACACCCTCAGATAGGAAGTGTGCAATGCCATAAGGCAGCTTGCAATGTTTAATACAACAGAACTGTTGTATTAGATATAAACACAGCTGTCGAAAGTACAGTCAGCTGCCAAAATGGCAATTTTATGTGTTTTTGCACATAAACAATGCCATCAAGTGGCATGCCTAGCTAATGAATTAGTACCCTATTTAAGTAGCTATTTATCTAACTTAAGATTTTAATGCTTGAGTTTAATACATATATATATATATATACGTATGTATTAAAAATATAATAAGTTTACTTATTGTAAACTTATACTTATATCTTTTTTATTTTATGTTTGATCTTGTATTTGAATAAATTACAGGAATAAGAGATTCCTTTTATTCCTGCATAAATACTATATCTTGTATTGTAGAGGGAAGTATTCATTTATTATTTAACACTCTCAAAAGACGCATGCACAATTAGCTTGAAAGGCTGATCTTTGAATGTAATACAATTGTATACATAGCATCATATAAAAATAAATGCTTATTTACTTATAATTAAGTTTCAGTTAGAGTGATGTTCAGTAAATTCTAGACAATTTCACAAACGTCATTCATTCAAACATCGTAAATAGTAATTTAAAGTGAGAATTCTACTCACGTTTTCCTCAACAGTACTTCAGATTTGCTCATATAAAAGAATGTGAGTCATAGGAATAAGAGATTCCTTTTATTCCTGCATAAATACTATATCTTGTATTGTAGAGAGAAGTATTCATTTATTATTTAACACTCTCAAAAGATGCATGCACAATTAGCTTGAAAGGCTGATCTTTGAATGTAATTTATAAGATTGTAAGTAACCCTTACAATATATAAATATATCAACAACTTTTGTGCCTTCCTATATTCTTTTCCTTTCTTTTGTCTGACCTTAAACATTTTCTATTTATACATATGAAGCAATTATTTCATATATATATAATTAATAAAACAAGTTATAAATTTCATAACTTGCTTTTAAGCTTGCATTTAAATGAGCACTAGATTGAGCTTATCAATAGCTCTAAACAAGCTTTGTTTTTATAATTGCGAAAGAGAAAGAATTCAAAATCTCTATCGTTGACCCTACCTCCAGACCAATTGGTTTTGAGCTTATGGCTTACCTCAGTGGAGGGTTGGGTTTTTAGAAACTAGATCTAAAATGGTGATTCAAAAGTCAGCACTTATAAAACATGTTTCTATCAGTTTGAAAGTCTGAACTTTTCGGACACATGTCTTCAAATCTAGCTTTGCAAACCAGATAGCTATATGGGTCTGAATTCAGCTCAGTTTCACCATATAGTAATAGCTTCTGCAATATAGCATCACAAAAGCCATCACAGGTACACTTATAATAATTAATAAAACAAGTTATAAATTTTGTAACTTGCTTTTAAGCTTGCATTTAAATGATCACTAGATGGAGCTTATCAATAGCTCTAAACAAGCTTTGTTTTTATAAGTGCGAAAGAATTCAAAATCTCTATCGTTGACCCTACCTCCAGACCAATTGGTTTTGAGCTTATGGCTCACCTCAGTGGAGAGCTGGGTCTTTACAAACTAGATCTAAAATACTAACTCAAAAGTCAGCACTTATAAAGCATGTTTCTATCAATTTGAAAATCTGAACTTTTCAGACAGGTAAATCTCTTCAAATCCAGCTTTGCAAACCAAATGGCTATATGGGTCTGAATTCAGATCAGTTTCACCATATAGTAATAGCTTCTGCAATATAGCATCGCAAAAGCCATCAAATATATATATATTTATCATATATATATATATTAAAAAATATTTAATTTAAAAGTTTTCTTTTTATTTCTTTTGACTTACATAAAATCAAATATTGGCTAATATTAAAATAGGTTTTTTGACATTTACAACTCTCTGTGGAATTCCTTAAGAAAGGGGACAGAAATGAGATAGTACAAGAATTACAAACTGACTATTCAAGCTTGTCCCACTATATCATTTTCAATTATTATTGATCTATTTCATGATGAAATTTGTTAGCTTTTCCTCTCCACAGCATTCCAGCAAACCTTTTAATTTATTTCATTCATTTCCATGTGATTTCTTTCTAGATCTTTTATAATCTCTTGTGATTTAATTGTTCATTTCTTGTCATTTCTTTTAGAAATGTCTAACCCAGCTCCATTTCAGCTTCTTCATTCTTCCAATGATGTCAATGATGCTTATCCATTCTCTCACCTAAATATTTAGTTTTAGATTTCTCTTTGTTATTCACAATATACCTCTCTTCTTACTTCAATATGAAATCTATGTATTGCTCTTCTGGCAAAACTCTCCATACAGTATTTTTATATTGGACTATTTCCATCATCTAATATGTGTGTTGAATGTCTTTAGAAAAGTTTAATTTTTAGTTAAATATTCCAAATGCATTCAACTGTTAGTAATATCACAGCAAACAAATGTTAATAATATCACAGCAAACAGGTTAGTATATGCACTAACTGTTAGTAATATCACAGCAAAGTACTGTCACTGGTCAGGCCAGCAACACCTGAAGAAGAGGGGAGAAAAATACCTCTCGAAACGTTGTACATATACTAACCTGTTTGCTGTGATATTACTAACAGTTAGTGCATATACTAACCTGTTTGCTGTGATATTATTAACATTTGTTTGCTGTGATATTACTAACAGTTGGTGCATATACTAACCTGTTTGCTGTGATATTACTAACAGTTGAATGCATTTGGAATATTTAACTAAAAATTAAACTTTTCTAAAGACATTCAACACACATATTAGATGATGGAAATAGTCCAATATAAAAATACAGCTAGAACACCATCATCACAAACCTTCAGAAAAACACTCTCCATACAGTAGTGCTATCCTGTGCCAACCAGAGTAATCAATGAATGCCAGAAGACTTGTGCATAAAATCCCTATCTAGTGCCTACTCATCCAATATTCCCAGATTTGTTTTCTGGCTTGTGGCCTTCATCAGTGAGCCTTCTGGCATTTCATTGATTACTCTGTTTGGCATAAGGTGGCACTACTGTATGGAAAGTTTTGCCTTGTTTAATAACAGTTATGTGCTAGTATAAGAAATGGTGATCATGTGATATTGCTCTTCTGTTAAATGTTCATAAATTAAGATCCATATATAAGAACTGGTAAAACATATCTATTAAATACCTTTTTTAAACACTTAAAGATATTCTCTTTTAATATTAGGCTATTTCTGCCAAAGATGTTTCGTTTAAGTTTAATTATAAATAATTTTGTCTGTTAATTAATTCATGATAATTAATCTTTACTTTCTATGAAAAAGCATTAAACAATACTTTAATCTTTTTTTAACAATTATGTATACCATAGAGTTTTGTTAGTTTAACAATCCCGTAAATAAAGTAACTATTAAACAGAGTAATTATACGATAAAATCTATTTCTAAAACTCCAGTTCTGCCATCTTTTATAGACTTGACTATTCAACAGATGTCAGTTGGTTATGTTTAATCCTATCCACTAGATAAGGATTTAGTAAATATACTTGGCAAGCTTGCACAATGTAGCAGAATTGGAGTAAAAAAATAGATATGCATCTTAAAATAATATCTAGGCAAAGATCATATGGTATGAATTATTACATTATTTATGTGTAATTTTTGCCCATTCTTTTCAAATTATTTTATATATTCTACCATTTGAAAAGATGCAACATATAAAAAGCATATATATAGATAAATTATTTTTGGGGTAAAATTATGTATTATTTTCTATTATATAGCGATATTTTGACGAACTAGCATCTGCCATTGTCCAGGTAAAAACTCTTCTAAAATTTTACACTTATTTTTTCTATACTTATAATAGCACAAATCTGTAAATCACTCTTGTGTTATTGTCCTTGAACATAAATGTTCTTTTATTAATTTGAATATTTAAAAGATCTTTCTCTTGAAGCAATTGTTTTTGGAAATGCCAGAAAACTGGCAATGATTATTAAATTTGGAAAAGTTACATTTATATGTAACAAATAATTTCACAATTTCCAACATTGTAAGAGAAATGAAATAACTTCCTTCTCTTTTAATAATTTGAGAGAAATTAAAGTATATTGACAAGACTGATCCCATTTATAGCATAGTGAAACATTCACCTCACATGCCAAATTGAAATAGACATTAAAATGAAACATATTTGTGTATAGATATATATATATATATTGTAATAAACATATTTCTTTTTATTTAATACAAATTTTTTTATTGCAATCATTCTTTTGTTCAATAAATAAATCTTTTTACATTGGCCTCAAATATCAAAGTTGGTCAGCCAGATATTGCATACTTTCTAGCACAATGTGTTTTTACTATAACAAAGCATTAATGATGCAAAAATATTTATTGATGTTTAAATAATAAATTATTTTATTGCTAATATATATTATTTTTGTCAGAAACTTTTTAAATAGTCAACAAAACGATAAGAAATAATTAAATAGTACAATAATTTTATCTTTATGTTTCTAGAAATGCACCATCTTTAAATTATGTTGCTTAAAGCTTTGCATATCTTGCACTCTAGCACAAAATAGCCTTGCAAGTAATAACATTTGATTATCATCATTGATTCTAATTTCCTGTTACTTGACATCTCTAATTTCTTCTAGCATCTCTCTATATTAAAACAGGCAAAACATTCCGTACAGTAGTGCTACTCAGTGCAAGCCAGAATAATCAATGGATTCAAGGTTTGTGCATAAAATCCCTATCTAGTGCTTATGGGTTGCTTGAGCAAGCATAAGAAATGGTGATCATTACAGCTACTTCATAAATTCTAAAGAGTCATGTATGGTATTCATATTTATTCTTGGAAATAATAGTTCTTAATAGATAACAGAATATGGTTGACAGCAAAAATTAAGAATTATGGAATAGATTACAATGATATAATATTTTTTATATATTTGTGCTTATTAAAGAATTATAGCCTTCAATTAAAATTTTTTACATTGTTATTTCTTCATTTATAATATATCTAAACACATTATGAACATATGCACAATATTATTTTAAATGAATAAATAATCAAATGGTTCGTCATTTCAGAGATAAAATCTTAATCCTGAGACTTTAATGTTTTAAAACTGTCATTTAGCCACTACACTTAAAATATGCAAGTCCAAATTATTTTAAAAGGAAAATTATACATAGATACTTTTTTATTCAGAATAATTAATAATTGCATCATTTTCGTAATTTGTAAATATTAAAGTATTCAATAGAAGCAATTTTTTAAATTAATAATTCCATATTAATCGGTATTTGAAACAGAATATTTTGGATAAACAATTCAAAACAAAGCAAAACTGATCATGTGATGTTTAGTGGTTTAATATTTTGGATACTGTATCACCATTCCCACTGGAAATAAAAAGCGGAACTGGAATAAAAGTGTAAAACTATAAAATATTCCATGATGAAAATTTTAGAAGTAATAAAAACAAAAGGATATTATGGAAGTAATGCAAAAATTTAAGAACAATTTACACAAAACTTGTAATGATACATGGCTGATATTGATAAAAAGATTTTAAATAATAATCATAGTTTAAGATTGGCTGGAGCAAAAGATGAATGTCAATTAATTGATACTAGATGTCATGGTTAAAAACGGATGAAGTGTTCTGCATTGTTTAATGAACTAATGGGGTGGATTCTGCAGTTCAAAAGTTCATGGGTAATGATTCTATTTGATTACTTCTAGTTAAAACAGGCAAAAATCATATATATTGCCACACACAGCAAGCTAGAGTAATCAATGGATGCCAGAAGGCTTGTGTATAAAATCCCCATCTAGTGCCTACTCATCCAATATCTCCAGACTAGTTTCTGGCTTATGGCCTTCATCAGTGAGGAGCCTTGGATATGAGAGCACTGCACCTAGATGTTAGGATCTAACGCAACCCTCCAGCAACCACCTTTTATCTCCATCTAACTACAAAACTATGAGTCTTAAATTGAAAACACATTAATGTTTTCAATCCAAACCCATTAGCTTATATAGTCATATGGGTCTGAACCCAGTTCAGTACCCATACATTTTGGTGTCTTTGGTTCTTTAATAACCATAGTGCACCACTATCTTATTAGGCAGGATTTTAAGCCAATAAACATCGCATGACCACCAACTGGGTTCAGACCCAGGGATGATTATATAAGCTAATGGGCTTGGATTGAAAACATTAAGGTGTTTTCAATTTAAGACTCATAGTTTTGTAGTTAAATGGAGATAAAAGGTGGTTGCTGGAGGGTTGTGTTAGATCCTAAGATCTAGGTGCAGTGCTATCAGATCCAAGGCTCCTCACTGACTAAGGTCATAAGCCAGAAACTAGTCTGGGGATATTGGATGAGTAGGCACTAGATGGGGATTTTATGCACAAGCCTTCTGGCATCCATTGATTATTCTAGCTTTCTGGGTATGGCAATATATATAGTTAGTTTTGCCTGTTTTAGCAAGAGTTATACACAAGCATAAGAGATGGTGGTCATGTGATGTTTATTATTTCTAGTGCACAAACTTTTTATAAATACATAAGCAGTAAAACATTAGATTATTTTTTTGACAATGTTGTGCAAGGTTACAACAGATTTTGTTTAAAACTTATTCACTTATAGATTAAATTAATTAGTGAGAGAGATTGGATCCTGAATTGAAATAGAGAAGCACAACTAGAGGGTTGAAAAGTAATTTGACTAAAAATAAACTATATACTTTGTTTTAGACTTATGGGAGAGATTTATTGTCAGAAAAATACTATTTCACAGAAAGTTACATTTATAAAATCTATTTACATAAACAAAAAAAGAACTTAATAATATACCATTGTCTTGTGCAAATAAGAAAAAAATTAGTGAATACAAAAGATAATAGAGTTTTGAATGAAATTTGCTTAAGCATGTTAAAGTCCTAAATAATTCCTTGATAAACCTAAGGATGACAATTGTCTAGAGTTTTAAGGATTTTAGATTGATTTGATAGATGAGACCAAATATCTAGCTCTTATATTAATTGTGAAAATTCATTATTTTGTACTTAGGGCTAAACCCAAAGGTAAGGTATTTAGGCAATTTTCTTAGGCACTGAGTTAAAAGTAGGTGCGCTAAAATGAGATATATTTGAAAATATGTATATATTTTTAATAACTATATTTTTATTTAATACTTATTTCCTCCTATTCATTGCTTATTTTAATAAAGATCATATTTAAATCTATGTTATATTTGCCTTAAATTTTACATGCTTAAGATAGTATGAGAAAAATAGGAAAGTTACAAGTTTGTCATGGGATTACATTGTTGTGGATTTTCACATTGTGAAGAATCTTTATCATGCATTATATAATATTAATTTTTATCTAGATGTATTGTTCAAAAAACACATTTCCTGTAAATAAAATTATTTGTTTGTCAGTATATTTCTGAACAGGCATTAAATTCTTAGTTGATTGTAACATTCTACAAAGTGGATCTTTATTTCACATGTGCCCAGATGGTAATAAAATATCTTGTGGTACAGTCTTCTTATCTCTGATTCTCAGTTTGCTCCAGTTTGTTTATTACCTTATTTGAGTGTTATCGGAGTATAATTTGTGCACTACAGTGCATAAAATATAAAGTTTAAGACTCTTATGCTGGGAAAAAAATCTTTTATGAAGCTTTTGGGAAGATTTGGGATATATATAATCTGTTTTTCTAAATAATATTGCCAATTTTAATCATGAGTTTGTGAGACCAATACATTCGTGGAGAAAATTATACTGTGTTACTTTTTCTCTGTGGTATGGTGAACATGGATGATCTATGTTATACCCACTTCTACACTTCTTGAGTTCCAATGACCAGTGTTTGATTTTCTTGATTATTTATACCAAGAAAAGATTTCTGGCAGTTGCATAATTGTTTAGATTTGATTAGTCTCTATGTCTCTCAGTAGTTGATCTTTGATTCTGATACATGTTAATTTTATATAGTCATTATCTTTCAATGAGTCTAATAAAATTGGTCATACCTCTCTTAATGGAGGTGTATTTTTAATGTGTGTTTGAAGTGATGAATATAGATGATAATAGATTTAAGATTTTCTACATATGGAATACTTGTAATAAGTGTAATCCTAGACTATTTTCATCTGATGAGAGTTGTTGTTGTATTGAGATGGTTACGGGATATTTTTGCCTACAAAAGTTTTTTACAAATTGGGTATCTTTTGGAAATACATTGATTTGTGATTTTCACTATGTGTTGGTAGTATTGGTTGAAAATGGATGATTTTGAGTATAATAACATATATATTTTTTCCAAAAATTAAATCAGTTGTTTTTCTTTCTGATTTGGTTTTCCTTGTAATCTTTTTCTCATTGCTGAAGGGCTCAAATAGAATGAAAAACCAAGGAATTTGGAGAATTTACCTTTAAAAAATTGGTTTTTCTGCTTTTTTATTTTTTCTGATCATGCACAAGATTTTTCCATATTGAAATGAAGGTTTTTTTTTCAGTTAACATTTTAAAAAGGTTTTTTCAGTAATTTTGAAATGTATCAGTTTTAAGACTTGCCCAGGCATTAAAATCAATCAATCAGGTCCTAGAATTAATCATACAAGTCCTGTTTGTGTTAGTCAGAAGTTTTATTTTAATAGTAGAAAATGTTTCTTACTTGATTTGCGATTACATTCGCTAAAGTTTTCTGAAAGTTTATAGCTTTAGTCAGAAAATATTTAGTAAAAAATATTCGTTGTCAAGCTAAACTAATCAATAGAATAAACTGAATATTTGTTTTAGTGCTTATGTATAAATAAATATCAATAATTTTAGAGATTTCTTCAGATAAACGTCAACTATAATATAACCAAGAAAGTACCAATTAAAAATTGGCATTCCTAAATGAAATTATACCATCTTGTAATAGTATTTGTCTGAATTATTTTTAAACAGGAAGTGGAACAACTTTTAGATTATTATTAGAAAGTATATAAGGATCATGAATCGGGCATTATTACTATCATCATCATCAACCATTATCAATCCACTGCAGGATGAAGGTCTCTCCAAGTTTAATCCATCTTCTCCGATCTTTAGCTTCTCTTCTCTACAACACCCCTGCACATTTTCTTATATCATCCATCCATCTCACATGTGGTCTCTTTCTGGGTCTTTTACAATCTCTTGGAATCCAGTTTAAAATTTCAATTGTCCATCTATTATCATCTCTTCTAGCAATATGTCCAGCCCAACTCCATTTCAATCTTTTAATTTTTTCAATAAGGTCAGTAACACCTGTTTGTTGTCTTACCCATACATTGCGTTTTCGATCTCTTCTTGTTACTCCCAACATACATCTCTCCATACTACTATACATGTATAAAAACTATAATAATTTTTAAAATAGATTCACAAATAAATTAAGTCTCTTTTGTAAAGTGTTATGTTTTGTGTCCTATGACATTTTTTCTGGGTCATGATATCAGCTGGTGAATGGCTGCAGAACTAGAATAATCTCACACTTTTTCTTTTAGAGCAGCTATGTTGTTTTTGTTATGGAAAGGTCATGCTTTCTTTTTTCCTGTTGGTATCAGTGGCTACAGTCTTGTATTTTAAGTCATTATTTTCTATAAACACTTATACTTATTATTGTATGCATAATAAAGTGTATTTGGTTTTGAAATGTTGACTGGTTAAATTATTTCTGTGTCCAAACACTACACCAGTTTTGGTGAGGAGGATGTAATGGTGACAATTGGCTCTCTGATGTTCTTCAATGACATTGAGTAATCTTTGTTCTCTCGTATCACCGGTGTTAACTCACAACAAGTCACATCAAAAAATAATGAGTATTCTAAAACACCATTTCAATCTGCAATCTTCTGTTATTTATCAAGGTTTCCAATTCCATTGTCATTGGCAATGAGATGGAGAGACTATAAGTTTATTCTCAACCCAGCTTTGATGTTCAGTGAAAAGCTATGATTTTGGTCCCTCACTCACAGAATGTCTTTGGGTTCAATTCATGTGCAGGCTTTGCAATGAACCTGTACAACACAAGTTGTTGGCAGAAGAGACATTAAGCTTAGATGCTGCTGTACAGCATAGTTTGGCTGCTGAAGGAGCATTGGTGCAAGTGCATGAAATCCATACTACTAGTACTTCTGTGTCCACCATTGATCTTCAGCAAAACAGACCAAACTCATCTCGAAAGCGTGTTTCCAGTTTCCAACTAGATTCTTTGTTTTCATCTAAGATGAGCACTGGCAAGTTCCCAATCAGGTTTTTCATCAGCTCTTTTGTGCTATCAGGTTCTTCATCAGCTCTTTTGTGCTATGGTGGACAACATAATCAAATGGAATGTCCTTTTAGAAAAATTTTGTGCCATTTTTGCCAGAAAATGGTTCATGTGCAGTGTGTGTGCCAGGCATGGTGGTGTACTGCTCACAATCTTTCTCAACAGTGCATGACAGTGTTGGAAATGGAAGATGACATTGTGGACCACATTCATAAAATACACTGTGATGATCCAACATTTAAATCCTCCACATACATGTACATAAATGGGAGTGAAAAATGGAAGTTGATTCAGGATCAGAGTACTCCATTATATCATTCAACTCTCTATCCAAATTGTTCAAGGGAACAATGCCCAGATTACAGCCAGTAACATTCATATTATGAGATTTTCAGCAGCATTCAATTTCATTTAAGGGATAGTGAATTGGGTGTGTGCAATATGGTTATTATTCATGCCATCTGTGTCTCCTTGTATGAGCATATTAGGATGGGAATGGTTCATATCTTTAGGCATTTTACTATCCAGAGTCTATCTAATTGCTGAATCTTCTATTCAAAACAGCATCGACTCTTTCTCACAGGTTTTTGGCTCATCAATGTGAACTTATTAAGGCCCAGCAGTATCATTTCCAATTGATCCTAAATTTCTCCTAATCAGATTTCAAGCTCATCCACTACCACTTGCTATGAAAAACAAAGTGGACATTGCTTTGGATGCCCTATTTTGTGATGGAGTTATTGAACCAGTTGGTCCTGTGTGAGCAACACCAGTGGTACTGATTCTCAAACCCACATGGGAAATGAGATTGTGTGGTGATTACAAAGTGACAGTAAATACAGCTCTTTGGAATCATCCATATCCTGCACCTGCAGTGTACCATCTTCTGGATTCTTTTCCTCCCAGCTCCATTTTGCAAAGATTGACTTGGAAAAGACCTACCTACAACTTCCAATGGACAATGTTTCTGCAGATATACAATCCATTATTATACATCGAGATTTCCATGTAAAGTGCTTACAATATGAAATCTATATTGCACCCAGCATATTTCAATGCATCATAGGCAATTTATTCAGTGGTACCTCAGGAGTTTACCCATATTTCGATGATATATTGTTTTGTGCTTCTTCAATGATTTATTTGATTACATACTGTTTGTGAAAGATTGGGACACAGTAGGTTGTATCAAATAAAGAGAAATGCATGTTAAGAGTAAATTCTATAGATTTTTTTGGGGCACACAATTGACAGTAAAGGGTTGTATCCTTCCCCAAGTAAAGCAACAGCAATTTGTAATGCACCTCCCCCAAGAAACAAGGCATTTTTGGTAATTTTAAACTAACAAATTTCTTCCCACCATCATGCAATGTTGGCTGAACCCTTGCATCAGCTATTACAAACAAATGCTACATGGACATCATCACCAATACATGAAAATACATTTTCTAAACTTAAAAATGTCAAATGATGTACTGGTCCCATTTGACTCTCACCAAAAGGTCCTACTTACTTGTGATGTTTCACTATATGGAGTAGGTGCAGTGCTAAGTATGCACTACTCAGACGGGTCTTGTGTTTCAGTTGCTTTCACTTCACATACACTGTCCAAAGCTGAACAGAATTATGTGCAAATAGACAGGGAGGCTTCAGCAATCATTTTGGTGTCAACTATTTTCACCATTTCCTGTTCAGAATAAAATTCAATACTCATACAGATCATCAACCGCTACTCAACACTTTCACTTCAGACAAACCGACACTAATGATCCTGTCATCATAGATGCAAAGATGGATATACATTCTCAATGCATATAGCTTCAAATTAGAATATAGACCAGGGGGAAAAGTTGCAAATGCATATACATTAAAAAGAATGCCATTTCCATCAACTGAATGTGACAACCCAAACATGAATGGTGTTCTTTTCTTGGAAGAGCTGGAAGATCCTCCTGTCACTACAGAGCAAGTGGCATATGCAACATAAGAGACTTCTTGTTATCAAGGGTAAAGAATTACATTTTTATTGCATGGCCAGTCAAACCAATAGACTCTAAACTCCAGCCTTTTTACACAAGATGTAATAAATTATCAACACATAAAAACTGTTTTTGGGGATCATGAGTCATTATTACCTAATCTCTACAACAAATTGTCCTTAACAAACTAAATTTTTGGTCATTCAGACATCATCAGGACCAAAGCTTTGGCAAGATCATATGTGTGGTGGTCATCAATGGATACAAACATTGAACATCTTGTGAGCAAGTGCGATCAGGGTCAAGTCATATGACACCCCCCACATGCTCAAATTCACCCTTGGGAGTCACCATAAACATCATGGTCACAATTGCACCTGGATTTTGCAGGTCCAATGGAAGGAGAAATGTTTCTAATTGTCATGGACACCTACTCAAAATGGGTGGAAGTGCACAGCATGTTTTCAACTACTGTAACTTCGATGGTCATACTGTGGTTTCAGACAATGGGACACAGTTCATATCTTCAGAATTTTTGGTTTTCCTCAACTGTAACAGAATTCCACATTCACAAGTTATGTCATATCATCCATCCAGTAATGGTCTTTCAGAGAGGGCAGTTCAATCTGTCAAGGAGGTCCTGAGGCATACTGGGCATGAAAATTGGGAGCAGTGCATTGTGTGATATCTTTTGATCCAACACATGCCATCTACAACTATGAGTTTGAGTCTGGCAGAGATGCTTTTCAATTGGCATCTTTGCATGTGCCTAAATTTCCTTCATCTGGATAAAGCTCCAAAACCATCACCATCCAGACAACATTAAGTGCATGAATTTCAACTGGATGATGCAATATTCATGAAAAGAGCATGGAAGAGTTTGCCATAAATTCCTGACATGATGGAGCATCGTACAGGTCCGTTGTTGTATGAAGTTAGGACTGATTTGGGATTACAACATAGACATATTGACCAGTTGCATTTAAGAATAGCAGACACTTTTTCAACTGTAATTCTTCCAGAAGAGCTTGTACTGCTGACTCTGCAAACTCCACCCAATGTGACAATGAAATTATCAAATGGTTAAAGTTCAACACCTTCATGTTTCACATCTCCCCCTCAAACTTCACGAGCATACAGAGAACAATCCCAGTGTCTATGACCCCCACTTGTACACTTCAAAGAGTATGAGGTCTCGTACTAAAGGGGAAATGGGGTTATGTTTGTGTCCTACTACATTTTCTGTGGGTTGTAATGTCAGCTGGTGAGTGTGTCTGCAGGACTAGGATGAGCTCACACTATCTTTCCTGTTGTTATCGATGACTACAGTCTTGTATTGTAAATCATTATTTTCTATAAACATTTGTATCTATTATTATATGCATAATAAAGTGTATTTGGTTTTGAAATGTTATCTGGTTAAATTATTTCTTTGTCCAAACATTACATAAAGCATTATAGGTAGCAATTAGATTTTCACAGTTTTTAAAATGTAAATATTAATAGTCTTTTATGTAAATAATAAAGAAATTTCACTAGCACAGTGTCAAACTGTAATTCTAAGGAGAAGGTAATCAACTCTTCACACATGCACCATAATATAATATTCAATTAGCAATGTTAAATATAAATAAATTCTCAATTTAAGTCACAAAACAAAGACTTTGCAATACTATATTATTAAATTAGCAATATTTAATATAAATAATCTCTCGATTTAAGTAACACAATAAATCCTTTGAAAAGATAATTCTTTATCTTATGACTTGGATTGAGAGTTTACTCATTTAACATCGCTAATTGAATATTAAAGTACAGCCATGTGAGGAGGGTTGGATTCTTTTCTCCTTAGAATAATAGTCTTTTAATGGACTTTCATAAATTTTTCAATCAAATATGATGTAATTATGCAAAATACCAATAAAAACTGATATTTGAATGAAAATTATGTATGTTATCTAGTAATAATATCTATCTGATTCACTTTTAAACTAATTAGCTAACATATGAATCTAAAAAAAATATATAATTTTATTAAATCAATGAACAACACTCTTTAATATTATAATGAACAAATAGAGGGAGTATTTTAATTATCTTTCAATTCATTTAGATTTAATGTAATATTAAAAATAAAAAAATTTGATTCATGATAAGATCTTTGGAGAAGTTTTGAAACATATGTTAACTTCAAAGCTATTGCAATGTTTTAGGAATAGATATACATATGAAGTTATGTCTCTTCATCTTAAGAATATTTCTATTATTCCAATTTATAAAGGTGATGAGAACAGCTGCAAAAATTATAATAAAATATCATAGTTATAATCTGTAGCAGAAGTACTTTTAAGAATTTTTACTGAATAGGCTGATTCAGATTATAGAAAAATAGTTACCAGGAACTCAATGTGGTTTTGGACAATTTGTCTTATTAATAGTAACAGATTTTGTTTGCGTGATGTCAGACAAAAAATATTTTGGGCATTATTTAAAAATATTAATGACAATTGAACATTCATAACTCAAAAATGTTCTACTAGCCAATCGTATACTTTTTCTTCATACATCACTTCCTTAAGTACTTTTTAAAGCTTTACCTGCATAGAAATGAGTAAATGTATACAATACACAAATGTTTGATCATATTTAAAGTCTCTATAACAAAAATACAATAATAAAAAAGTCAAGATGGTATATATATATATTTATTTAATAAATAATTATATAACACAGATTTTAGTTTAGTAAATGGTTAGTAAGTAGTTAGTGTTAAAGTTGTGAGTGTAACAAATTTATCAATTTTATCATAATCGTACAATTGAATACATTATTTTTAGTAAATAATAGAGAATTTTCAAGATAATCATTTTAAAACTGCAAAAGATTGCTAGGTGATGCTATAAATATAAGTTATATATATTGCAGGCTTGTCAGCTGAAATGTAAACAATGTAAGTACTCAAATATGCCATTGTAATAAATTTATCCTTTTCTTCTACATTGAGCTATCTAAATCATTTGCACATACTTTGCATATCATTTTTATTTCTCTGTTCTGCATTTTGCATTATTGCTATGAATATGAGGCAAATGGACTCAAAAGTACTTAGCATTTAATATTTTTTGCACTCTCTATAGCTTCTCTTTCAAGCGCTTCACATGCTTTTAATTTTATATATTCTAAATCTTAATATAACTATTGAAGTTTAAAACAGAATTGAATAGTGACACCCACCTTTTCCATCACTGCAAAAGTCTACCATTAATAATAAACATGATTTTTGTTACATAAAATACAATACACACCTTACATAAATACTTTTCAATGAAATTTTATGTAATATAATTTATTTCTGCTTGCTTGCAGTTTCAACTGTTCAGCAGTCAACATCAGAGCTACAATATTCAAATATAACCATACAAATAATATTTGTGTATCCATACATACTTATTAACAATATAAACATTATAAATAATATCCTATGTTATGAATTTTAAAATAATATAATTTTTCAATGATCTCTCTAAAGATATATTCTTATTCATTTTTAATTAATATGACTTTTTTTAATATATTTTTACTCTTAATTGATTTTTATTTTATACTTTGTTTTAATTTTAATATATACTATTCTAAATTTGTATTACTTTTAAAATTTTTAATAAATTATTTCTATCATTTTAATAATAATAACTACTCAATACTTTTTATATAACTCTATTTTTTAATTTATAATTTTTCTGAAATAACTTTACCTCGTTTAAACTCTTACCAATTTCAAAACAAGTTTTAACTGAAACAATTTTAAATTTTCTTAGATTATCATCATATTTTCCTCTATGAACTTCTTTAAAACTACATCTATTTTTTTATTAACCTACACATATTTATTTATTTAATTAACAAAGTATATTTTATTTTAAAATTAATGTCTTTAAACCAAAATCCTTATTTAAAAATTGTCTAATATTTTTAATTGATATAACTTCTTTTATTTTTCTATCTCTTTTATTGTTAGTATAATTAATGATCTTTATACTATCTTTTTCAAATTAATGTCATGTCTCCAATGAATGTAAATAAGTGATCTTGTATCATATTTGCATTGGATTAATCTTGTATAAATTGCATTCTTTGTTTCACCTACATAATTATTTCTAATATTATTAGCTTGACATGATTTACACTCAATTTTATATACTCCATTTATACAATTTTCTATGTATTTATTGTCTAATATATTAAGTATATTCTTTTTTATTATTATTATTATTTTAAATTTTATCACATTATTAAACTTTTTATTAATATTGTATATGATTTTATTTATATTGTTGTTATAAGTTTATATATATATATATATCTTTGTTGCATTTATCTTTTTATCATTATTTTCTCTGTTATCATTAAATTTCTCTTCTGATAATTTAATATTATCTTCTATAACTTTAATTGGATAATCATTAATTTTAAATTCCTTAATTATTGATTCTACTTGCTTACCATAGTCTTCTCCATTTAAGCAATAATTTATAACTCTATACATTCTTGAATTAATACTATTTATTTTGTACTTCTTGTTGATTCTACTTGCTTACCATAATCTTTTCTATTTGAGCAGTAATTTATAACTCTATACATTCTTGAATTAATACTAGTTATTTTGTACTTTTTGTCTATATTTGAATTCCAGTTAACTATATTATTTATATTCATTTTTCTATATATAGTTTTCTCTATTTTATACTTATCATTATAATATGATGTTATTAACTGAATATCTTATTATGATAACTTGTTTTATTTTTCCTTTTCTATTGTGAATTTGACATCTGCATCTAAGTTATTAATTTCTTCAAGAAAAGATTTATTTGTCTTTGACTTTTATTAAAAATTAATAAATAATCATAAACATATTTTTTCATAAATGCTGGAGTATTTCTGTTACTCATCATTATTTCTTCTAACTCTTCATCACATGATCAACATTTCTTATGATTTACTCAAAGTGACTGTATGGAGAGTTTTGTCTGATTTATCTTCTAACTTTTCCATATATATATATTGCTTATGACTACACTTAATGCTCCTCCTATTAATAATCCTTTTTGTTGTTTATAATGTCCCCCATTAAATTCAAATGTAAATTATTTGCAACAAATTTCCATAATTTTCATCAATTTTTTTTATTGGCATTTCTACTTTATTGTTTTTATTTTTTTCTATATCAATTAATTTTTACTTCTATGGCTTTTGATACATTGATAAAAAAAATTGATGGAAATTATGGAAATTTGTTGCAAAGAATTTACATTTGAATTCAAAGAGGAAAAATATACACAAAATGCACTGATAAGTAATATATATATATATGGAAGGGTTAGAGTTGTTAATGATGAGTATCAGAAATGCTCCAGTATTTATGAAAAAATATGTTAATGATTACTTATTAATTTTTAACAAAAGTCAAAGGCAAATAAATCTTTTCTTGAAGAAATTAATAATTTAGATGCAGACATAAAATTCTCAATAGAAAGGGGAAAAGAAAACAAGTTGTCATATTATAATGATAAGTGTAAAACAAAGACAGCTATATATAGAAAAATGAACATTGATAATAATATAGCTAACTGGAATTTGAATATAGACAAAAAGTACAAAATAAATAATATTAATTGAACAATGTATAGAGCTATAAATTATTGCTCAAATAGAGAATATTATAGTAAACAAGTAGAATTAATAATTAAAGAATTTAAAATTAATAATCATCTAATTAAAGTTATAGAAGATAATATAAAATTATCAAAAGAGAAATTTAATGATAACAGAGAAAATAATCATAAAAAAGATAAATGCTACAAAAATAAATATATAGATATAAAAACATAACAACAATATTGTAAAAAATATAAATAAAATCATATATAATATTAATAAAAAGTTTAATAATGTGATAAAATTTAAAGTAATAAATAAAAAAAGAATATACTTAATATATTAGACAATAAATATGTAAAAAATTGTATAAATGAAGTATATAAAATTGAGTGTAAATCATCTCTAGCTATTTGAAGTAATTACATAGGTGAAACAAAGAATTCATTATACAAGATTAATGCAATATAAAAATTATAAAAGATTACTGATTTACATTCATTGGAGACAGAACATTAGTTTGAAAAAGATAGTATAAAGATGATTAATTATACTAACAATAAAAGAAATAAAAAAATAAAAGAAAATATATCAAAAATATTAGACCATTTTTAAATAAGGATTTGGGTTTAAAGACATACATTTTATAAAAATATTATTTGTTAAATAAATAAGTATATATAGATTAATAAAAAATAGATATAGTTTAAAGGATGCTTATACAGGAAGTTAGGATGATAATCTAAGAAAATTTAAAATTGTTTCATTTAAAATTTGTTTAGAAATTGGTAAGAGTTTAAATGAGGTAAAGTTATTTAAGAAAAATTATAAACTGAAAAAATAGAATTATATACAAAAAACATTGGGTAGTTACTATTATTAAAATGATAGAAATAATTTTCTTAAATGTAGAAAAATATATATTAAAATTAAAACAAATTATGAAAAAGGAAATCATTTAAGATTAAAAATAAGGTAAAAGTACTGTAATATTAATTAAAAATGAATAAAGATATATCATTATAGGGATTATTGAAAAATTATATTATTTTAAAATTCATAACATAGAATATTATTTAAAGTGTTTATATTGTTTATAAATATGTATGCATAGATAAGTATTAATTGTATCCTTATATATATTTAAACATTGTAGCTCTGATGATGACTGCTGGACAGTTTCAACTGTAAACAAGGAAAAATAAATTCTATTAGATTAAATTGCAT